>VZTB01011856.1:348453-401586 GCA_013397245.1 Thryothorus ludovicianus | reverse complement strand
CATGGTCACCCACCCCTGGGGCACGGCCACTCACCCCCGGGCATGGTCACCCACTCCAGGGTATGGTCACTCACCCCCGGGCATGGGCACATGGGACACGGGCACACAAGGGCTCTCTGCCGGCCCCAAGGAGGAGTTTGGAAAACGGGAACGAAAAAGGAAGGGAGCGAAAGAGAGCTCGGAGCGGCGAGACACGAGAGCTCTGCAGCCCCGCACAGCACATGGAGATGTCAGCATCCCTCCGCGTATTTTATGGAATGTTGGCGTCTGATAGAGAGCAGTTTGCATGCAGGGAAGAGTAGTGAGAAAAAAAGAAAAGACACAAAAGCACCTCTAACTTGCTTCTTTCACCGAGAGGCTCCTGAAGGCAACAAGAACTTTCTCACTTTGCAGTTCAGTATTGCCTAATCTGCCACACCACCGTGCAAACTGCACTTCCCATTTCCCTGCCTTCACTACTTAGTGAAAAATAAAGAAAAATGCCTAATTTCTTTTATGCCCAAGGAGTGACACATTTAAAGGCTTCTTTTCAATACTAGGACAGCACAGAACTTGTCAAAGGCAGCTATATAAGGTAACTAATAAGACAATCCTATATCAATATTGCTTTCCTGGTGCCAGAAATGGCTTGGACAGTCCTGAGCACCGCATCAGCTCAGCTGAACTCTCTCAGCTTCACAGATTTCTTCACGATTTACTCCAAAAGCACCAAAATCAGAAGCAGGAACATTGTGTCGAAACAAGCTGGGCTTTACAGTGCTCACGTTGGAACAATTGTTTCCAAAGGCTAAATGTGCACCACTTACCATACATTTTGCCTTCATCTGATAAGATGATTTTCCTCCTCCCACACGGTGGATAGATAGCTAGAGCCTCCTGGAAGCTCTGCTCAATGTCAGGACTCCAGACACCTTCGGCATCGTTGTCAATAGGTTTATCTGCAGAATCACTCATTCTTTCGATGTCTTCGGCAGGACTCTCGCTGCCGCTCCAGCTGCTGGGCTCAATGGTGCTGGTTGGGGTCTCCAAGCCGAAGCCTGGAGTCTTCAGGGGAAAGAACCTGCAACACAAACAACCCCAAAAGGCGTTAAAGGCACGGAACTCCAGGCAAACATTTCTGATGAGAAGTGAACAGCAGCTGAGCAATCATGGCAGTAACGCCAGCACGGGGTGCACCCAGAAAAAGTGGAAAATTAATAACCATTCTATCTCAAAGGAGCAGAGGTGGAGCAATAAGGCTGTCTTAAGAGGGGGAACTTTAGTACATTTTCTAAATCAGGTTATTTTTCACAGTCAAAGTGGGGCAAAACTCTCCAGACACATTGCATCTGGCTGAAGATTGGCACCCTTAAAATAACAAGCCGGATGCTCAGGCAGGGGGAAATCAGGAAATCAGCCGCCACTGGCTGGAAGGGAAGGACACTGATTTATGCCACAGTGACCACCAGAGCCTAAAGCCATTTGAACCAAAAAACAAAAGCAAAAACTATTGTTCACATTCATCTGGATGTCAGTGGATTAAATGGAATCATACTAGTGATGCCATAGCTCAATGTAATTAACTGAAAAAGGCTGTAATTTTCAGATCTTCCCCAAATAAATAATACAATCAGAATCCAAGTGACATACAAAAAACAAATCTTTAAGGATAATACCAGAGCAAAGAATTACAGGAGAAGATATATGCTTCTCCTGATTTAAAAGGTCTCTGTCGCAGAACCATAGCAGAACAAAAATTACAAGCTTCAAGTTGCTGAATCAATTTAATAAGAAATAATTTAATATAGCTGCACATGCTCACACCCAGCAGAGCTGCAGATCTGTCAGTGTTCCTTTTCTTTTTTTGAGAGAAATACAACTCTGCTGTAAAGACTTGCTCCAGGCAAAAAAGCTGCTATGACCACGTTCACCTCTGGTGTAATTCTTGGGAAAGTTAGTGAAATAACACCAGGAACAGAATTGGCTCAACATGTCTAGGCATAATGCAGTTTTATTTTGAAAAAAATAAGAAGTTTGGTGACTCTAACTGATCTAAGTGGATGGGAGTGTTCAAACATGCACACATGAGCTGCAAACACAGTTAAAAATCCAGTTTCCTGGCTAAATACTCAAAAGTCCTAAACTGTAAGATTTTTATTGTGCTAGGGCAGAAGAGAGGGGCTTCCCCTCGTGCACACTCCATCCTCCTGCTGATACGCCTCTCACTGGGGTCTCAGGACACCGTAAAAGCACAGGTGAAAAGCAGCAGAACGGCATTCACCCCACGGGGAAAGAAGGGGAGGCTGTAAGTGGAAGGCCATGACACCTCTGACTAAAGACCTTTGGGCTCGAGAAGTGCCTGAAAGAGGAAATATTTACAGCAGCCCTCCCCAGCCGACCAATCACTCGAGATAACCAAAACCTGACGGTCCGGTCCCTCGGAGGCCACGGTGTCTTGCAAAAAACCAGAGCTGCAGCTGGGGAAACTGGGAGGAGGCTCAGCCTCACAAACCAACATTACCAGTTTGACATCCAAAGCACAGGGTATTTCCACTTCTCCAGACTCTCAGCAGGAGCTCAGAGGGATCAGTTCGTGTGAAACAGGCTCCCATGAACTCGATTTTCTCTGCTCGCCTGTCTGTTTCCACAGAGAGGCATTTCTTGACTTTGCATCGGTTTGAACATTTCAGCACAGCTTACGAAAATGTTAATGCCTCTCCACCCATAATAGCCAGGCTAATCACAGTCTCAAACGCCTTTTAATAACTGATAATGAAGGAGCAGATGGATTCACCGGGAACCACACACATGTAAGTGAGTGAGAACTCTGGCCAAATGCACCACTTATTGTCTGGGAAATCCAAAGTGCACAAAATTTTTTAAGTCGTCATCACATAAAGGGAGATGCAAACCTTGGTAAAATAGTGAAACCTCATCCTTCATAATTATCAGAAGGCTGAAGGGTTGATTCAACCCCTGGAAGAGTTGAATCTTGCATGCAAGATTTAGCCTAAGCATGAGCACACCAGTATTGGGAAATTACCGACAAAAACAATCGTGTCCACTTAAGCCTTCACATAGAGGGGGAATCTTTGGTAACGGAGAGGTAATTGAATGTTGATGGGGATAATTAGGGGGAGGGTTCAGTTCTATTGCAATGGTGCAAGGGAAAATGGCTGCCAGAGGATTTTTTGGCCTCGTGGGACCGAAACATGACGAGCATTCCACCAGAAGACAGCACGGGGTGGGATACATCACTGGCTCTGTTTTCCAAAGGTGACTACAGCAGGAAATCCTTCCCCTCTCTGGGCCCAGACCCATGGCTTGGCAGCCTCTGTTCAGCTCAACCACCCTCTGCTTACAAAACCTGCCACAGTCATAGCCTCAAGTCCTATTATCATCTTATAAACCAGCCCTTGTTATTACATTATGCTGAAATAATAATTAAAATGCACAAGGAACACAGTGAGGCTCTAAAGTAATTAATGTTACTTGATAGTCATGTTATATCTTGCGTTGTGTTTACTGGTGAATGCGCTATCACCTTTCCCATTCCTCTTTACCTACTTGGATATCATCTTGAGGCACTCACAGCTACTATTCCAGCCTCCAAAATGTGAGATAACCAAGTGTTCCTTGCAGAACATCTGTACAATAGGGGTGTGGAGCAGCCTGATGGAAGAAAACCTCTCATATTAAAGGTTATTTGCAGTGATTTCCATTTTGGTGAATGCTGACACTGCAGATCAAACCAGAGGGCCAATGAGAAAAAAACTTGTATTACAACTGCTAAAGGGCTCCCTCTTACTTGGAGAAAAAAATGAGCTAACTCTGTTAATCATTTCCAGCTCAGCTTTATGTATCAAAAGGCAATTCAGCCTCCTCCTTAGCTTGAATTCTAAGGTCTCAACTGGGATGAAAAATTTCAGACCTGTTATGCTGGAGTTCAACACAATTATCAAAAAATAATACAAGGTGTCAACAGATGAGCTTTTTTCCCCATTTCTAATGAGCTATAAATCCCATATGAAAAATATAGACTACAATTCAATTTAAATTTATAAAAAACTTTTAAAAATGAGCCTACTTTATTATATTAGCAAACTCCAAATCTCGCAATGCCAGCTTTCAGCAGAGGAAGAGCTAAGATCCTGAGGGCAATTAGCCCCACCTCCCCTGGCCAAAATCAGTTTGTACAGTTTGTATTTGCTTTCTATCTCGTTCACTTTTAGAGAACCAATTCCCTCCTTCCACTTTCTGTTAAGAAAATTGAAACACCTTAACACTACCTAGAAAACCAACCAACCAACCAATCAACCAACCAACCAACCAACCAACCAACCAAACAACCAACCAAACAACCGACCAGCCAGCCCCAAATCCACAAAAAATACAGAAAAAAAAACAAACAAAAAAAACCCCCACCACCCAAAACATTTTGGCTCACCTTTTTGTACATCCTAAGATTGCTTAAAGCACACTACTGCAGCTTAGGTGATCTCTCTTCAGAGTTTTCCTTTTAACAACAGCCTTACACATTTCAAGACAGTTTTTCCTCTGTGCATAAAACTCTTTTAGCTGCAAACCAAATGCATCTGACTTGCAGTTGCTTTCTACTCTGTGCAGTTAAGTCAGTTCTAAATATATCTGTTTTCCTCATGCAGTCATTAAGACACTTTTTCTCTGCATTACAGAGGTATGTCTCCCCCATCAAACAGCACAATGTCACTCTTAGGAACAGAGAAACCATTAGGGGCAACAGAGGATTTTATAAACATATTTTATAGCCAGGCCATTCAGGACAGCGTGGTGAGCTACAAGATATGGCTTACTGTAATTATGTTCACTCACTACAGCAACTTGAAAACTTACTTTAAAATCTCAGAGAAACAAGGCTTTGCTGTTGTCAGAGCCGATCAACCCAATGTGTTTAACTCAAACCAAATGATAGCCTGCAACTTCTTATCGAGGGAATGGCTTCTTTACGTACACAAAACTTTCTCTTATGCCTTTCATTTTACGAGCAATGCAAACCTGGACTTGCCCAGAAAGCTGCTGCTCACAGACCAACAACTGAGATCAATGGCTCCTCAAAGGAGCGTACAGGTGCAGATCTACAGCCTTGATACGCTTCATAACCTTCAATATTTGCACAGTGAACTAACATGGAAACACTGCCTTTCAAAAGTCACTAGAGCTGGGTCTTATTTTACAGCATCTTCCAAAAATTAAACCGTTTTCTCTGTTTGTTTGATTAATTTACTTCCTTGAATTTCAGTGTACAGGTGCTGAATGGTGCCTTCTCTGTGCTGTCCAACAACCCCTGGAACAGGATTTAATGCTTTGCAGATATTGGAGCAGGAACACAAGGATGACTGAAAACATGCCTTGATTCTGAGAGCTGTCTGAGGAAAAAGCCCACTATGTCTCCCAAGTCCTCTAAACTGTGTCTGCTTGAAGGGGATCAAGTGCAGGTATTTCTGAGACCGAACACCAGTGTTGTTATTCACACCGATCTTCTCACGATGAATAGATGCAGATTGCTACCAAATCATTCTTACAGCCAGATCAATATTTCTAAAACATGTCTTTCAAAGAAAAAAAATCTTTAAAAAAGAGATTTTGAGCACTGAAGGGGTAAATTACACTTTTAAGAATACATTATATTTTTAGTTTGTGAACAACCTCATCTTAGCCTCAGTTATGTAAAAACAATGGAACGAGGAATCCAATGAGCTTTTTATAAACATTAAGATGGCTGTGAGCAGATGAGTGCAAACCAACTAATTCTAAATTTGCAGATGGCAGATTTTCTCTGAAGGCTTGAAAAGTTGCAGGCCCATGGGATTTTCCTTCTTCTTTGTTCAGCAGTGCAGATCCACAGTCAGAGCGCCAAAGCTCTGGAGAGGATCCAGAGAAAGGAAGTTATCAGATCTAGAAAACATGACCTACCAAGAAAGGAATTGGGTTTGTTTAAATTTAGAGAAGACTGATGTGAGAAGATAACCACTTTCAAATAAGGAAAAGGTAAAAGCAAAGCAGAGAAGCAGCTCTTGGCCATTCCTACCAAGGATAGGATACAAAGCAAAGAACTTCAGCTGCAGCAAGGAAACCACAGGTTGGGCATTTGGGGGATTGTTTTGACCTCACCAAGAATCACACACCAGAAGGGATCAGCTTCTGGAGGCCCTGCTGGGGCACAGGTTGTTCCCAGCAGGTGACACGAGCATTCCTCAGGACCCAGCTGACACTCTGTGGGGAGGAGGCGTGAACTGGGTGATGCCATGAGACTGAGCAGTGCAAGGCCCCCACAGAAGGAAGCCTGCAGTGAGAACACTTCCTTGGCTAGGCACGGGGGAATCCAGCTGCCTGAGAGACTTCCCAGATGTCCCAGTGACCAGACAGCTCTGTCAGCTGCAGGGCAGGGATCCAGGCACAACCAAGCCTCCTCCTGCAGATGCCTGAGGAGTCCCTCTGCCCTGCACAGCTGCTGGACACTGCTGCAGGAGCACCACGGGCTGCAGCCACCTGTAAGGCAGCGTGTCAGGGCAGCCAGGATGGGAAGGAAGACCAGGCTGAGGAGGAGAAGGCTCCATCTCCTGCTAGTGCTGTCCACTGGAGCTTTGGGAAATGAGGCTGCCCCATTCCCAGACACCCCATTTTACCACACATCTGCTGAACTGCCTGACCTTACCTATGACATTTCTCAACCTCTTTCTGCACTGATTAAAGTAAACATGGAATTAGTGGGACGCCTGAATTTCTCTAGGATTTTATCTTTCTACTTTGCCAGTGAAAGTATTTTTGCAGTGTTTTGCAAGTCAAGCACACAAGGAAATTACTTTTTTATTTACAAACAAATTCACTGTGGATTTTGTACTTGTGATGTGTAACTGTGTATGGATTTTTCTGATTCTCTAAGGCATTCAAATGGTTTTACTTTCAGGAAAACATTATATCTATTCAAGCCACTTTATGTATAATTTCTTTTTATGAGGAACAGATATAGCACAGTACGAAGAATAAAAATGTAAATAATTTACAGATCGTCCAATGATGAAATCATTAGATTAAAATTACTTTATATTGTATTTTTGTTACAAGTTCCACTTATCAGCAATTATTTCCTCTAAGAAGAGAGAGCACAGGAGAGAGAAGCAGTCCATTTCTAGGCTAAAATATTATTTTAAAACTCAGACTAATTCAGCCATTCGCACTTGCCACTGAAATGAAAAAAAAAAAAAGAGGTTTTCTCTGACTGTGAGAACACCTCAGGAAGAAATTATTCTGATGCTTTGCTTTTCTGCAAATACTTGCATGCAATGGTGCTTCCATGTCATTCATATAAACTAGCTTTGTTACCCTAAGACTGAATTTAACACTTGTTGCTTGGGATTCAAGCTAATTATTAACTGCCAGGTACGTATTTCAGATTTGTCTTTGGAATAACATGATCAGTCCAACTACAGCCACAGAGCACCTGTGAAAGCACATGGTGTTTTTTCCTGAGGTGAGTGCATTATGCAGTGAATTTGGATGTACTTCCTTCTCCTCAACTACCACACTCAAGGTACAAACAAAAGTAGTAGGAAGACAGTGCCATGCCAGTGTGTAAAATACCAAAACCACATAACTTAACATGAGTAAAGTGATAGTTTTCTTCCACAGAAGTCAGCAGCCTACCATCTGAGAGGATTTACATGTGTACTTTCACAAACCATGAGGAAACTTACTGAACAAAGGGTGACTTAGATCAGCAAGAGTAGGCAGCATATAGACTTAAATGTGAAATTAGGATTATAGGAGCTATTTATAAAGAGAAACAATGCATTCTGCTTGAATTGCTTTTTTTTTTTTTTGCTTATAGAAAGAGATTACTCAGCAAAGAGTGGGTTGATGCTAATACATGGGAATTCTTCCCTTTTGAAACAGCTTTCATCTCTGCACTCTTTATGCAAGTGAAAAGTCTATTTGTTACCACTCTGAGAGCTTCATTTATTTATTTTTCCAAAGGCTGCTTTTGTTGATAGATATAATTATTGTCGTAAGGATGTTGAGCCATTAGCTTCAGCCCAGTTTTCTCGTCCATTAGTTTTAATTTCATACCATTAATAAAATGGTTCATCTTCTCAGTGGGGAAACGACTGGATCCTGATTGTGTCTCCACCAGACCCCCGGGCTCGGGAGGCTTTGTGCTGCATCACCAGCATGCCTTCTGCAGACACATGTCTGCATATGTCATCGGGCTGGTGACCAGCAATCCAGCGTGCCAAAGTGCTTCCTAAGTGGCTCCACATCCCTCGTGGTCCACGGTCTGATTACAACATTCTCGCCGGGGAGGTGAATCTCAGCATACCCTTGGTGAATCCCCATCTCATTAGGGTCACAGCTGCTCCAGACACAATTCCTTCCCCGTGTGATGCTGGAGCAGCCACGCTCATCCTAGGAACTGGTGCTCATTAACACCCAGCTGGTTTCAGCCATAAGGGTGTTCCTAGGATTTAATCCAGCTCCAACATCAGGCAGTGGTAGCAACCAACCAAGATTATTCTAAACACAACTTGGAGCTCAGTGGCATGAAGAACAGTGAGCAGCACCACGGCTGGCTTGCTTCTGCTAATTGCCAGCAAAAGGCAAAGGAAAGGATAAAACATTTACCAGCTTTGGGAAGAAGCCATTCTTCCAGCACTAGCCCAGCTGCTGTCCTGTGCAGCAGGCACTGACCATGTCCCTCCTGTCACCCAGGAGGGCCAGCTTGAGAGCAGCAACATCCACAGCCAGTGCAGCACCGTGACCTGCTCAGCCCAGCTGTGCTCCTGCTGGGACTCCTTCATGGCAAAAGTTGCTAGACTATGCAGTGGGGATAATCAATATTTCACTCACTCACCAGGTGTTCAGCTTTGAGAAGAATGGTCTGTGACCAAGGTGGGTCTGTCCATTTGGGGCAGGAGGCTCTGCTCCCAGAGCAAGGGGAATAGCTTGGGCTGGCCCAAGGCCTGTTCTTTGGCACTGAAAAATGGTCTGTAAGAAACATTCCCAGCCCCAAGGCCTGCAGGCAGAGGTCATGGAAGGCCCCTCAGGGCAAGGTCTGTAGCCACTGCTCTGCTTGGGGCACATTCATGGAGTGTGTGTTTGGCAGGTCAGTGTAATCCATCCTGCTGCCAACACACGTGAACCAAAAATAAAAAACTAGCATGCCTGACTGTCAGGACAATCAGTTTTTTTGGTGTACAAGAACTGGGAAATGGGACAGAAAAATAGGTGCAGTTATTGCTTAAATGCAATAACTCTATTCCTTGAATGCCTTAAGTCCAGTCACCCTGTGGAGGCTGAGGCAGGGGTTCAGTGTGCACAGAGGTTCTGTGCCTTCCCAGTGACTCCACAAATTAACAGTTACAGCATAAACCCACCCCAAAAAAAATAACAGACACTGGCCCTCCTTCAGCTCCAGTGCTGTTCACCTCTCCATACACACAGCTTTGGGATCCAGACCTGATCCAGACACAAACACACTCAATACCAATGGAACTATCCATCTTCTGCATCTACTGGTGCTTTTCCCATCAGTCCCATCTACCTGGGAGTAGATGAAGCAAATGCACTCCATGGCTTTCACATGGGCAAACAGAGGATCTCTTCTTTGTAGTTTTCTGTAGCTGCCTTCCCACTGGCATCACTGAGCAATTATTTTCATTTTGCACCCCAAAAGCCAAACCAGAAAAATTAATACCACCTACCAAGTGTTACAAATACCAGAATGAGGTACATCCTTGATCTCTGGTGTGTTGCTAGCTTCCTCCTGGGACCACTATGATCCATTGCTCACACGAATGATGGACTTGGCAGTAAGTCTTTCTGTCTAGATGTAGCTCTGAAACCAAATTTTTGCCCCCATCTCCCTGAGCCTCACTGGTTTTATTGGAGTTCCCATGTTACACAGACATTTGCAAAACCAGATGGAATCCTTCACATTCATAGCTCTCTTACTCTATTTCTGGCATATGACTAACTGGTTTTGTACTCCAGCTTTAGATATTTTGCCTATTTTTTTTTTTTTTTTAATAACTTGTTTTCAGGATGGAAGTTTTTTTTCCACAATGGCTGCAAAAACATGAGTGTTCACACCAACAGCTCTGAATGAGGTGGGGAAAGGGACAAAACCACCTGCTTGAACAACTTTATGTAAGTTCAGTCAGGAAAGGGAAAACCAATGCTATTTGAAGGGTGGTCCAACATCTGACTGGTTCATATGTAACATAAAACTTTTGCCTTTATAAAAAATATTTTATGTAATGATTTAAGTATTCTGTTAAACAGGTACAAAAAAGGTGCAGTAAAGTAAAAGGTTCATTCATTTACTCAGGTGCATTTGTTTAAACAAGAAACAGCCACATGATTAACCCTTTCCCTATTCCAAGCTAAAGAAAATGCCTTTTATGAAGCAGGAGAAAAGCAAATTTTGGACAAACTGTAACATCCAATTGGCTAAAGCCACCCCTGGAACCCAGTGCTGGCACCTTTTATCCCTCAAGCCCACTTGTCCTCTGCTTTGCAGATGTTATACAAACACTCCTTTGTGTAAGTGCAAATACACACACACACACACACACACACACAGACAGACTTTCTCAAACATTTGTTGGAAGAGCTAAATTGCTGCTGAAATTCATTTTATAAGTTTAGAAACTCTACCAAGCACTCTCTGTGAGCTCTATCCCTCTAAAGCTGCTACAGAGCTTGGGAATGTCTCTTGCTCACCTGAATGTCCTGGCTTGTACCAGGCAAAACCAGAAGAAAACCATTTTATTCTGCTTTGGTGTTACTACTTGAGCTACAGCCCTGGGCTCTGATTTTGACAACACTGAGCATTTTTACACATATGAATAATCACTCCAAGTTTAAGGAAGCTCCTCACAGCTCCATTAGCAATTGTTTTGGCTGCAAAAAGGCCCTGCCTATCAGCCCTTGAGGAGCCTGGAAACAGAGGAGTGATAATACTGGGAGGCTCACTTTGGGAAAGACTGTGGTTTTCTGGTGACAGGACACAGAACTGCAAGACAGAAAAAAAAAAAAATCTGAAGGGGTGAAATCACAGTGCCACAACCCTCTAAAAGGCCAAGATTTAATCCCAAATTTCTGGCCTTGTTCTCACCAATTCTAAACAGAAAGAGATTTCAGAAACCAGCACTGGGATCAGATAGGACTTGGGGTCATGTCAACCAGTCACAACACATCTACACTTCATCACACACCAGAACAGGAAAACCCACCTCAACTTTTTGTGTGCACAGAAAAATCAAAGCAACAATTTTGTCTGCAAGTGCAGTAGCTGTCAAATAAAAGTATTTTAACTCATTTTGCTTTCCAACTGCATGCAGTAGTGTTATGGGCAAATTACCCGCCAAATTAAATTTCAAGTCTGAGCTGTTCATCTGTCTATGACAAAGCAAGCCTTCTCTGCAAGGAAATGAGCATGCCTAACAGAGCACTTCTACACTGCAGCCTCTTTCTCCCATCTCGCTCTGGCCTCCAACACCTGTCCTCCCACAGGTGGGGAATCCATTGCACAGTAGTGTCCACATGACCTTTTCATAGACATAATGACAGAGATATGGCTTGCACTTTGCCCATGATGGAAAATTTATTTATTGTATCTCATCTGAGGTTCCTCTGAGAATTGAGGATGCTTTTATGCAGCAAGACTTCCATCTTCTGCAAGGGAGCAGTAGAAAACGCTTTCCTGCTGAGATCTTGAAACAATCCCAAACTGTGGCAATCCTTAATTGCTGGACATAAGTAAAACCTGCAATGACTGGCATTTTCAAAACTCAATATAATAGTTATGCAGTTATTCTGTACTTCTCTTGTAGTTATTGCTTGTTGAGGAAGCAATTTCTGTCTTAAGCTCTGACTTATATTTCCAGTCTATTTCAACTCCTTGTTCACTGTAGTTTAATCCTGCTTCAAAGGGCCTCAATCTTCCACAAAAATAACTTTGCTGGCAACCATTAGAATCATGAATTCAGTGGACACCAGTGGAGCTAAAGAATGGCTGGGTTCAGGCAGCAGAAAAGAGAACATCCAAAAACCCAAACAAAAAGCACAAGCCTAGGAACTAATCCTGGTTATTCTCCTGGACTTTCAAAATCCCAAATTTAACAGAGATAGCAACTTCACAGCACACTCATTTCTGCCACAGCATCCCTCCCTCCTCTGTGCCCACCAGTCACATTTCCATGGGCAGTCACCACCTGCCTAAAGCACAACTTCCCTGTCCAAGGCCTTGCCGCTGGCTCCCAGTGACTCCAGCCCTGGGTGCCCTCTCAGGAGTGTCCCACCAAGCTGTGGTGCCCTCTGGAGAGGCAGAGGCCACCACCTGCCCTGGATCTGCCTGAGCTTAGCAGACCCTGGGCCATCTGTCCCTGCAGAGCCCCTCTGCTGCTGCTGCTCCCCAGCTGGAGCCGTGTCCCGGCAAGGGAGTGCTGGGGTCATCCTGTGCTGAGGATTTTCAGCAGCAGAAACCCTTCCAGAGAGCAGCCTCTCCAACGACAGAGCTTCGTGGCAATATGAAAACAGATTAAGTTCTACAGATTCCCCAGGGAGAGGAGAATGTACAATAAAATGCCAATAATGTTTTCAAATTACAAAAGAAATGACTGCCCATGGTGGTCAAAAATACCTCGCTAAAGCCAGCCAATAGTCAAAATTTCTGGTATAAATAGAATTCATCTAACACAGTGTTACTCAGTATCTGAAGGTTACTATCAAAATCTCTTTAGGAAGAAAAATTTATGCTCATGCATGCACACAGTTGTATTCAAAATATTTAGTCAAGCTCAGAAAAAGACCAACTCAATTATTTATACATATAAATTATGTTAAATCACACTAGCCCTTCAAAATTACCTCTGTTTTTCATAAAATCTATGCAGAAGTGTTCCTTTAACTCCATTTATTGTAGTGAAAAGTGAGCACCTGTAGCATGGCTTCTGCAGTATGTTTCGAATTAGAGCTTTAGGGTGGCTTCATGTTGACAGCTGAGACTTCAAATTTCACAATTTAATTCACAAACACCAAACACCATTAAAACCCTGCACCTTTTTTCTTTTTACATTTAAGGCTGCAGGCTTTCCAGTCCTTGCAGGGCAGATGTCTGTTTAAGCCAGAACAATTTCTGAACTTGCAGGGTAAGCAAATGTCAGAATGGGAGACCTGACTATCAATCCTGAGCTATTCAGTATTGTTTCTAGTGGATCTAACACTTCAAGAAAAGCATTGGAGTGCTCGTCCTTCTCGTGTTCAGCCATTGATTTGTTATCTGATTCTTTAAACCTTTCTGTGCTTTACCATTTGTCACATCCTCTTCACTGAGAAGCTCAGTCAGGTTGTGATCCAGCAACCTCGAACGTTACTGCTAGTTAAATCCTTGGCATATATATTCCATTTGACCGTTTTTGCTGTTATTAATATTAAATGAATACAAATAAGAAGGAGAGAGTGACCCAGGCAAAAATGAATGACCCACAAAGGGAATGAGCCAGCAAATGACCCAGAGAAAAGAAAGTATTTTGGCTTTCTTCCTCAGAATAGCTCTTGCTTTCCTCAAATGACATTTTTAAAATTTTATTTGAAAGCATTAAAAAATGCTGATGAACATTACAGTAGAAGCAAGCTTGGCTCTTGGTAGAGAAACATTATCACTTAGAGCCAAGGACTTATTTTTCACATGTGAATTATTTTTTGAACATCATTTCCTGGCTCAGTGTCACTGCACCACAGATAGATATGACAGCAGATAAGTGTATGAGATTTTAGATCAACAAGAGTGTTACTTTTACAATGAATATATTCGTAGTCAGAGCTCAAAAGTGGGTTTATTTCTGCTGTGAATGAAAGATGTATTGCACACTGTTTTATTAATACACTTTTCTTCTTAAAATGGAATGTAATTCAAATTTTCTGACACTGCAGCTGCAATCTGATGGTTGGGTTTCCTAACCATGCGGATTTACAGTAACAAACTCTTCAATTTTCTTTTCCCCTCTAGCTCACCTGTCTGCCACCTTGATTTATTTCTGTTTCACAGCTGTGCCTACCAAATGATTCTTGCTCTCACTCCACACTTTCCCCCCTCCTCCTGCAGCTGATCCAAACTAAAACACAAGTTTTCTGGGAATGTGAAATTAAAGAACTCTCAGAGCAAGAATACAATGTCCAGAATTGAAGGGAACAATTTACCGGGGGGGAACAACCTGAAGGGTAGAGATTCAAATTAAGAACAATTTAAAAACTCTCAGCTTAGATTCCACCATCAGTAGTCACTATAGCACACCAGGAACTCTTCCCTTTTATGAAATTTACCCTCCCCTCTGGGATTTACAGCACTAACCACCATAAGCAGCAATTGCTTGAGTTACATAAATAAAGCCCCAAATACTCTCTAAATCAGTGTTGCTGCTTTTAAAACTGGCACCAGAAAACCTTAGTAGCACAAACATTATCCAAAAGGCAAACCAACCCAAAGAAACAATGAAAACCAGGCTGAAGCAGAGAACAAGGGAACACACCGAGGACCAAATGAAATTAACGGGTAAAATAATGATGAAAACTGCAGGAGCCTGCCCTCAGCTCCTTCCCCTCGCCAGAGCAGCACAGATGTGAAGGAGGGCTGGGTGCTGAGCACCATCCAGCAGAGAGTTCCCTTTTCTAGTGTTTCACAGAGACTCAAAGGATGAAACCGTAGCCCTGTGTTTATGTATTAATTACTGAAAAGTTACTTAACCTTGAGCTATATCCTAACATAATGAGCTTGGGCATTCTTAAGTCTCTCAGAAAGGGGGCTGAAGGAAAGCCTCTGGCTTGTCTGCACTCAGGGGTATCCGTGCCCTGGCTCCTTGGTGGGGATATTTAGATGCTGCCTGCCAGGGATGGGCTCTGGGGGAGCAGCAGAGTGTGCAGACTCCAATTACAGGGACGCTGCACTTCCAGGGCAGCCCAGCTGCCAACCACACGGAGATTTGCAGCGATAACAATTATACTTAAAAGCCTCACTACACGTCTGAATGCATTTACACATTCTCCTTTTACTCTCTATTTATTATTAATGGCAGCTCAGCTAATATCAAGACCCCAGTGTGTTTGGCACTCTAGGTGCACAGAAGGGCAGCAAGTTCTTGCTCTGAGGAGTTCGCAGCCTAATTATGAATGACAGCAGATGGAGGGTAAATATTGTAAGCCTTTCTGCTTTTCATTAGGAAACTTGAGTCAGGTAACAATTTATAACCAAACAATTGCACGTTCAGTCGTGTGCCCCAGCCCAGGCTGCAGGCACAGGCCAGTCAGGCTCACACACTGTGTGACAGTGGCCACTCCCAGAACAGACAACCCAGTCCCAGGAGACCCCAGGCTTTACAGACCACCACCTGTATGCAGATTTTGCAAGGAAGCAGGAAAGCACGTATTTAAATCCACATCTACCAAAGGACTTTGTGTGTAAGCCCAGAACATGTGTCTGATGGCATGTTGTGCTTCCTTGCATTTTAGATGTCATTCCTGAGTCCTTAAATTAGCTGCCTATGTAACTTCATATTAATCACCTGTGAAGTCATTAAAGTCACAGGTTACCCTTATAAACCTTCACAAAGAGAGGATTTTGAGGCTGTAACTGATAAATTTTGTCCACCTGAGGACCATACTGGTAATTCACCAAGAAGCCGCAGCCTCCTGTGTTTTACACATCTTCAAACTCCTTCTGTGGTATCAGAGCTATACCAGAGGCACCAGGCTCTGTGGGGCTGAGCTGTGCATGGACCTTTGAGGAGCCCTCAGCGGCAGCAAAGCACTGGGGACTGAGCTGAGCTAACAGCATGTGGGAAAACAGCTCCCATGGCCAGCCCAAACATTAGGATATAGGATAATACTGTCCATGAGGCCTCGTCAGGACTCATGGAGCCCTGTACCTCCCAGAGTGCAGCTGAGCCTCGTGCCCTGGCTGGCAAACACAGCTGTCCCCTGGCTGAGATGGCCTGAGCAGGATGGTTTTGCATTCAGCCACACCTCAGCAGTGACGGGCTCCAGGGACCCACCGGCTGTGCTTTAGATCTGAGAGATCAATGTCACGCTGAGACTTCATCTGCTGCACTTCCTACTGCTTCACAAGGAGAGCTGGACTCTGGCTCTGCAGCCTGTCCTGCAGGATTGGCAGCTTGCTGAGCCCTTCCTGGGGTCTGGCAGGACACCCTGGGAGCTCCCCTTGTGCAGAACCTCTCGTGCAGAACCCCGTGCCCACCTGTGCTCACCAACAACCAACCCCCAAGTGCAGGAGGGCTCAGGCACCACACGTACACTCACCACCCCAAATTCAGGACAAGAAGTGAATTTGCTAAAATGAGGTGCAGAATCACGGCGCCACTTCCCGGATCTGACAGAAAATGGGCATGGAAAGCTCAGATTCCTACAAGGGCACGCAGCTGCTTTAGGAAGCCAGAAGTACCTAACAAGCTACTGGTTACCAGCCACGTCCATGCAGAAGGAAGGTTATTTATTGCACCACACTGTGGGGATGACAGCAGCAGCAAAGAGTCCTGGGCTTAAAAATCATGTTGTTCCCACCAGTAAACTCACAAACAACTCACAAAACAGGAGCAAAGGCTTGACTCCACAAGAATCAGACTCTGTTTTCTCCCCTACCCTCAAACAGACAAGGGTTCCCACAGAAGATGGGCAGGTCTCTCTCCCTGCTCCCCACAGTGCAGATGCAGGCAGAGGGGAGCTCGGTGTTCACACACACTGAGCTCAGGGTGTGTGCAGGGTTGGCTCTCACACACAGGCTGCTTCTCGTGGAGCCTAAACAGGGAGTCCGGCTATTGTTCTGGAGTAATAGTACAAATTCAGGATACATTTTGCAGCACAAAAGGGGGAGAAAACCATTTTGCTACTGCAAAAAAAGTACAAAGTTTACTTAGAAGTGGACAACTAATCTTCTCGGATTTGGTCTTGTCAAACATAGCCTCTGTGTCTTATGCAGATTCTTTAAGCCAGAGACACATAAAATGTGAGGAAGAAAGGAAGACAACTCAGGGAAAAAATACTTTGTATTTCAGACTTCTCCTTCCTAATAAGCTTCCTAACAAGCAAGTGTTCTTGGTAGAAGACTTTTGTCCCAACCAAGCTACAAGAATGATGTACAGGGGCTGCAGAAACTCTGAATGTCTCTTGATCCTGATGATTCTCCCTCAGAGAAAACACCATGGATCAGCTAAAGAAGAAATTTGAGAACTAGACTGCTGCATGTCCAGGTAACACTCCTTCCTAAATATTCTGCAGAGGGGAAAAAAAAAAGATTTATACCCTTGGAAGACCAAATAATAATTTGAATTATAGGTCTCTCCTCCCAGGCAGCATCAGGATTAGACAACTGATGTAGAAAGCAAAAGATTTGAGAATAGCTTGAGACTTCACCCCAGGAAACTTATGGCAAATTTTGAAAAAATCCTCAAGTCATCCTTGAATCTTCTGTTCCTTTCTTCAAATTATTTCAGATATTCCAGCAGGCCAGGGGAGAAGGCGATGAACATGTGGGCACTGATGACTTTAAGGTTGCCTGCACAACAAATCAGCGCCAGAAAAAAAGGGTGAAATCTCAAGGGCTGCTTTCTGTCTCCCACACTTAATATAATTACGAACCAGAGTTTCAGGAGGGGCTCCTGCCTCTGCTCTAACACCCACAGCAGCTTGTGGCAGTCCAGGATGGATGCAGAGGCAGAGAACCTTCACTCCAGCCCTGTGGGCTCAGAGAGATTTCTCAGCAGAGCCTTAAAGCAGAGCTCCACAGCAGCACTGGGGGATGCAGATTAAGGAAGCCACAAGCGGTTTCTTGTTGCCCTGCACCCTCCACTACATCAGTCAGGAGCTGGCAAAAAACCTTCCCCTCTGGCTTTCTCAGGCTCTCAGCATATTCCAAGAAGGGGAAGGGCACCTTGGCTGGCAGCCTGGCCTCCTTCTCTCTCCTCTCTCAGGTAATGGAGCTCCTGAAGGACTCACAGCATCAGGCAGGCAGCTCTGGGAGGAGCTGCACAGGAGATGGCTGTCACTGGGCCTTGAGGGGCAGGGAGAGCTGATCCTTGATGGCTCCTACCCATTTCAGAGGGAATTCTGCAGCTGACAGCACACTTTTGGAAAGCAGCCCAAGAGAGACAACACTCCATACAAATGGCCTGAGTACTGGGGGCTCCACATCCTCAGCTAACCTGGGAATCCACTATCGAGGCACACGGCCCTGGCAGCACACAAAAGTTTTCTTTAATATGTGCTCTGATTTCATGGGAAACAAAGGAAAAAGCAAAATACACGTACACATTCACACACAGCTGGAAAAGATGCGTTTACTCCTGCAAAGTGAAGAAAGTGTCAGATCTTGTCAGTGACTTCATACTTGTTGTGAAGCACAGAAGGTTTAATTTCTGCACCCTATTCCAACAAAGTTGGTCTGATTTTCAGGGATTTTGGCTTTTACAATTGGACGAACATAATCATGAATGATTTGCATGATGAGGGACTTTCCCAGGCATGCTTTATAAGCTCAGTCAGACTACTGAAATTGTGTCAGTCTTTTCTGTCTCACAGTAAAACTTCAAGATTTCTTTCCCAGGCACTTGAAACTGTGTGCACAGTATTTTGCTATTTAGTGAAAACCTTTCCTATAAAAAAATCAGAGTATCTGGATCACTGTATCTTCTTCCACGTCTTCCTAGAGTTTTTCTCTCACTATATTAATGTTGTAAGTTCTGCAAACAACAGTTCTTTGGGCAAAAATTAGGAAATGTTCTTTCCAGGCATTCAGCACTGAATTGTTATCTGTGTCTATTAGCCCTCTGAGAGTTTCACATAAATTCCAATTGCTTTTCCACTTCATTCTTTTTTCCATTTTTGAAGATGGTTGCTGCATGAAGGTCTTCAGGATTCTATTTTTTATGATTTTTTTTTAGGTTTTTTTTTTCCCTGTTCTATCAATTATCTATCTGGTAGGCTTTTCCTTACAATTATTTACTTTCCTGTGAAGAGGAGGAAGGAAAAAGCAAGTTTCAAATAAATGCAAGTAAATACCTAGATAACTTCAGAAATAGTCCAGTAACTACATGCCACAAGATGGAAATCAGAAATAAAAATAAGAAGAATTATGTAGATAATAAAACCTGTCACTTGCTCTACACATCAGGAGACTGCTGTGACCTCAAGGCCTGTGGTCACAGAAGCCAAAATCTGTTAAAACCTGCAGAGAGCATTGCAGATTGTATTCAAGATTTCCACTGGGAACTCCACATTAGAAACTCGGCTGTTATTTTAATTCTCAATTGATGATTGAATGTTTAAGTTCATTTTGGCTTTTGCTGTTTTGAAAATGAAACCTAACTAATGGTTTCACTGCAGTCTTAAGGAAGGCTTTGTTTCATGTGCAAAGCAAACACTTAGCGAAGGGTACGATTAAAGCCAGACAAGCAAATGTTTTACAGAGATAGTTTAGAAGCTACAGCACAGCAAAACAAGTATTTAGTTAAATGCTGAAAATCTGACCTGGGTGCATAGATGGCCCTTTTGTCTCCCCGTCTTCTTTTTTGTTGTTGTTGGGCTGTTTTTCTTTGATTTTTAGGGTGTTTTGTTTTTGTTTTTGTTTTTTTTTTAATTCTGTCCTTATGCCTGGGATTTTGTTCAAAACCACCAAGAGATTTTCTGCAGCCCCAAAACAAGTTCTGGTGCCCAGTTTTTCAAGAGGATGTTGCCAGTAGTGAGCAGGCTAAACACAGTTTACTGAAACTGCCTTCAGCAAGTATGGCAGAGTGCAAAAAGGGGGTCAGGGGGAAAATCTGTGTCTCGGGACTCTTAGCAACTGCTGGAACATGATTTTGCCTGAAGTGCTCACCCAATAACTCACCAGGAAGCAAAAAGGCATCTCAAATGGCCACTGATGCCCAGGCATCAGACTAGCAGAGGGCGTTTCGGTGAGGAACACGCAGCCCTTGCCCCAGGTGCAAACGCACAGAGCCAAGACACGCAGAGGAGCAGCAGAGCCGGACCTTTCTCCGTGCGCCTGGCCTTTGGCAGCACAGCGCATCCCTCAGCATCGCCGGCGGGGCTCCGAGCAGGTCCCAGCCCGGGCTGAGCCATCCGTGCGCCGCAGAGCCGCCCATTGTGCGGGAGCAGCGACCCAGGCGCGATCCTTTCCTGCGGGAAAACTGCCCCGAGCATCCAAGGGAGGGAGCCGGACGGGGCAGCGACCGCCGGCAGCAGAGCTATGCAAAGACATTTGCTGCGCTTTTATATCTAAGGGGTTTTCCTCTGGCCTCCAAGGAAAGGTTCCTTGAAATCCTCGCTGCTGCTGCTGCTATCTGTAAATGGTAGTTTATGGAGAGGAGGGAAAACACAGGACAGGCAGTAAATCAGCCACTAAGTGATCCAGAGTCCATTACCAAATGTTTTTCATTACATGTATGGCTTCACTAATTTCTGCAATGCGTTGTAGGCTATTTCTGGAACCTTTAAAAATGCATGATGCTTCTGCATTTTAATACTTAACAGTATGGCTATTTCAGTTTATTAAGCAAAAAAAAAAAAAAAAAAAAGGGGTGGGGGGGTATCTGCTTAACTGCAATTGGCTTTCATGTCACAAAAGGACTAAGCCAGGGCAAAAGCATCCAAGCAATAACCCTATTTAAGTCCAGCATGAAGAAAACCTTTCCAATCTCTTACACCAATTAGGATAGTCTGAGTCTTTTGATGTTAAAATCCCCAAGAATCATATGGAAATCATAAAAAGCACAGTATGTAAAACAGACTCAGAATGCAGATAAAATCATTCTGCCTTCTTACCATTTGGGTTTGCTCTCGGACAGGGGTGGTGAGGGAGGCTGTTCCTTAGAGCAGCCAATCATAAAACAACGGAGCACCTGGGAGGCAAGGCTGGGATGCAGCTGGAGCTGGGCCAGACAGGCAGGGAGGGCAGCCCCAAGCTCTGGATGGAAACTGCTTCCAACCAAGGGGAAAGACCATGGATGGAAACTGCTCCCAACCAAGGGAAAGGACCCTGGATGGAAACTGCTCCCAACCAAGGGGAAAGACCCTGGATGGAAACTGCTCCCAACCAAGGGAAAGGACCCTGGATGGAAACTGCTCCCAACCAAGGAGAAGGAGACTGAGCAAGACAACGAGATACAGAGGACAGCCTCTGGAATGCCAGCCCCTGAATGCCTTGGTGGGCTTGTACAGCCTTCCCCCCGGGTGAATGGCATCCTTCATGGCCACAAAAGAGGCTAAGGAAATTGAAATAACATGCTTGGATCTGTGCAATCAATTATCTTTAGGTGAAAAGTACTTCAGCCTAGCATTGCTGCTTTATATTGGACTACTTCTGAGGCATCCAAATTTCACTAAGTGTCTTGCTTCCAAGGAATCTTCAGGGCAAGAATCGTGTTTGCCTCGACAATTTAAAAAAGACCACGGGCAAGAAAACAAGGGATGTTTTGCTGGATGCAATTTTGCAAAGCTGGAGAAGTGTTTTATTCTTTTCAAATCATATCCTGATCAACACATTTTGCTGTGAAATCTGACACACAACCTTTATCAAAGCCACATAGATATTATAAGCAAATTGAGAGAGACAGAGAAGGTGATTTTACAATATTCTCCCAGACCATAACATTGTGTGTTTTCTGGAGCTGGCTACATATTACTGCTGCATTTGTGAATGATGCTGTACAAAGCAAAGAGGCAAAGGGACAAGGAGGTGGCAAGAGCGGGGCAGAGGTGGGGACACCCAGCTCAAGAACCTTAAACTGGCATTTGAATAAACTGAAAAGCAAGCAAAACTGTCCATGTTTATACAAGCAACTTGACTGTACTCTAAGAGAGGACAAGGGTATGAAACTATGTCCTTATAAAGTAACGCTCATCTTTTACTTATCTAACAAAAAGAAACACAGGAGAGAGGTCAGAGGCTGCTGAAGGAAAAATATTCAAGTGTTAAGGCCAGAGAAATGGAAAACAAAGTTTAACAAAGACAGGAATATATGTAGATGGAGCACGCAGGAAAACCCCTTAAAGACAGCTTGTTTTTCTATAAAAATAAACATGGAATATTGCTGTCAGTGGCATGCACACCTCTGTGAGAACCTGATATTTAAATTGTCAGTTTGACAACCAATAAAAATAACAGTAAAAAAAGAGTAGCACTACAGTTCTAATAAATCTATAAAAAGAAAATTGGTGTTAGTGTTATATATGAATGTGAAATCAGCCTTCTGCCTAAGCTAATCATCGCAATTTTCAGTTGTGTAACAAAGTTCTCATATAGATTTTGAATTTACTTCTGTGTCTTAGAGTAATGCCAGAACCGCAATTAATATTAATTACAACTTCCATCTTTTCACCGTGCCTGAATTGCTTGCTATTCCTAGTATTTGTAGGAAACAAGCCACGCAGTTCCTGGCACAAATATTATTCCTTATTAGTTTTGCAGCTGAATAATATTCAGCCTGTAAAAGAATCCTCCTAGGACTGAAAAGTACTCTTGTGCACACGGATACACGCACAAAAACAACAACTGAAAGCTAAAAGCAAACTTGCCGAGAACTTCTGGGTCAGCTTTTGACATCACCCATAGGAATGAAATCAGACACCGACCAATCCGGCACCATGAGGCTGGCAGCACAAAATAAACAAAAGCCGGGCCCAGGGCTCCACAATGAGGAAGGGAAGTGGAAGAGACTATTGTTCCGAAAGCTTTTAAATGATGTCGCTTTGTTTATTTCTTTTGACAATGCCTGAACTGAATCTTTAAAAAGGGAAGGGAGCCTCTCTGCCCTGCCCCCCGGGATCTGTTAAGGCAGAGTGTGGGGGATTCTTTCCCTGTCGTGGGTTTTTTTTTCGCCCTGTCACTGTTCGTTCTCCCGGACGATGCTGCGCGACCCCTGCAAAGCGCACGGCGCTGTCCCGGCGGGTGGGAAGGCAGCGCTCTCCCAGCATCTCCCCAGCTGCGACACTCGCTGCCAGACCTTCTGAAAAGCCGGGCAGACTGGGTGCTAAGCTCTTTTCAGACTCTGACCCTTCTTTAGGTGCCTTCCAGGAAGCTGAGGTCTTTAGAAGTCTGGCAGCGAGCGCAGTTAGCGAGCGCTTCGGGGCGAGAAGGGCGCGGGGAAAGCGCTCGCTCGGTCTGGGTGTTCCTCCCGGGACAAAAGTGCCACAGAAAAGGCTCTGTCGCTCTCTCGGCTCCGTGCAGAGCTGGACCTGCCCGAGCTGAGCCCCTGCATGAGCCCATGGGTAATTACTCACACGAGTGGGCCGAGGAGGACAATGCCCCGTCACACAGCCCATGGATGATTCACTCCTTGGACACTCGAACCTGTCACCGAGCTCCAAAGATTTAGCATTAGGCACAGAGTTCACTAAAAGCACACATGGTGTGGGGGCTTGTCTCGAAGTTCAGCTCAGCTGAACAAAGCTGGCTGAATGACTTCAGTCCTCTCAGTGCTTCCCCCCAAGGAGAAAAGGAAAAAAAAATAAAAGGCAACGTGTCTGCAATTCTGACTGAACCTGCTGCCCCTTCCCCATTCCTCACCACCCTGCACAGACAAGTGGATAGGGATAAGTACATGCATTCCAGAGGGAAAAGATAAACCTGGACCCTAGAGTTGGACAGGTATAAGATATCAGTCATTCTTACATCTTTAATAAAGTAGACCTTTTTCTACTCTTGCCAAGGAAATTAGTCCTAAGGTGCACACAAATAATTACATATTGTGGAACAGTAAATTATTACAAATGCCACAGAATTCAAGCAGCCCCAAGTCTGGGCCAGATTTTCAAATGTTTTGCAGATGTTTATGGTTTGCTGCAAAACTTTTGTCAAGTTATCCACAGAACACAGCGTTTACTGAAGGATTTTGGCACATGGTAATTCATTTTCTTTGCACAGGTGTTGCATTCCAGAAATATTTTGTCTTCTCATAGAAGACTGATGAAATTCTACTTTAAAAAAAATCATCAGGAAAGAAACCAGATCCTCTCATCTGGGAGAGAAAAATAAAATGTCCCCCAAAATCAGTTCATTTTCCTTTTCTTCCTTTTCAGGTAAAGAAAAATCTCTGTAACAGGTAAAAATACATTCAAAATCCGTTGCAGATGCCTGGTATTTCTGCAAAACTCACTGCCTGGGGAAGCGCAGTGTGATTGGCCTCTGCTAAGAGATACTGGAGCAGCAGTGGAGTCGCAGGGGTTGATTTCTCTTCCCAGGAGCTCACAGTGGGTGGGACTGCGGGGCTTTGCCTTTGCTTGGCCACAGCGGAGAGGCAGGGAAGGAGATCCTGCCCAGCAAGCCCCGGGCAGAGGGGCAGGAGCAGTGTGGGGAGCAGCAGCAGCAGCAGCAGCAGCAGCATCCCCACGTCCCTTGCCACCTCCGCCCCATCACAAAGGCACCACGTGCACCCTTTTGTCCCCAGCTTTTATTCCACACCGCGTGGGGCAGGAAGCAAACACAAAAACGGGGCTCTGCAGCACTTTTGGACCTTTCCCTGACTGAAAGGTTGCCTGGAGGCGAAGAGAAATGAAACCCTTGGGACTGAACAACTTTCCCTTTTAAGCATATGGAAATTAAACATTAAGCCTAAAAAAATTTTCCAGGAGCAGATATGAATCCAGATATAATATTGCTTTGTAGATATGGAAAAATACAAGCAGCTATCTTCAACTTCCTAGGCGTGCAAGCCACTAAGTTTTCCTTCAGGGTAGGAAAGCAAAGATGAAAATGCCAAAGGACTGTTAACCTTTAGAGACACATTTTAAGAGATAACATGACTGAACTCAGATAGATCGGAATTAAATTTAATCAACCTCCCACTCCTTAGCTACACTATCAGAAGAGAAAAATCTACAATTAGGGAAGAAACAGAAGGAAATTCAGACATGAGCAAGCTTCCATCTCTTCTGTGCAACTTCCTGATGATACTAAGTACTGCAATTCCCATGTGCAGTATTACAGACTTGCTGTCTTAACAGTCCTCTTATGAGTAATCAGTGGAAGGGAACATTTAAATAATGTTTTGGAGTGCATATTATCTAGATTTGGCTGTTGTTCTCTCATTTAGAACAAAATGAGTCTAAATTTGCAATTTAAATACTTTGCGTCAAATCCTTAAACCACCCTTCTCTGGTTCTGTGAATGAAGCTGTTAACATTTTTGTGCTCCACTACAGCACCTAGGAATAGATAATCCTTTAATCTTTTTCTCTCTAACCCCACCCACAAGCCCCTGGCATTAATTTCAGAGTACTGAGAGGCTGTGATGTTTCTAATGAGCTAAGCATTAGAGTAAAATGAACTGTCACAGCCAGGAACGTGCAGCCAAAAGTGCTGCCATGAAAATAGGTGTGAAGGCACCTACAACGGGAATCTTGGTTTCTAAGGGATGGATGAGGAGTGTCCAGCACGAATATTAAAGCTTATATTAAAAAAAGTTTAAGAGTTTAAATATATACTATTAAAATACCGACCCCACAATCCGCTGCATTTTTTTGTTTTTCTGAATTAAACTGTTACGATAACCTACACCACTTTTATCTTATCCCAAGCTTGTTTTTTAAAAAATTCATGTGATTTTATGCACGTGTTACTGTTCACTCTTATTTTTTCTGGAGAAAGCTAAGCCATTGAGTGGACACCTTTCACTGCCTAAGCATCTGAAACAGCTTATTGAAGCATTGCCCTGGGGTGTTTTTTTTCAACATTACTTTATTCTGCAAGTTACGGCAACAGTTTTCCTAATTTTCAGATAGTTCAGTTTATAATTAGGTCACTGTAAGTTAGGAAAACAATTAGGAAAGCAGGAAAGTTTGTTTTCCTCTTTGCATCATGAATAAAATTAAGATGTGCAATTACAGACTACACAAGTGGCTCACAAATTTTGAGGCACTTGGTGTTCAGAATCAATGGGTTCAATGCCATGGCTGTAGATATTAGTTTGGTGTAGATCAGCTTTAAAAGCACAACACATTTCAATAAAAAATTTTGACTTCTATTCTGAAACATCAAACACAGACTACTAAAGCCATCTTGAAACATCACTCCTGAGTATTTTAATTGAATTCAAACTACTATGAATGAATCACATGAGACTAAAAGATTTATTATTTCTACTAAGAAATCAAAACAGAATCACTGCTTTCCAGCAAAAGGAGAGTGTAAAAATGTAGAACACGGGTAAATATCCCTAAGCAGTGCACGTGTGCCCAGAGAAATCCAACTGTGTATAACAAACAGCTCTGGTTAGCAAATTATATTGACCAATAAAACTAAGCCTTTGTTTAGGAAAGTAACTGGAAAGCAAAAATGCAAAACAAGATTACACTTAATTATTTAAATCAAAGTGTTCTGCTTGTTGATTTAAATTGTGATTAAAATCAGGGATTTAAATTAATCCACTCTGGATTGCATAAACACCACCTTAATAAGAAGGAGCAGTAGCTTCATCACCCAAGTCATTCAGGAAGAGCACTGTGGTAGAGCACAAAGGAGACTGAGGAATTTCACTCATGGACCTGCTCTCTGCTGCCTAAACTCTCCCATTTTTCCCAAAGAGAGGGAAAGCAAATGCATGAGTGGAAGTGTGGACAGGAGTGTGCACACATAAAAACATGCACGGGTGCTACGAGGTAAAATAATAGTGATAATTGTTCATTAAAAGCAGGATTTCTCCCTCCTAAAAAATAAAGCAGTTACTCATGCATTCCAATTCCTCCTTGTTTTAGCACTGAGGTCCCTAGGACAGTCCATGCTCACACCTGTCCATTAGCAGGAACATGAAGCACACCCCCTGTTTGCCTGATACTGACATTTAGTCAATGTGTCAGCAACCAGGACTAAATGTTATACTGAAAAGGATCTAGCTCTGCACTCAAATACCCATATCAAACTCCTGTTCCAGCTTCTACCAAACCCTGGACTCAACATCTCTTGCTAGAGAGGAGGGAAGAGAATAGCACAAACCAAACAATATACCTTATTGTTGAGGGAGATCTACTGCAACTCCACTGAAGGTCCAATGCATTGCCAAGGTGATCAAAACACCAATATAATGACAAAGGAGCATAAATTCAGGTACTTGACAATGCAACCTGCAGCACATTTATGCCAAGGACGCTTTAATATCTTATACGAGAACATCCTCTCAAATAATATGATTTAATTTTCAGCAGAGGTCCAATTACAACTAAATTAAAGCAGCTAAGCCTTTCTTCTTTCTGCTTTGCAGCTCAATTTTGAAGGACAAACTAGTCTGGTTGAGCCTACTTCTAAGGAACTACTTTTCTTCTTTGATTTTACAAGAAAGTGTTTTACAATCCAGAGAGGATGAGTCATCAGAAAATCCTTGTCTCGTTGCCAAAAACCTGCCCCTCTTCATTATGAACATAAAGATAAAAGCTCTTACAGTACATTAGCTGGCATACGCCTACACAGACAGTACAAATAAATTAATTGTGCCTAGCCTCAAACATCCAGAGAGGTGTAGTAGGAGGTCAGTCCATCTTGTTTCATTAACAAATTAAACCGTAATAGAGCATCAACAGTTCTCTTATGTACATAAGCCTGGCTGTTGTATAGAAAGGTTTTGCAGGTATCATGGATCCTTACAAACACACATGGCAACTCTTCAGCTACTCACATTACCTTGCACAGACTACATAAACACCAACAAAAATTGTATATGCTGGAAAAAACTCATTAAAGTTGGAATAAGAATATGGGATGTTGGTCTATTCAGAAACTGCACAGGATTTTGGAACCCAAGACTGAGGTAGTCGTGTTTATGGAAAAGGGAATTTTGAGTATGACGTTATATTGCACACGTGCAAAAGATAGAAATTGTCTTGCATCTGACAAGATGGCAAGTGTATTTGGAAGCGTGAGTGGACTGTGTCCACTCTGCTGCATTCAGGTTTATAATCCAGAATTTGAAAATTTCCACTACCTCCAGAGTTATTTCATAAAAATATACACACAGGTGTATTGTACAACTCAGACAATGAGAATATAGATCAAAAGGGAAGCCACTGGGTAAAGCACTGCACATGGACCAGGGGCCAGAATTCCTGGAGATAATCAACATTTACCATCAAACTCCTGCTACAGATGAACTGTTTTCCTTCTGGAATGCTCACAATCTTTAGCATGAGAAAGTTATACACAACCAACTTGAAAAACAAGTTTAACTCCACTTAGCCACAAGCTAAGATTACACCCTCAAACACACCTTTCTAAGATTTCTTATGAGAGGTTTGTTTGTGCAATACAGTTAAGGGCAATTTGTTAAAATTGCTCTGTGATTTTCTTTATCCTTTAACTGCATAATTTAAGCAACCTGCATTTTATAAGTTCAAAGAATTCTTTTTTTGTAATTATTTATTCCTGCTTTTACCCCCTGAAAATAGAAAAGCTGTAGAGAGAGAACACAGGAACAAGAACGGATGAGAGAAGTTGAGCTCAATCTAGCACAGAAAGCAACTTCTTACTAAATGAGAACAGAAAGTGAGTTAACATAAAGCACAGGGGTTCAAAAATATCTGCACTTTGTGCTACTGCTGCTCTACCTCTTTGGCCTCTGCCCCCAGGGCTGGGAAAAGCCAGAGAGAGAGAAAGGGAGGGAGGCACAGCAGTGCTGGTAGCCAAGGGCCAGCACCTCCCACCTGGCTGCAGCCCCAGAGACGCGGCTACAGAGAATTTCACCCCATGTGCTTTGGACTGGCAGTCCCACCCAAGGTCCAGCAGGGCACTTGGGTGTGAATGTCACATGGCTGTGACATTCTGGACAGCTCTCAGCCAGGGCTGCTTCCAGCTTCATCCCTCTTTGAGCTCCATTTCAACCACAGTGTTTCTGTTCTCCTGCTGGCTGAGGGGGGGCCCACTGCTGCTATCTGATGTTAGCAGCTCTAACGAGGTATTGCACTCGTGGACACGGCCTCAGTGGCTCCCAAACAAGCTCCAAACTCCGTTTGCAGAGGTCAGTGATTTTTCTGAGGCGTGACCAGAAACATGGATGCGCACTTCGGATCAGGCTGCTGCTCCCTGCTCCCACTGCACATGAACTTTGGTTTTTTCCAGAGATCAGTCCTGACAGGCACCAATGCCAGTGCAGACACACTGGCCCAGACTCGTGACATCACCTGATTAATAAATCCAAGGCAGGTTTGGCAGCTCTGGCCACGGGCAGCCAGCCCATGGGAGAGTGGCAGCCCTGCATCAGATAATGCAGTGCTAACTCACTGCCCTGTGCACTGCTCCAATCAATAAACAACTTTCTCACAGCCCCCTGCGCTAACCAGCTCAATGTAGGGCCTCGTCTGCAAGCCCCGAGGGCTCCCCAAAGCAGACACCAAACCTTGCTGTCAGAGCTCCTGCTCCTGGCCTGTGGCACGCACGAGGTGCTGAGGATGTCACCCTCATGCAGCAGTGGCAGTGCCACAGCAGGGAGGTGACAAAGAGACTCTGCCTCACTGAACAGAGCCCAGGCACAGGGGAGCCTCACAGAGCACCCTCCACCCCACCAGAGCACAGCCAGCCTCATGGTCCTCAAAAATGAGGCCACTCTAAGTCCTCTTCTTTACCTGTTCCTTTATGAGCAACAGCTCATTATTGCAGAATGATACCAGCACTTAATTAGTGCTATGGCTTAGTCACCCTGCCCAAGGTGTTTCCTCTGCTCCGTGGATAAAGGAAGCCAACCCAGGTTCCCGTTATCCAGCTCCCAGCACAGGCTCTAATAAAGCTCCATCCTCAGCCAAAGCCAACCACAGCCATCACACAGATACACAATGTCAGATGTATAACTGGTGATATCCTCTCTTTTATGGGGTTAATACTTGCCCTCGGGGATAATTGTGCAGGACTTTAGATGAGAGATTCCCATAAAAGGCAGTAAGAGTCACCCAGCTCAAACCACACATAACTCAAGCTAGTTTACCCCTTTGCATTATTTAAATGGCTCTCTTTAGTGTGAATGCAGCAATTTAAAGGCACAGTGCTGTGAGCACTCGGGGAAGGCAGTTCTTCTCTGGCAGTTCTGTGGCGACCCAATGTGTCTGTTCAGAATGTAAATTTGCATGCATTTCAGAAATGTGCCCGTTCTTAGGCCTTCTGGCTGTCGGGGAGCACGGGCAGGATCCTGCCATTCCCACTGCTCGCAGGGTGTCAGATTTGCTGTCCCTGGGTGCCAGGCAGGTGGGGGCTGAGCCCCTCTGACCTGCTGCAGACACTGAAATCCTGCACACTGGCATCTCAATCCATTGGCGGTGGCAGCTCTCCCGACTCCAGGAGAGTCCCCAGACACTCCAGGAGTGGACTCAGAGAAGGAAGAGAAGCCCCTGGCACTCCAGGTCTGCTTCCCTGTTTCTGGCTCGTGTCGTCCTTGCAAGAGCTTCTGCTAAATCAAAATTTACACCAGTCCATGCAGGCAACCAGAGACTTTTCCCAATCTTACAGCTTGGCCCTCCATTTTAAGATTACCATTCTTTTTTCCCCCAGGTTTATGTTTGTACAAAGATTACTACAAGGTTCAAGTTACAGCAATTAATGAAATTTAACTACATTAATAGGGAAAGAGCCTTTTAAAGAATAATTTTGGTTTTAATGTTTAAAAAAATGCAGTAATAACAGTGAGCTAGAAATATTTCCATTTGATTGCCTTTTCTTTCTCTGGCTACACGTATGAACTTGTTTCCTGGTCAAGGGGAATTTTTGCAGGTAGAAAAAAATAATTCTTCCATCCACTCAGTCCTTGAGTGTCTTGTTTTTACAAGGCAGAAAGGTTTTGTCAGTCAGGTTACCTAGGAGTGAAAGTTATGTCTCATAATCCATAATTCTATTGCCCATTACACACCATCTGGTGACACAGCCAAAGATAATCTGATTCTTGTCTTTTAAAAACATCACATAGCTGTATCATATGGTGCTTGCAATATGATAAATGACTTATTTAAATATGCTATTTCTGTGCAGTTTACAATACCATGGTCACTTTCAGCTAACATGAAAGCAGCTTTGAACAGGGTTTTTATTGATTTTATTGATTGCTATTTAAATATCCGAATCCTTAACTGAGGGCTTTTTACCCATTTACAGTTACACCTAAAATAGTATGATTAAACAGCTAAAATCTAACCAACATTTGAGAAGCTTTTATTGGAATTGAAAGTTTTGCATTTATGATGGAACAAATATCATGACAAAGCTGTTCCATGTCCCAAAAGCAGCAATGCCTTTTCACAGTGCCTTTACCAGGAAGAGCCTGATATAATTTAATTCCAGACTATTCTCTCAGTCTGATGCAGGAGTTCTCAAGTACTTCCACAGATTCTGGGAGTCTACCCAGAAAAAGCTCCTTGCAAGGTATTTGTCCATCAATACATCTGCAGGTTTGCATCAGGTTTGCTTTTGTCACTTTATTTTCAGTCTCCAAAATAGTTAAGTGAGCTGCCAAAAGTTGAATCCTCACAAAATAAATCCAAAAGAAAAAGAGAATCAATCAAGCTGGGCAGAAGAAAGCTCTTACACAACTAACCTGGTGAAGGGAAATAGGCCATTTGCTGTTGCTCAACTCCTTTGCTAAACTATTTCAGTGGCCCTTACATTCTCCAAGGCCAAACCTTCAAACAATCTCATCCTTTTCTGATGCACAAGACACACCCAAGACATTTTCAGGAGGGGTGCAAAGTAGTAAAAGAAGATTTCTGTGATTTGCAGTCAGGTTCTTCTGGGAAGATTACATATTTCCAGGAGGCTACAATGTACACACACATCTGTAGCTCTGATGCAATCACATAATAACCAGTCAGATCTACATAGCTATTTTTCCATGCAGATTTTTATTACTTTCTCTTCCTGCGACAACTAACTATTTTCAGTTTTTTTTAAACACAGGAGAATACTTAATTTTCACCTGAATCTTCAATTCCAACTCTGAATAATCCCCATTTTCCCTGCAGACTGTCAGGCCACTGTGCCTTTTGCACTGGTAGGTTTTGTTCATAGCAGAGCCTCTGGGCAGACCACAAGCCAACAACAATCTCATTTAGTGATGCACCTGCATCGCTCACCAGGATTTTCCACAGTCTCAGGCTTCATCTGGAGAGAGGAAAGGAGCAGTGCTCCACTGAAAGCCCATTCCTCACAGAGTTTGGTGTCAGGCCCAGCTGCTGGGCTGCTCCATGGGGTGGCAGGGAGCATTCCCAAAACCTGGCAGGAACAGGGATGGCACAGGAGCCCCGGGTGTTCCAACTCGCTGCTCCTCTGCCGCACGCACCTGCAGAGCCCTAAAAGCACCAGAGCTCACCCACAGAGCACCAGGAGCTCGTCCCATTTTCTCTGCCCTCCAAATCCCATCATCCCACCCGTGCTCCCTCCCACCACGCTGTCCAGCTGCCCATGCCTATCAGGAATATTCTGCCACTAGGAGGAATTTGGATAAAGCATTTAAGTATCTGGCAAGCATTTTCTTCAATGAAGACATGCTAGGAGCTAGGCAATCAGATTTTTAACTGTGCTGCCTGCCAGAAAAGTGCACAAACTTCCAATAGCAAAGAAATGAGGTCATTTTGGTCATCTGCCAAAATCAGCACATTTCCTCTTTTGGTTCTGGATGCTGCACTTCCCCACTCCGCAGAGTGCGACAAGTCGCGAGCAGGAGGTGAAGTCTCTCAGGAAAAAAAATAAAAGTAAACTGGTGGATGTTAGTTTTTTTCTTTAAAAAAAAAAATGCAGGGGGGAGAAGGAAAAGAGGAGAAAAAAAACCATTGAGTGTTCTGATGTCACATGACCTCCTCCTGAAGATCTATTTAATTGGAATCTGGTATAACCTTCCTAAGAAGATGTCAATACCTTGTCCCGATGTTACAGCAGTGTAAAGCCTCATCCTGTTAAGGAATTCAAAAAGCTTACAGCCGGGACACAGCTTTTGGTTAGAAGGCTGGACTAGAATTCAGCAGATCAGGATTAAACCCTGATTTTGCCACAAGTTCCTTAGCGGGGCTTTGAGCAAGACTTCTAAATTCCCTTGCCTGAGATCCTGTCTTGATCCTGGTCTTGGTCTTTAAAAACTGAGTTTTCCTGAGCTGGGAATATCTCTTTGCAGCACAGCAGAGTCTGGATCAGTGGATTTTGGATGCTCATTTGGGCCTCTTAATGCTAATGCAGCACAAACCAAAATGACAGCAGGAGTAATAATAATAATAATAATAATTATAATTATCTCTCAGTCTTTATTTTCAAGTTAATGTCTGCCAAAAATGTTAGAGAAGTTTCTCATTGTGGCAACTACTGTATTTATGGGCATAATTTACAAGCAACTCATCTGAATAATTTGAATTTTTTATTAAGATTATTTTCTTATTTTCCATTGAGAATCCTTCTTAGACACTGACTCACTTTCAGCCTTGTAGGGAAAAGTGCCAAGCATTTGTTTTTCTTCTGTCTGCAGTAGTTATTTGACTCCTGCATTAAACTCAACAAAGCCAAAACTGAATAGGAACAATCTTAATTTAATTATTAAATATATTTCAAGCTTCACTGTGATTCTAAAAAGCACTTTCATGTGGGGTAGTGGAAATGCACCAGGGAAATGTAAAAGAACTGTAAGCAATGCTCTGTCCCCACCCCTCCTTTCTTCCAGCCTCTCTCCAAAGGCGCTTAGGTGAACCCAAATCTAGCGGAGTCAGGGCGAGACAGAATCACTTTAGGTTTGCTTGGCAAAAAGTTAGCAGGGCATCCTGCCAAGCCTACCACTTTTGAGATAAATATGACTTTCTTTCAGGGCAGTTTTATGAGGGGCACAGCAAGAGGCTCATATACTCTGGCAATTCACTTGCAGATTTAGCCATGCAGCAGCTGCCGCCGCTCCATTATAAACAACAGCTCGCTCTGAAGTTCTCTTAAGAAGTTTACAAAAGGGACAGTGTATTTATCTGACGTCTGTTACAGTGCTGGGCAGATACACAGATGGCCTTTGACTCTCACCTTCTGCATCACACCCAGCCAAACCCCGTCCCACAGAAAGGGTTAGGCTTTAAATTTGCCTGCTCTTTTCCCGATGACACTCCCTTCATCTGTCTGAAAATCAGAGCCAGCTTACTTTCCTTGGGAGGGTCAGATTGGCAGATGAACTATAGTGAAGAGAGGAAACATGTTAAGTATGAAAACATTCTCCTAAGCTCTCACAGGAAAAGGATGTAGCTAACAATAAAAGAGAACCGTGCGTGTCTGTGCCGAGCTTTATCGTACAAGATTATGCACTTCCAAAACTTACATTTAAACCACTGAAATTTCAGTCATGCTACATCCACAGGAGGCACATTCCAAAGTACCCTTCCTATAGTGCCCAAAGTGAGTCAGCTCTGGAGGTTTCCTTTTGAAGTCAGCACCAGGCACATGGATCACCACAGGATACTCCCATGGAGGGGAGCTGGAGTGTAACTCCCTCCGGAGTGCTGGGAGCTGCAAAGGCAGAGCTCCAGCGCTGTCTGACAGTGCCATGAGTGATCTCTCAAGGAACACCTCTCAGAGCCACAAGGCTGTCAGGGACTGCTTAAAGCAAGCTCCCTTCCCCAGGTCCTCACCCCCGTGCTAATGGCCCGGCCTCCTGCTGGGAACAGACACCCTTTGCTGTGCAATTAGAAGGATAATTACTAAAGTTTGTCCTTCCTGCTCTGGAGTCCCCTGCATTTCTTCAGTTTTGCACAGCTGGAACAGTAAAGCCAAGGAGCTGATCAAAGTATGGTCTGGGCATGGCTTTGAACAGCTTGTTCAGTGACCGTATCTCTGCAATTTCACTGAAAATCTCCAGCTCTGACTGCCCTGGCCAAGTTTCATGGCTTTTTGTACCTTTTCAGGGAGCAACCAGAATGAACTTTTTGACGGCCCATCCCCAGTCCAAGCATTACTCCCAGAAGGCACCAGTCAGCACGGACCCACCAACCTTTGTTTGGTTTCCCTTGCCCCACCTGGGCAGCCGATTTTGAATTGTTCCTCACTCTGTTCACCTGTGGACAAGTCTGCCAAACAGGCTGCACAAGTGGGTTTTGCTGCACGCAGGCTGCTGCGTAGAGTTCTGCAAGCAGCCTTTGGTTTACACTCAGTGTCTGACCAGTGGAGTCAATTCCCAGGACAACACCTGCACTCAATTCTACAAACACAAAGGGAAAAAGAAAAGCTGCTGGCAGGGGTCGTTCTCAGAAGGGATCCAGGGCCCTCGAAGTTGCCTTCTTCTCATGGATCTGGAATCACTGCATATGATGAAAGCAGTAAATTAACAGTTCATCACGGAACCTTCTCTGAGATTTTATGTCCTAAATTATGTATATGATTGTTTGGCCTGTTTGGTGACTTAGTGTAGTGGGAAATCTAAATCACTGCTGTTATACCTCTAAGTAAGGATTTTTAAACAATTATTTTAATTAAAAAAGGGGGGAAAAAAAGAGACAAGTTCTCAGAAAAAAAAAAAACTTCAAAAAAGCTGTGGTCATTCTTTGAGCAGCCTTAAATATGAACTTGATACATCTTCTGGTCCTGGGACTCATCAGTGCCAGCACATTATTTCTGCAAGGACTGAGACCTATGCAGTCATTTCTGCACATAAAAATGGTTCTTCACATACATTTTCTTAATAAAGCACTTTATAACTGTTACCTAATTACTGCTTAGAGCATTAAGTAACAAGGTATTATTACTCCAATTTCACAGACGGGAACAAATCGTGGAATCCAAAATACTCTGCTTTTGCGTAAGCTTTCTCATATTAATTAATTATGACACTTAATTACATTCAATCTCACCACTCCAAGCCAATTACAGAAAATTGGGTAAAGAAGCAGGGAAATCTGTCTTGAAGACAATCACTTACACTGACAACACTTTCCATATAGGTAATGCAAAATGACTTTGCAAATATTAACTTGCCCCCTCAAAACAACAGGATGGATTTTTCTCTGATTTGCCCCAACTGTCCCTACACCAGTAATCAGAGCCATGATCACTTTTCCAAGCTTCCTCTCTCAACTCTGCCCCAGAAATCAAACGTAAATCTCTGCTCCCTGACTTGTGCCTTAATCACATGATCACCTTCCTTCCCAGAATCAGTAAAAAAAAAATCTCCAGGCATGTTAAAATCACCAGATTAGAAGACCTCGAATCCAATGACTTTAAGGATTGGTCAAAATTGGTAAACAAGATAGATTAGATAAATTAGGTAGAATAGATAGATAGAGAGAGATGTTGCAAACTATTTATAGCTTTCTATTTATTTTGACTCTACAGCAGTTTTATTCACTGAAGTTTTTCCCACAAGGAGAATGGTAAATGCTCTAAAGCATCACTTTAGAAGTTTTCTTACATTGAAGTATCTATGAACACCCTCTGCTGAAACATTAATTCACTATTTCCCACAGCACTCAGCCACAGGGACTCACAACACATTTCAATGCCTTCCACAACAGCAGCATTCCACAGGGAACCATTCTCCAATTTCCAAGTCATGGCTCTTACAGAGATGCACTAAGTCAAGGCAAACTTTTACTTTTTATCTTTTACCAACTGATCCTCCCATAAAATTGTGCACATTTAAAATCTGAGGGGAAACAAGAGCAATTATCTTTTTGTCTAAAGAGGGCTATGAGTTCAGGTAAGTCTACTTTATTAAAATTGGGGAGAGATATTGAACAGACTGGATTTTTCCTTAATTTTTTTACTGTTTGCCAGTGAGTAAAGTCTTCCACAAAAGACTTTGTGAATAAAGGTGTAAATGCAAGCAGAAGAAACTCCATGCATTTACGACTTTGACTTCTTTGAAGCCAAGATTTCACCCAGTCTTCACAGTTGTGACATTTTGTGCTCAGTCTGGCCTATTCCAGCAGAACATTCAGTCTGTACTCGTGGCAATTATGCCTTGTTTGCATCACACTACGACACGCGTGCCACGCGAGTTTCACACGCTGAGATGTACCACAGTTTATTCTAAATGCTCTCCAGTTCCCCAAGTGAGCCTCATGGCATGGCAGCAGAATTAAATACAATGGGATCTGGCAGGCTGCATTCACGGGACTGAGTTGTAAAAACAGGCAAAATAAACATTAGCATTTTGACTGTTTCTTGCAGTTTTTCTAAATATTCTAAAGTAAAGCAGAAAATACTTTGCTGAGTCTGGAAAACCAAAGGATTTGCAGATGCACTCAAATTAGGCAGTTTTCAAATATACATTCTTCTTTGCCCAGCAAAGCCTTCTCCCTTCTTTGCCCAGTGTTATTTCTACTAGGGCAGCTACAGTGTAAAACATCCAGAGATAACCTGGGCACTCAAAAGACTGAGATGTTCAAATCCTAACCTGAATCCCCACACCTAATGACAGCTTTACCCTCTCCCAAGTAAACTACTACATCTCCAAGGCCCACTCACCTTCATTCAGGCACAGAGGGTGGGGGCCAGGATACCCCTCTGGAAGCCTTCAAAGGCACACGGCTCTCTCCTCTGAATATACTGATAACTAGAAACTTTCTAGCCAAGACTGGCTTACCATGCACCAAAACATTCTGCAATAATTTCAGTACACAGTCCTCTTAATTTGGCTCCCATCTTCCAAGCTTCAGAACAGACACTTCCCTTGAATATGCAAGATACAAATTGAATTGTTAAAACAAGTATCAGCACAAATTCCATGTTAACAAGAATCATGCCTCTTCCATGCTTTTAATACTAACCCCTAAGCTTAGTATTATATTTAGTGTCTAGGGCAGCAACACTTCCTACTCAGCACCTGTCACGGGTCCAGCAATTAATGGCATACCACTGACCTTCACAGAACACCATGGAAATTTTTACTGCTGTACAAGTCAATTGCAACACTGCCCCAGAACTACGTCTTATTACAAAAAAATCATGTGCTTACAAAAGGGATAGTTAAGCCAACTGAACTATTTATAACTTGTGAGAATAAAAAGTATTTCACCAGGTTTGCAACATACAAAAAAATATTTGCAGCCTTAATACAAGACAGAGGTTACCAAAATTCACGTTATAGACAAAACCAGAATGGAAAATAATCCCTGAAGTCATAATGGCAGGGTTATGCAGTATGCTATTTAAAAGCTATTCACCAATGTCTTCTTCCTGTTAGCCAGAACTCTATGGTTGAAATTCAACTGAAGAAAGTCAGTTAATCGAAATTGTGGTTCTACAACAAAGGGATTGGATGTGTAAGATGAAGCAGCAGAAGGAAAGGACTGCACTTGCACACCCAGCTCAGTACTAGGCCCAGGTTTGCCACCTTGGAGTTACCCCTCTGGGAGTTTGCTGCTTTGAGGGGCCTGCAACCTGCTTATGTCATGCTGCTGTGCTTAACCCCGGCTGACAAATCCAAAACACACCAAATATGATAAGGAAAATTCACTCCATCCCAGCTGAGAGCAGTACATCTGCCTCACACTCTTCTAACAAAACGCTGCTACTCAGCACATTTCTTCTGCATTCAAGAGCCTCTTGCTCCTTTCCCAACCAAAGGGTTCACAAAATGAATAATTGTTGCATGACTACTCTAATTTCAAACTGGCATGCTAATGTAAGAGCTAATGGAAGTGAGGGCAAGAAGACTTTCTCCCTGGTTTCAAGGGCTGCGTCCAGGATGAAATAATTCGTCACACCCAGAATTCCAATGCCAGCTTCCAAGTTCCCAGGCTCGAGTGACCCAGCAGGACACAGCCACAAACCTCCACACTCACACATCTGCACCTGCTGCAGGCTCAGGGAGGGAAAGGGAAGGTGCAGGAGGTGTCTTGGGCTTTGTCAAAGGTGCAGATGGGCAAGGGCAGCTGTTTTTATAGTTGGCACCGTCCTTGGCAGCTCCAAGGCGTTATCCAGATTTCCTGGGGTGATTGATAGGCAGCAGGCTGGCAACACCTCCGTGGGCATGGTGAGGAAAAACACCCATCCCCTAAAGTCAAAACCCAGAGAGTACCAAGAGGCAATCGTGGAGCAAACTGGAGCTCACTGCCAAGACCTTGTGCAGTATTTTAATGGAAGTGTGATATCTCACTGAATTTGCGTCTCCCAAGCACCTTGTTTGATTTTCCACAAGCAATGAGAAATGTTTCCCACCATGACAAATTCCTCACATCGCAGGCAACGCATTTGATTTCACCAAAATGCAGTTACAGCTGGGTTTACCACCTCAATCCAGTTTCCCATCTTTTTTGGTTAAAGATTTGTAATCTCTGCTGCCAAATACAGTAAGATTACCTAGCAAACAGAGCTCATCAATAATGCTTTGCTTTGAAGGATCGCCTACACAGGGAATGGATGATATCTGCAAGGCAATTCAGGGCTCTGTGATGGTTGAGATTTTGTTGTGAAGGTTGTTTTTTCCTAAGAAGTTCATTAAAATTTTTCAGTTGATATAAATAGATTCTTCCATCTCTTCAATACAGCAGAGGAAATGAAGTGAAACTAGCTTCATTGTAATGGAAAAGTGATCTCATAATTTAATTCACTTTGCTCCCTAATCACAAATGTTCGGAGAGCACAAGCTAGGGAAGGAAGGTGTAAAGTGATGCTGCAAGATATCACCCACAATTAAAAATCTCCTTTCCTAGAGGAGTCTGGGTTGCAAACCAGAATGGAGGACACATGGTATTGAGATTGTTGAAAAGTTGTGGGCAAGGCTATGATTTAGAGGCAACAAGTCTGCTCTGTCTGAAACTACATCCAAAATTCCTGTTGATTTTGCTAACACCTTGGCTTAGATATTCTCGAGGCCTGATCACAGAGCATATTAATACACAGAGAGGTGCCTGCAACGACTTGCTATACAGCCTGATGTAAGAAAAGAAGTTAGAAAACGAATGCAAAGATGACAGATAAGCCTCCCCTCTCCCAGCCAGGAAAGCTTTTATTGCCACCTCTTCAACACTTTCACTTCTGCCAGAAGTGCCCTCTGCCCGCATGGCCCTTCCAGCTGTCCAAAGTGTCTCCTCCAGACAGCACTGCTGAGCAGGCAGAGCCTGGATTAAACAGTATTATATGTTCTTTCTGTCATTTTGTTTCCAGTAATTTAGAAAATAATTCTTCTTATTGTGTATATTTTTAAATAAGGTAAGGGAGACGTTACAGAAAAAAAAACCAAACAAACTCCAAGACTGGAATATATCAGAAACTTGATAATACTTAACGTGTCATTGTGACCATGAATACGTACAGAAACACACACACACACACACACAATTAAAGTCAAGTATTTTGGAGGAGGTTTAAAAAAATAAAACATGTTCAACAGGAAGAGTCTGTTTAATGTTGGATTTAAGCAAGGCTCTTCCATTTGCATAGATCACTGACAGCAATTCATTAAATTCTCCCATAAAATCGTGCTATATTTTGTCTAAAGCGACACATTCCTTACAGATCACAGTGCCTTTCTCATGCTGTTAATAAGATAATCTGTTACATGAGGCTTACAAATCCATTTAAATTGATTTTAATTAATGAATCAATCACTAGCCACTGATGACTTGGTCTACAGACAGCAAGCAATTCAAAGCCCCAGGCTTCTAATCCAAAATCAAAATCCACATTAGAGCAACAGGACATCTCTCTGATCGATAGCAACACAAAGATGTTCAGTTCATACACATTTAAAGCGTACGAACTTGATCAAAATGTATCTCCCGATCTTATGCATTACAATTCCCAATTTCAGGACTGTTCAACTAGAAAAGCAATATTAAATAATTTACATTTCTTTGCAAGGGGGAAAAAATTAAATCAAGCGCAACTATAACCCATTTCTAAACTTTAGATGCTTATTCCACTTGAAGGTTTTTCCCTTTGTTCTTTAAATAATCTGTTGTTTAACATTAATTAATAGAAAATTGCACATCTTTATGATCACAAACAGGAACAATGCTTTTTACATTTGCTTTGATGCCGTGAAAAGCCACTGCTATTCTCCACTGCTCAAGTGCTTACAGTTTCCCTCAAGCAGAAAACAGGAAAGAAGCAAGATTTCTGCCCCAAAATCAGCAAGCAGAAGCAGCGGGAAGAACATCCTTGTTATTGTAGTAAGTTAATTATTATAATTATTGTTATTACAAGGAGTTAATTACAATGCAGCAAGTTAAATCCACAATGGGCTGTGTGATGCCCAGCACTGCAATCCCTGAACTGTCAGCATCTGGCTCCCTGTGGCACAGGGGACACACCTGAGGGAGGCTTCTCCTCCTGTGGGCACAAACAGCTGGGGCTCCAGCACAGCAGCTGTGACTCAAGCACCACTTGAGCCAGCCCAGGGAGAGGAAGGAATGGTGCATGCCTCCTCAGGATCCTCCTGCAGGAGTGTAAGCATCTTCCAGAAGAAGGGATGCTCCTTGTTCGAGGGTGGCAGAGAGGGAAGGATGAGACAGTCTGCCCCCAAAACAGCCTGGGGTTAATGAGCTCCACCGTGCTAAAGCCAGGCCACCCTGCTCCCCCCATGCTCTGCAAACACAGCTCCTGACACACAGATCTGCACTGCACAGCTCCTGGCACACAGATCTGCACTGCACACACAGCTCCTGGCACACAGATCTGCACTGCACAGCTCCTGGCACACAGATCTGCACTGCACACACAGCTCCTGGCACACAGATCTGCACTGCACAGCTCCTGGCACACAGATCTGCACTGCACACACAGCTCTTGACACTCAGATCTGCCTGTCTGGGTGTGACCCTTCACTCCCTCCTCAGCCTCACACCAAACCCTGCCCTCAGAAACAGAGCAGGAGGCACTTGGACACCACTTTAGACTTCCTGTGCCAGAGAAGCTGGTGCTGAGAAATGCAATCATGGAGCAGTTACACTGGTTTTGATTTCTTCAAACGCTCTCTGCACCTTTATGACCCACTAGCACCCCTTTAAGCCTCTGGGAGAAATTCTGAGCCCTCTGATTCAACAAAGCAGCTTGCTTGGATGCTCCACTGTCTTGCCAAAAGTCCCAGTTGTGCCTGTTTTAAGCAAAGAGCTCTGTTTTGCTTTTAACCAATACTGCATATACAGTTTAACTAACCCTGTCAAAAGTATACTTTCTTTTTTTTATGTAGTATCTACTAATCTGTTGGTCTCTTATTCTTCCTGATTTCTTAAAAGTAAATTATGTTTTGGAGGGAAGAATAAAAAGAATAACTAAAGAAGGTGGGTTTGGCCTTTATGTGCTGCTAATTAATTAAATTAACCAAAAAATAAGTACAAGATACCAAACAATCTTTTCTAATATTTAAGAAAAGCACAAAGGGTTGAACACTTTCCAGTTGTAAACACATTAAGATCAATGTTGTACCAAGCCTGAATCTGGCCCCATTAGCTCCAAAAGGTAAATAGTTCATCCCTTGCACAGATGTCAGAGCATGGAGGCACTCCAAGTTTAAAGGACAGATTCTGCAGCCAACAATGCTCCACTGACACAGAGACAATCAATGTGTCCTTGATTATGAGGAGGCAAACAGTTTTCACTGCAAAAAAAAAAAAATAAAAAAAAAAAATAAAAAAGCTNTGAAAAAAAAAAAAAAAAAAGAAAAAAAAAGAGAGACTGAAAAACAAATCATGTGTTTTTATTTTATAAGTTCCAAGTTGGGGCCGGGTTTTTTTCAAGCCCTTTTGGAGCGCTGAAACAGAATAAAAATAGCTTGTTGCACAAGCATAAAACAAAGTAACTGCTAAATAAACATTTTAAATTTACTCCTATGTGCTCACTTCTCACTCTCATTAGTCTTCAGGAGTTGGATGTTTTCACAAAAATACAAAAATATCTTCCTGTTTTCTGGAAAACTGATTAGACAGGGTTTGTCCAAGAATTGTGCCATGATGTGTTCCCTTTATTTCACATGCTGAATACAACTGCTGGAAAATGTACTGCAGCACAGAACGCAGTATATGCCAATGCATCCTGACATTCAAATCAAGACCACAAATTATAAACAGTTTCAGCAAATTGACTTGAGTGCCTTTGTTCCTCAGACATACATCTTCCTATTGCTTACAAAAGCAGCATATACTAACCACGAACGCTGCTATAGCCAGTACTGGGAAAGGAAGTTATTGAAGCCTGGATTTCCTGATTTCAGTCCCAGCCAAGAACTGTGAGGCTTGTAGTGGTTTCAGGAACTGACTCATCTAATGATTCATGGATAAGATACTGGTTTTAATATATTTCTGATCATAAGACTCAAACTTCAAAAACAGTGATGCTTAGTTTTTATTTTAAAGTAAAAAAAAAAAGCACATAAATCAAGCAAACAAATACTGTCATGGGACAAACGGGCTAATAATTGTTAATGTGTTTTACAGTGAACTCTGTTTAAAAAATATGGTGTGTTAAACATCCTGGAAATTCATTTCATGAGAATGTTGGCATTGAATTAAAAATCCACTGTCAAAAACTTGAGTACTTTCATTGCAGTCCTGATAAAGCTGAAATCAAGTGGAGGGCAGCTGGGCTGTCAATGCATTTTTGGAGATAGGCACAGGTATGACTGCTACACCCTAATCAATGAATCCTAGAGCTACCATTGTTAATACACCTGGTTTCTTTAGCTGTGGACAGCAAGCATCATCAAAGATTAGCTGGTAACAAACACTCAGGGAAGTTTTGTTTGAGGAGTTACTGAAACTGCCGAGGTCAATCGTAAAGCAATGACTAATGCTGGATTTTAAGTGCTCTCACACACCCCTTCACATTTTGTGCTAATTCAGAACTCAAGCCCAGCCGTTTTCATGCACTGAGCTCTTCCAGAGGGAAGCACTCACCTCCCAGAGCATCAAAACCCTTTTTGCCCACCACACCAATCTCATCAGTATGCTGTAACTTGAACTGCCAAGCTCTTGCACCTAAAAAATAGCTGGTGATGGAAGCTGAATTCTGCCAGGCCAATGTATGGAAAAGTACTGGTTTACATTTTAATTTTTGAACTGCAAGCTGCAGCCACTCACACCCTTGGTGCAGCGTGGTGGGGACAGAGGGGGACATGAACATTTCTACATTTCACCCTGTGCACAATTAGCACAAGGAGAAAAAAGAAAAAAACAAAAAAAAAACAGAAAACAAAATGCATCTTGCTCAGAAAAAAAAAAAAAAGAAAAAAAAAAAAAAACCCCAGCAGTTAAAACACTTGACAAGAAAAGGCCAAAGTGCGCTCCGTGGCTGGCAGTCATTTTATGGCTATAGTCCTACAGCAGATTTACTTAGATGACGTCAGTGGCTCCAATCCAGCTTTTCTTTGGTAGCATTTACCACTTTCCTCTTGAAGCCTCCACTATGCTACAGAGCAGTAGACCATAATCAAAATTCCCTTTGTGAAATAGAGTTTACCTCAGGGCACAGAGGCACTGCGAGCTGAATTGCAGGCTCTTCACCCTGTACTGCATGCCCAGAAATAAATAACCTACAATACTGTACTCTCCTTAATACAGAAGAACCATTAAAAGCAGCCTGCTACCTAAAAAAGGGTTCTTTAATTTGTTTCCAAAATCTCAAAAGACAGAATATTAGTTAATTTTCCAACCAACCAAGAACGATAATAATTCTACTACCCCTTGGACTTCTTCATATTGTTTTTTAGAGATTTTGGATGATAAAGTTAAATAACTTTATGGGCCACTGTTTCACCAGCAAACATTATTACTAATGCTAGAAGCTAAAGGGAATCTGTAGGAAGCTGCAGACTTAAAACTGTCTTCCAAATGTGCCCCTTCAAGTGCTTATCTACAGCTGCTCAGTAAGCATATACTAAAAATGCCAAGAAGCAGAGCAAAAAATTATTGTGAATAAGTAATAGTCAATTTAATGAGCAAAATGCACATTATTCGGAGCTGTGCATTTCCTATCATAAAGCAGTGGCTGAAACCAATGGAACACCAGCAGGGCCAAGTCGAAGAGATATCAAATAAACTAAAACTTCACAGGCTCTGAAGTTAAATCAAAATAACCCCTACAAGCATATGAAAAATGTGTCTTATGGCACCAAATAAGCATAGATTTGTTATGTTTTAACAGAGCCATCAATCCAAAGACAGCCATACTTGCTACGGGTGATAACTAGATACATTAGTGAACTGAAAATTGCCTCTCACAGTTAAGCACTTAGAAATAACCCACAGGCCTGCCTCAGAGAGCTGCAAGGCTCAATATCCCTCCTTCCCCAGGGTCTTTGCTTGCTTTGCCCCACATCACACCAGGATGAGAGATCACAGGTCTAACCTGAAAAGAGCCAGAAGCCAAAAAATGCTCCTGTCACCAAACTGCATGAGTCACACAACGGATCTGAACTCTAAATCTGAATTTAAAATGGATTGAAAATTTGGGGTCAACTCCCAAACCAGCTGGAAGTGGACAGACACACACATTTCATGTTCCTGCAGAGAAACCAGAAGCCCTCCAGCAGCCTCAGAGAACCTTTCTCATTTTCTGCAGGTGCCAACATCAGCTGGGGCAGAGCAGCAAGATGGGAGCATCATCTCTCACTTCACAGCCCACCCAGTTGGCCCACAGGTGCTTTGTCAGCTCCTGCCTTTTTCCAGTTCATCTGGGTGTTCTTCAGTAAAATGGTAAAGAATGGTCACTTTTCAAAGCGTTCATATTTCTCTGCTCCAAATGGACAGAAGAAAAATTTGCTTCTCTTTGACCTCTTCTCATTGCTAAATAAGTGGTGTCAGCAAACAGATTCAGAAGATGACTGTAAATTTCTTTGAGAAAGAATCTAAGTCCTTTTCTTGGTCATTAAGGATCTGGACATGAAAGGCATGGCAAGCACAAGTGGCCCTTTCTGTTCAATATCCAGGGAGCAGTGGGAAAGGGACCCCACAGTGACACCATGAGCAGCAGCAGAGGACACAGAGTAAGGGGGACCTGGCGAGATGGGAGGCAAAAGGAGGGAAACAAAAAAAAATCGAGGGATCCAAAGTCAGGAGAAGTGCTGGCCCAAGAGCAAGTCTGTGCATTCCCAAGGAAAGAGGAGGGTCCAGGCAGGCAGGGACAGCTGTGGTGCCCTGCACGGAACAGGCAGAGCGAGCCTGTGGGGCAGGAGAAGAGGAATGTGCTGCGAGGTCAGAGAGCAGCACAGGCACATCCAGCCCTAAGGACACCACGGAGGCACTGAATGGAAGACTGTATTTATGGCTGGAAACTTCTCCTGCAACAAATAATTACTCCCAAAGAAAGGCAGGGCTAGGGGAAGACGAAGGAACTTCCACTGACTCTCCCAGTCTTCTCCAAAGCTTTCAGCTGACCACGGAAAAAGCAGAGAAAAAAGATCTTCAAAGATCAGCTGACAGCAGATGCAGGGACATGACTGTTTTTAAAGGTTGATTTTTTTGAAAGAATGAAGGTAAAACCAGGGATGTGGAAAATGAAACTGTTTACAGAGTTTTACCACTTTAAACTGTAAACCAGCTTTAGGACAAAATAAAAAGAAGTAAGCACTGATATTGGTGATAGGAAATTTTATTCACATTTAATCTTTCTCCCATTAATTGCTGCCCCAGATCACCATATTTTTTTTAATTGAGATACACATAACAGAAGCTTTAATCCCCTAAGCCTCTATGAATTTACCTTTTCTTCCAAAGTCTGTTCTGACATTTTCTACCCTCAAAACCAAAATGTCACTCCTGAATTATAATCTCCCAACAGAAAGACAACCACATAAAAAAGAAAAAAAAAAAAAACAACAACAAACCATGCCAGCTAATTCCAAAAATAAGCACCACTGTTCACAGCACCATGAGGTGAGTGAATGGTGAGAGATTCCACCAAGGGAATAATTGTGATGTCTATAATGTTAAGGAATAATCTGGCACCAAAAGTACCCAAGGCCATACTGGTTGGCGATTCAAACACGAAGCATATCTAAACACTACTGATAAGCTAAATTAACAGATAGCTTATCTGAAGCATATACTGGCCATATGGTGCCACAACTTCTGTTGCCTGTTGCTGGCATAACAATAGGCTACTGCAGTCTTAGAGTGGAAGCACTATTTGACAAACTGTCAACAGCATTTTTTTTTTTTTTTTTTTTTTGCAGAGCTCTAGGGCAATGGCACACTCGCCTATTTGCATTTTTTTTTTTTTTAAACAGGTGAACAAAGAGTAAACCAGATGTCGACTTTAGAAATCGAGCTGTCTGGATCAGGAGATTTAACAGAGGCAGGCATACTGCTACAGCTCAAATCTAGACAATGAGCTTTTCTAAAAACACTCTGGCCTAGGGGAGTGGCTATTTAAAACACTTGGCTTCTTTTATTTCAGCACTATGGAAGTGAATTCTACTCTTAAGTGCCAGCTCAAATGAAGTCATTTTGTTTCACTGGGGCTTTCTTTGCATTTCAGAAATGTAGCATGTACTGTAGTAAGGAAAAGACAAAAAAATGGGGGGGAGTGTGTGATGTGGAAACCAGCAATTTGATCACATACGGAAAAAAAAAAAAACCTTTGAAAGGACAATTCAAGTGCAAGTTACATGAAATTTACTTTTCCCTCTTAAAAAAAACAACAAAAAACAAAAAAACAAACAAACCAACACAGCCAAAACAGTACTAACAACAGAAAATAAAACCCAAAGCGCTTCTGAGTGCTTTAGAAAGACCTGATATTTACAGCCCCCTCAAGCTCTACAAAGACAAGTAAAACTGACCAGTAAGGACCATTTGCAAGGGGACTTGAGTATGTTACAGAAATAAACTAATACCAAAAGTATCATGAAAGTTGTCTTGCTGCTTTATTAAAAAAAAAAAAAAAGTCTTACTATTTCAGGAGAAAAAAAATCTTTTCATAACAGTGATCTACTCAATCATTTCAAAAATTGACTAAACAAAAACCACTGTCAATCGATATATAGTAGGTCTATCTGATATTCAGTTATGAAAATGTGCTTTTAGCTGTGATCAGTAGGAGTGTGAAAGACATAATGAGAAAAATAGATAACTTTCTGTTCTAATAATCTGTTCTGCTTTGATAGGCAGTTAAGGGAACATATTTATTTTCTGACTTATACCCAGCTAAGAATGTAGCATTTTTAGATTATCTTTTCAAATTGTTCTTGAACATTCTCACTTTAAAAAAAAAAACAACAAAAAAAAAAACCTTTCATGTTAAGTTGAGATTGCACTTGAACTCTTTCCAAAAGCCAGAGCTGTACTGAATTATGATAATTAGAAAGCTGTGCGCATAAAAGGCAGCACAGTTGATGCATTTAAAAAAGTTCATGCCAGAGAATATAAGTTCAATATGTTCTCACATAATTAACATTTCCCATCATTAGCAGCAGTTTTCAGTTCATGTATCTGTAAAAACAACAGCACTCGTCATTGTTTTAGATTCTCAGTCAATAGCATTTTAAGAGTTTTACACACAATCCCAAAGTTTCCTTCCCTTCCCCCTTCCTGCACATGGAGATTTCACATTTTACCTCCTGACCTGCTAGCAAACAAACCTGGATTCTGTGCTCGTGTGCTCCTGCTGCCACACAGAGCGGCTCTGACCCAAAAGTTCAGGGAAAACCTAACAAGGGCTAGAAATCCAAGAAGGCTGCTGCAGAGGTCCAGCAGGATGCAGGGGGAATAATCACATTGTCCCAGTGAACAATGAGCAGAGGACAAAGAACAAAAAGTTGTCGGTGATACCTTGGGCTGGACAGGAGCCAAACTGAAACAGGCTGCCTCTGGCAGGGCAGGCACAGGCTGGAGGGACCAGGAAATGGGGTCACAGCCCAGCAAGCAACTGCAAACCCCCCGCACACCCCACGGGCTCCCATCACGTCCCAGGCGCGCGTACGGAAATTCACCCGGCAGATGAGGGCGTGCGGCACACCATGGGTGACTCCCGGAGACTGCCCGGGCAGAATAACTCCAGGTACTTGTTAGGAGCCGGGTTTTGACTTCAATCCCTGTATTTTGAAATTAATGTAATTCTGGTGGAACGTTAATAACCTGATCCTGCATAAAAGTTGCCTCAACACAGACAGAAATTTTGGCTTTACCAATTACAAGATGAAGCTCGCAGTGACGGCAGTAGGATCAAGACTTCATAGAAAAAATGAGAGGTTTGTTGTATTAAAGCAGAAAACACTTAGCTGAATTTTATGTGACAGATCTAAGAAGCAGATTTGAAGCTGCTGCCTCAAAGGACTTAAGTCTGCAACTTTTTACTCTCTTCTGTTTTGGAAATGAGCAATCATTGAAATCAAACAATTATTCCAGGAAATACTATTCCATCCTTGTTCCACTAGCGAAAGTCCAAGGGAGTTATGTCCAAGAACAGAGAGCAAGATGTGGTCATAAGGTGGGAATTTCTTGCAGAGTTTTTTTCTTCTAAAACTGTGCCTTCAGCACAGCTTAGACTCAGTTGGCTTTACAATTAACAACACCATTAATCTGTTTATATGTCACAGGATGCAATTTAAATTACACAGCACTTGCACAAACAGCCACGAACCCTAGAACAGTCCTTGCTTGCAGGGAGATGATTTTACCTCCTGAAAGTTCTAAAATTTTGTAGAGACTCAAATAATTTTTTAAACAGTGAAGGACTGCAGTTTAGGACTGCCCTGCTCACAGCAAGCGCTAACGGCAACACGGCGACACAACAGAAATCAAACCTCAGAACCCAGAAAAAAGGAATATTGCTCTCACGAAAAGGGAGGGCCTTCCCATGAGCTGGGGACTCCAAAATAATTTTTAAAGGGCCAATCTGCACCCTCGTTACAGCAATGTAATCCAGCAACAGGCCGTATGAAGTTGATGGAATTAATCTGAATTTAGATCAGATTTCTAAAAAGTCAGCCCTCACCTCCTATTTGCACATGCTATGAATTAGTGACTGAATGGAATGAATGATCAGCTGTTAACAGAAATTTGCCTTCAAGTCTTAGGCAGATTACAAGTTAAGCAGAACGTAAGCCCCAAGCAGGAATTTGAAAAAATATATCTGCCAAATCAATATTCTTTTAAATCAAAGATGCCCTTCTTTAGACATCAAATATCACATTGACCATGTACTGTAAATATATTACTATTTGATCCAGCAAATGTTTATCCCTATGAGTCATGCTGGTCACTTTAACCTGAGGAAGGATTGGATCCAGCAAACATTTTCTTCTTAAATAAATGGAATCACTACAGAAAGACAGCTTTTAAACCATCTCTGGAGGGGTACAGGATTAAATAAATGAGTGATGTGTATATATATATATTTATATTTATTTATATATATAGTATGTATCCAGTAAGAAACAGTGTGCTCATAACAGGTTTGAGGGTAATCTCCCAAACACACACATCCAGAACTGCACAGCAAATCTCCACGTTTTGGGAACAGTCTCATGCGCCTTCTAATAAAATCACATTACTTCTGGTGAAATTCTTACAGCAGTGTAACCATCCTACTTCACAGACTGAAAACTAGCAGCTGTATCATGATACATGACTGGATGCTTTTACCTTTCCCTTTTTTTTTGCAATGAAAGATGCCAGTATTTCTTTATAGCTCCAGGAGCTTTTATTCCTGCATTGTCTGTACCTTGAAAGTTTGCTTACAATACTGTCACGAAGGCAGCTTAAACAGAAAGAAGGAAGAAATTATTTTTCTTCTCAGCACGTGGCTTAACTGAACTTAACTTTTTCAGGCATGGACAAAACAAAGCCCAGAAACCACTTTAACGATACCCAAAACCACTACAGTGTCCAGCAGCAGCAGCAACAACAAATCCCCACTGGTTCCAAGTGACACCAGACATGCTACACACATGCTCACACATCCCCACACATCACAACAGGCTATCATTGCTCAGCTGGACACTCACGGCCAGGACTGCTTTGTAATTAAGTTTCTGCTGTTCTTTTCTAGCTGTTTAATTAAAACTCCTTTAAGTGCACTTTGTCTTTACTAAGACTCCTGTCAAATCAACATTTTTCCTTGGCTTCAGTGCTCCTGTACACCCCACTCAGCAGGGACTAAGAAACTGTGGCAAATATAAAACCAAGGTTTGAACCTCAAGAGCTGTTGTTCACTCTCCTGGCTGAAAAGGCCAATGATATTTATTTCACCAAAGCAGCATAAGCAGGATTGATGCTCAAAATACACCAAATGTGTTCAGTGATAAAGTACTTTCTAAAAGGTATTTCTAGATTGCTAAGAAGAAAAACTGAAAGAAAACCTCTGCATCCAAAATTTCTGCTTGGTCAGCTGATAAAAATCTGGAGCAAACAAAATGCAGAATTATCCCTACTGGTATAGAAAATGCCTTATGACCTAATTAAACACCAGTATAGAGTGAAAAGACGTTTTACCACAAAGGTGAAAAAATAAATGCACGTCTAAAATGTTTACCTTCATGAAAATAATTCCAAAAAGTTGATTTTAAAAACTTGCAACTTCAGAACGTGATCCAAATAAAAGATCTTCAGTTTTGTGCTTCAAGAACATCCACTGTATTCATTCCTGTGTTTCTATTCCCAAATAAATGATGCGTGTGTGTATGTGTGCGTATATGAAAAATGATGTTCACATACAAACATGCAAGCTTCCTTCCCACCCCCAGAAGTAATTTAATATCCAGGTCTGTGTCATTTTTAACAGCACCATCTTACCATCAGTACAATCTAATATTCTGTAATGGTATTCCCCAACTATTTATAGAGGTAGAATACATCATAGATTACAGACACACGTTCCCAATCCAGGGCTGTAAGAAGAACCCTATATAATTTTAAATTAAGCCCTAATGTAATTATAATCATTTTTGTTTTCCTATTCAATTGCAGGTAGCACTTAGTTATTTACATGAATTTTCCTGTTAGAGGCATTCCCACAGAGATTTCCATATTAGATGTGCTGCAGAATAACTGAGCATGCAGCTAGGCAGAGCAGCACGTTATCCATACAGCTCCCAACTTTGCCATTCCCCTGCCCTGTAAAACCGCTAACTGGCAATATTGCATTTCCAAACTTTATCAGCACGAAGAGAAAGCAAACGTGCTCCTGCTAATACAGGAATACAGCTGCATATGTACTTTTTCTCCCTAAGGCTCTGCCATTTCAGCTTACATTTCTTATAAACGCTGTTTTAATTTAGAAAACACCAGTACAATCTGATGTTACTTGGCCTTTCTTGCCTGGAAAGGAACAGTTAAAAAATCCTGGGAGCCATTTACATTCAGAGAGCGTAGGGCAGAACTGCTCCCTAACTTTCCGGCACTTCTGGAGGTCACTTCTCATTTCTTCATATCAAAGGCAGGCACTTGTTTCTAGTAAGTTAACAACTCTCCTGAGAAACGTGGGTGGCTGGTATTTCATTGTTTCATAAATATTTTTATACTGGTAACACCATTCAACTTAAAGCAGATTTCAAGAGCAGAAAAATCACAACTAGGACCGTGCTCAACAGAGGCAAGAGCGCAAACTTTTTTTCCTTGGTGAAAACAGAGATATTTCCCCCCTCCTCTCGCTTTATTTCGCCTCGCTGTTTTTGTTTGGTTCTGTGGAGGGGGCCGCTTTGTTTTAATTTGGGTACAAAAGGCGCACTGTACAAGTTTTCCCTCCCCCTTGGAAGTGTACTTCCTTTGAAAGCGCTCCTCTGCGAACAAAGGCTGCCACCGGCCCTCCGCACCAGCGCCGGGGACAGCTGTGCGATGGAGCTCTTCAAAACCTCGCCGAGAAAAAAAAATAAATAATAATAATAATTAAAAAAAAAATCCTGCGGTTCCTACCGAAAGGAAGTTTTCCAGGGACAATCTCCTCGGTGTTGCTGTAACTGCGACTTTGTCTTTTTTGGATACAATGTTTCTGCTGACTCCCGAAAATTTTCCACTTGAATGTGCAATTAACCAGCAGCGGCGGCAGCAGCAGCAGCTCTGGAGAAGGAGAAGAAGCAGCGAAAAAGGACATTCCTTCTTTCATCTTTTAGAGGAAAACAAGCGAGGGGGAGGGAGGCGAAGCCGGGGGCAGTGCGGCGAGCGGAGCTCCGCGCCAGGCCGGGCCGCCCGGGGATGGCTGCTGAGCGCTGCGAGCCTCTGCGCCCAGCCCGAGGCTGCTCCCGGCGCGCTCGCTTCCCCGCGGAAA
>VZTB01011856.1:299550-347849 GCA_013397245.1 Thryothorus ludovicianus | reverse complement strand
CGGCCGCGGGCGGGCGGGCGGGGCCGCGGGCGGGGCCTCCGCGCCGCGCTGACCTCATAGGGGAGCCCGCGGAGGGGGCCCGGTGCCCGGCTCGGGGGGACCGCGGCACGGCCGGGGGATGCAGTCCCGCACGGCCATGGAGCGCCGGACGGTGCTGTGGAACGGAGTTGCGGAGGATGCCCTGGGTGGGGGTCTGCCATGGGGAAAGGATGGGGAAGCTCCCCGGGGAAGCTCAGTGTGCACGCACTCACATCCAACCCCCGGGTGCCCTGCGAAGCCCTGAGCAAACCCGCATCGATCCCTAAGAAATGCAGATGTGCGTCCAAAAGGCCCATCAGAGCCCCACAACATGGGTTGAGAAGACATCGCACCCCAAATCGACACGGGCATAGCATGGCCCAGGGGGTCTGGTCTTCACCCTCAATCCAGATCCTGACCTTTCTCACAAAACTGTCCCCAGATCCAGATTTCACAATGCCGGTTTTGCACCACTCCAAATGAGCGAGCCCAAGTGCCACTGGACTATCTGTACCCTTCTTGTCTTGTGCAACCCACTCTCCAGAAACTCTCCCCGAGCAGCATCACAGGCACGTCTCCTTCGATTAACAATCCGCTACATTATGGAAATAATTGCAGAGAAGGCACAGCTGCTGTGTTTGTGAAAATCCATATTTGCATAAGCAAAACAGATAACTGGACACCTTGGTGTTTGTGAAATAAATTGCCTTATTTTGATGTGCAAGCACACATTTCTACCCACCTTTGAAAGTTTGCCCAGCAGGGCTATCGCATTTTTAGCGACCACAAAAATCACATTACAACCTCACAAGAACAACGTGTCAGTGTCCCCAGGCAGCATTTACATGTTCACACTGCACCTAAGGTCATGACATGCTAGTGGAATCCTCAATAAATGCCCTGCATATCAATTTTTTGCAACATTGAGAAGGGATGCCCAGTGTGCCATTGAACACCTAGAACATGCTTGACCTGCTGCTTTCCCAGTACCAGTCCTGTGAGACAGTCATGCTGTTAACAGACATCCTTGCAGCCTGTGACTGACCCCCGAGCCTCTTGAAAAGGAGCCACATGAAGCTCACATTGCAGTCTACAGGGAGGCTGCAGCTGTTTTTTACCTTTGCAGAGCAGGCACAGAGTGTGTACGACAGGCAGAAGGTGCAGGGTTCCTGCTGGTCACACACATGACACCGAAACTTGCTAAAACAGCCTTGCAGAAAAGTGTGCAACAAGTGACAGTACCGAGCAAAGCCAAAGTCTGAGCAGGTCTTGGTCAAAGGATTGTGAGAATGCAAAAACAAATTTTAGGATATTTTTTTCCCCACACCATTCCGTGCTGGCTGAAAAGTTTCTTCCGCAAAACAGGCTACAAGAAACCCCTTCACACAAGCGGAATTTCTTTTCTCTCCAACTCCTTCTTTCCAAATAGCTCTGGTAATATTGTCTAATAAGTGTCTAAGTGCCTGCACAATTGGAAAAATTCAATCACTTTGCAGATCTCTGCAGAAAAGCCATAGTCTCCTGAGTGCACTTAAAGATTACCAACTCTTTTCCAAAGCTGGACCAGAAAAATGGGACAAAAATTGCCCCCTATAATATAGATTTATTTTTTTTTAGCCACTAGGCTTTAAACTCCCTCTGCTGTGCTCACTGCATGCACAAAAATGTGAAATGTCTTTAAATAAATGTGATTTTTTTTCGCCATAAGACTTGCTGAGGAAGTACCAAGAATACTGGCTCTTAAATTCTATGCGTGTGCAGGGCCCTAAAGGTATCACAGCTCTGTACATGTAGAGGGAGAGCAGCAAATCTTTGGACAATGGATAAGCAGAGTTTGGAAACTTCTTAGCTGTAGCAGTTCTCACAAATAAAAGTGATGCAAATTTTGCAGGATCGTGCTCTCCTTGTAGAAAAGAAAACAAAAAGAGGATTGTTTCTGCAGCCATCATTGTGGATGAACACAAATCAGATTCAAACAAGGTTGTAGCTGTTTGTTGTATCTGGAGACAGACAGTTCACTAGCTCTTTTACAATTCAGAATTCAGAAGAATTGTGTAATTATAATTAAATTTACCTGACGCCTGCATATTTTCCTGTTAACTGCAAGCAGCAGGGAAGGCTCACACAATTTTGTCTATTTCCCATGTTTGCTGTTAGTATCCTTCAGAGGAAGAAATGCTCCCATGGAAGAAAGGCAAAACCAGATGCTTAGGGAAGACTGGGAGCTTTCCACGGGCACAATGTAAAGGTTCATCCCCAATCCACAGTTTTCAACTCAAGGCTGAGTCCTGACAATATCTTGCTCCCAGGCAACTGTACATAGCAGTGAAACCACCAAATTGAGGCCAGGATGAACAGCAAACCAGTGTGGTGACTAAACTACAGCCCCTGCGAAGCACAGCCAGCAAGCTCCAGACTAAACCAGTATCCTCTGAACACTGAGGGAGGGAAATTCTGTCAGGTATGGATCTCTCTTGCCTCCTGGCTCACATACCCTGGAGATTGCCCTGTCATGCCACACCACATTGGCAGTCACTTCAAAAAACACACACCTGGAATGCCCATGACTTTTTGACAGGAAAAAAAGGTGTGCTGGGGAGAGAGAGATCTGTGCATTTGTCAAAAGATGGTAAAGGTAAAACAGCATCAGGATGAGCCAGCCTGCTAGTCCAGCCACTGCCTCCGTGCCAGGGGAGGCTTTGGAGGCCCGATGGATAAAGAAGGAAAGGACATTGGCAGCACATGCATTGACAGAACTCAGATGAATTGCCTGCCCTCTGTTTATTGATGAATGGCTTCTTCAGGCACACAGGTGTGCTGAGAATTACAAAAGCTGGAGAAAACAAAGGGACATTGGGACAAGCCCAGGCAGGGGCATTTCCTGGGGACAAATGCTTACCTCAGCTAGAAAGGAGACTCACAAGTGGGGAATATGAGGAAATGTGGTAACAAAGGGAAAGAATGAGATTCAAGAGACAGACTCCAATAAAAGGACTTCAGGGAGAGAGACCAGGGAAAGAGAAAAGACAGAGAAATGAGGAGAGAAAGCAAGAGCAATTTTTGAAACTACAGACAGAGGACAGGAAAAATGAAAGTAAGTTTAAAAAGTGATAAAAATGGAGAAAGGAGAAGTTGAAAAGAAAAGGAATTGATGGAGCAGAAAGAATACCTGAAAGGAAATCATCTGGGAGAGCAAGGGAGATTGTAGCTTAGGAGAAGAAAAATAAAGAAGTAGTAGAAACAGGAGACAACAGTGAGGAAAGGGAATTAGTTTCACCATGAAAGAAGAAAGGTAAGGAAGGACAGAAAGAGCAAGCCAGAGAATTAGAGAATAAGGGTTTGCAGAACAATCAAGGTTTCCATTTGTCAGTGAAACACTGTTTGGAGTGCAAGTCCCATTGAGTCTGGAGCAGAGGCAAGTGTGAACGTGCTTAGAGATAAGGTGGAGGCTGGACTGTGCTTTACATAAAGGAACCACTTCTGTCTTTATTAGAGACCGCTGATAGTAGAGGGCTCTGGGTACAGAGAACATGACTTACACATTTCAGCCCAGCCACCCAAAAACAGAAGGGGCTTTTAAGTCTCCGAGAGACAAAACAGCACCCAAAGACACAGGGTTAACATAATTCTTTGCTTACTCTAGGAATAAGTAAACTCTCATCTGCCTAGAGAGCACTGGCAGATGAAAACAAGATGGACTTTGCAAATTCTAGATCCAGAGCCCATTTTGGACTTGGAATGAGCCTCAAAGCTCAACAACATCAGTGTTTTGGTTACAACCATGAAATAACTTAAAACTTTGTATTTGGATTGCAGTTCAGATTAGGAAAACTGCTAATCCCAGGAAATTCTTAAAGCACTGCATAGATTAGGGTTAATCGATAATGTGCCAAGAAATAAATATCCAAATCAATGTGCTGCTGAACATGCCAACAAAAAAATGCTATAAGGAGGCTGTAATGTAATGGAACAGAGCTCTCCATATTACAAATCTAGCTGCTGAGCTTTGTAAAGCAGCAGACCGTGCAGAGAATGAAAACAAATAACAATTTAATAATGAATTACAATAATTGAGTCGAGAGGAAGGCAGGACATGAACCATGGCCTCAGAGCCCAACTGAGTTAAAATAGTACAGAGAGTGGAAATATATAATTTCAGACAATCCTGGGTGCTTATTTCTAAAGGTGAACTGAGAGCTTTTTAAAATGACACGAGCAGAGTGCAGGGCTGTGTATTTCTCCCATTGATGAAATCACTAACACCAAAATGGTGTGGCTCTCGTCCTGCTTTAGAGCAAACAATGTAAGCACAGCAGCCCATTCCTTCTCCTGATAGCAGTAATTCCCAGTGCCACTGATTGAAATGAGTTGCAGTCAAAACCACTTGTGTGGTTGCGCTTTTAAAAATATATTTTGCACTACAAATTTCATGGTGTTACTGTCTTTTTGTGCTGGGAGAGAAAAAAAAAAAGGAGAAAAAAAAATCCCCTTCAAATTCCCAAAGTACCTCTTTGATTCATAAAAATTTGAGGTTTATGAGCATTTCTCAGCCTACTTAATATGCAATGGCATATTTTCTTCTCTCCCTTCACTTCAGCCTAGATTTCTTATGGTATTCAGATGTTCAATGTTAAGTGCCAGTATTTTTAATCCTCTTCAGTATCTAAGTACCTAATTTATTTTGATTCCAATGGGGTTTAGGTGGGAATTCTATTCTGGGAATTCTTCATGCTTATCTAGACACATGAATAATAATAATAATAGTACAAATAGCAATAAAAATAACAATAACAATAATAATATAAAAATACCTTAATGTTTATCTTCACCACTGAAGTACCCTTAGAGGCTTCCTTTGGCTTATGGTCGAAACCTACATCCAAGGAATATTTCAGAGCACTTAAAAGCACCATCTGCTGCGAGATCTGTTGCACAAGGTTTTTCCCAAGCATCCACTTAGCTCACCAAAATGACTCCACAGGTAACTTCTGCAGGCAGGGGCACTCTGCCATCTCAACACAAGAAACACAAGATATTTCACTCGAGAAAGTGCCAGGCAGCTTCACCAGTGACATGGTGTGATCCTGTCACACTCAGAGCAGCAGAAACAGACTCCCCTCCCTGGCTGCTGCTTCACCTAATCCCAGGAAAGCCACACACTAAGGGAGAAGTTGCCAGATGTTTGAAAAGGCTACCAAAAACCAGTGGACCACAAGTGACAGTGTCTAAAGTGGAAGCAAACTGTCCCAGACATGAAAGAATTGTTTAGCAGTCCTTATCCACACAAAACCCAAAGTATCACTGGATGTTCTGATAAATACAAACCCAAACTTCACGTGAGTGGCAAGGGTACCCAATATATGATCAGGGCAGGTGGGACAGATTAAACACTGAAGGCACAACTAGAATACTGTCATTTTACACTGATTTTTCCATTTCTCCACTCATGATGCAGTTAGAATTACACATGGTAAATAAAATATAGAGAAAACAGGAGTGAGAATGTCTGAGCTCTGCAGAGGTGTCAAGGGCAATGTTGCTAAGAAGGAACAAGTCAAAAGATATCTGTCCTCTTGTCACACAGTCTTCCATGCCACCTGCATAATGAGACTTGCAAAAGTTTCTCATGCTTCATTATTTTCTCAGTGTGTTTTCTTCTGCTTTAGTAAAATACAAACTTGCAAAGCTCAGGGTTTGCTCAGAATAGATCAGGGCAGCTGAGAGAGCAAGGCACCAGTTCTCAGGCAGTACAAAACTAGCAGGATTCAGCCTTTTCCACTTTTGAAGGGGGAAAGAGGGAAATGAAAGGGACTCTTACAAGAATATATTCCCATTTCCTGTTAAATTCCACGTTGTAGATGTTCAGATGAGTATAAAAGGAAACGTAAAGAGAGGTAATCTATTCCCTACTGCAACTAATCCTCGAAGGCCAGGTTTACATGGTTTTTTGGTAGGAAAATTACAAAGAGTAATTTGCAGTTGATTGGTAATGAAAGGAGAAAAAATTACCTAAACCTGCTGGGAAACCCTAATGGTGTATGGGCATGAAGTGAGATGGGCTCCCTTCACAGAGATGAGAACCACTGAACCAAGTTTCTGGAATGGCTATTACAGAATCTGTAGTAGTAAATATCACCATGTAAATGCCGACCTTTCCTCATTGCTCCCCGGGGGGAACCACAAAAGCTTTTCATCTAGCTGGTGTTTAGGAAGACAATTTAGAAACAGGGGTGGAAAAAGAGTCAGCTGAAGATGTAGGAGCCACTAGGGCTGGCTGGTGCTCTAGCCCATCAGAATAGGATCCCCACTTTTCATTTCAGTATCAGACTGTCTCTTCTCTCACTGCTTCTTCTGTCGTGTTCCAGAAATGACAAACACTAACTGGACTGACAGTGTGACTTGAAATTAAAACAACACTTTAATGCATTTAAAATCCGGAGTTTTGCAGCTTTGCGAGCTCCAGTGGACGGAGTGGCTGCTATGAAGCTTAATCCTGATTGCAAATGCTCTCTTTGTTCTGGCTTTTCTGCTCCTGTGCTCATGATGTGTTACATCCCATTGAGCCAGTCAGGACACTCTGCCAGGGCTTGGAGTGGTCTATGGAAGCGGAGGAGTGCCCCAAACCAGTGTCCTGCAAGAAGAGCAATGCCTCCCAAATTTGGGGGAAGAGCTGTCCAGCCTGGGTGGCCTGGCTCTGTCAGCAGGAGGACAGGGAGGAGCAGGAGCCCCGCTGCTCAGAGAATGCTCCCAGCCCAGGGCTGTGTGCTCTGCCCACAGTGGGGGCACAGGTAAGTGGGACACGCTCACACCTGGGAGTCACAGGTCCTCTAAGTGGTCATTAAAGAGCTGGGCAGGAGAGTGTCAAACAATGAGATGATGTAAGGGACTAATGTTTATCATAAACATAGAGAATCCTGACCTCATTTCACACATGATTTCATCTTAGGTGACCTCACAAGCCCACTTACTCCAGGACCTGCACAGCCTTGTCTGGTTTATGCTTCTTTCTCCCTCTAGATCCTGAGGAAATCAATTAATTACTTATTTTTCATAATCCATCTCAGACGGATAATAACTATCAGCATTTTCCAATTGTGTAACATTTATAATTTTCAAAGCACTTTATGCACACAAAGCAGTTAATCTTCACACCACCCTCGTGCCTCAAGCATTAGTATTTCCTTTTTACCAATTGGAAATTGTAATGGGAAGTCAGAGCAATCCTCACAGCAGCTAAGGTAACAGTAAAATTCAGTATCATCTAAATACACCTGTAGCACATCAGACCTTCCTAATGCAAGCACACAGACCACACTGCCCTCAAGTAGTTTTTCTTTCTTATTTACATATAAAAATCCTCTCCTCAGCTCTGGCAGCTCTTCCAACTTTCTGATCTCCGGTACAGTTGAAGAGCCAAGCTCCCAACTTGTTCACAGGTCAGCTTTCAAAATACTGTAAATGATTACAATTTTTTTTTGTGCCTTAAGATATTTTATCCCAAATATATTCCAGGTACAATCAATAGTTTTAAAAAGTCATCTTTCTAATTTATTTGCTTACTACGAGGTCACAGAGTCATCTAAATTCCTTGTGGGCACAGAATTGAGGTTCACTGAAAGTCAGGCCCCAGCTGAGCTTTGGTGAATTTTTAAAGTAAGCAATTAAATGGCTTGTAAAAGAGAGGTATTTCCAAGCTGACATCAGTAACTCTTGGAAAGAACTGAAACTCAGAGGGGCTGCGTTCTCAGCTGCAGCAGAGCATTCAGCAATGTGAAACCCCTTCCAGGCACATGCAGTGGGGAGTAGTTTGATTTATTAATAATAATGGCCTTACATACACAGTTGTAGGCAGGTGAAGGCTTTTGAGTCACTTTTAGCAGCCAAAGGTAAGTAAAGAAGAAACTCTGGGTAGTAGACAAAATTTGAAGTCTGTAACCCCTTCCTTGGGCAGTTTTCCTCCTCTAACCTTGTCCATACTAGCAAAGGGCAGTGGTACCTGGCTAAGCTCTGCCAAAACACCACCCCCCACCACCCCTCAGCACAAAACGGGTTCCATGACCCCTCTGCTCATGTGAGTCACTCACACAAAAAATTACCTGAATAAAACCTTAAAAAAAGCACACATTTTTCATCAGAATATCTTTTCCTTCATTCCTTTTAAAAATGTTTTCCCTGCACTGGCCTGCATGACCCCAGAGCTGATGCTCTTAAGGACAAACCTCCCCGGCTCTCAGTGTCACAACCCTGCCTGTCGCGTTTGCTCCCGTGTTTGACAACGCTTGGGAAAAGGCAGGAGCCCGACACTGAGACTCAGCACAGGTAAATTCGAGGTGCACAGTACCAGCTGAAAGGGAAATCCTGAGGAAAGCAGCTGGAGGCCTGCCTTCTGTCAGCATAAAGACACAAAGACACTTGTTTGGCACAACAGGAGGGGTTCTCCTGCTGTGACTTCTGCCCCAGTGGCCTCTGCTGAGGGTGGGTGTCTCTGCTCTGCTTTCCAAACTGACAGATGGCCTCTGTGCTTTACAGGGAGGAAGAAGGGAACATTGCCATCCACTCCCTTGCAGCAAGGTAGCTCAGCTTCAGTCCACTCAGCACTGAAGGAAACTCAAGTTTAATGTCCTCCTGTGCCTGAGGTAAGTCCACTCCCCCAAGCCCCACAGTGGGAGGACTGCCCTAGCAGGAGGCTGCTCTGGGGCAGAATAGCAGGTTCTCCTTCTGAGGAATTAATTGCATTTTACTGTGCTCCTGGCAGAAAAAAGCAGTGGGTTCCTCCCAGCATTTCTGGGCAAGATTAGTGGGTATTATATCCATTAGTGGATACTCCCCTCCAAACTGGGAACTGAAGAACTATAATCTCCCCTTTCCATGGGACCAGGAGCATGGCCACCAGTGGACCCTTCAGAAGGGTTCCATCAGTTGGGTGGCCTCAACATGGCCTGGGAAAAATGTATTTGTTGGCTTCATCTGGACTGGAATTAGGCATTAATGTACCTCTGCATTGTAACTCCTGCTCACTCTGCTCCCTATTGCAATAAAAGAATTAAAGGTCGAAAAAGGGCCAGAGGCAATGGGAAATCTAAAGCCGGTTGGAAAGAACAACTGCTCAGAAGGAGCACTCATTGACTTCACAATTTCAGTCTCTGGGCCGGGTTCCCTCTGACTGGGCATTATGGCAAAACAATGGGGAAGAGAAACTTGCATGGGATCGAGTTGTTTTAGTAACACATCAACATAAACATCCTACATGTGAAACACTGCCCATACCTCCTTGTTCTACTTTCTTTTCTCTGAGTGACTGTTGTCTAACCTGCCTCATTAATTCAGGCCAGTGGAAAACAGTAAGTAAAAACAGTTTGTTTGAGACATGGGCGTGTTCTTTGAAAGGGTTTGTGGCTATTTACCAACATCCCATGAGCACTGGCTCAGAAATTGTGAGCCAGTAGCAGTGGCTTAGCAAGGCAATGGACATCAACTGAGCTATGGCTGCTCAGTTGTGTCACAGCTTTCTATGGCATCCATGTGAATCCTGCAAACAGGGCACGAATCTGGCATCCAGGCTGCAGCACTGAAGAGGCACTTCTATTTCTGCCTAATTTTTAATCTCCAAAAGTATGAAAAGATCCCTTAAAGTGTGGCAAACGGATGACATGTGCTGCGCTCTTCTATGGCACCACCACTAACAACCGATGGCTTATGTTATTGGTGAGGAGGAGAGTTGAGCTATTAAAAACCTAATTTATGTCTCTTTCTTCAGTGTGTGACTCAAACCAGTTTTGCAATCAGTTACAGGTTAACTAGCCAGGGTTAGGCAGGGTGGGGCCTGAAGCAGATTGCAAAACTGGTTTATTCAATTCACAGAGCAAGAAAATATCCTTAAAAACAGGCGTTCTAGAGGAACACCAGATACCTTGCTGTTAATTACTGCAAGTCGTGCAACAAAACAGATTTTCAGGCCCCTCAGCGCTGGCAGCAGGGTGAGCCACTGCCTGCAAGTGCCCCTGCACTGCTGCAGCTGCACAGCTGCCCTGCCTGCAGCCCAGGGCTGTGCTCGGGGCACACCCTCCCTGCAGCTCCCCTGCCTGCTGGTTAATGCATCACATATCACACAGCACATGGGGCACGGAGCAGGGGCAGGTCTGCGTCTGCCCGGAGAGCCACACGTGGGGAAACATAGGGAAAAGAGCTGTCCTTGTTTCCAGCAAAAACATGGAGGGGCTGCAGTCTGCTGTCTCCTGCAGGGTTCTGCTGTCCTTGAGGGGGCAGGCAGAAAGGCAGAAGGTGAGAGTTGCAGGCTGTTTTTACCTGTGAAGCTTCACGGGGATGTGGGATGTGCCACACAGTTGGTGGGTCTGAAAGCTCTCCTTTGGTGTTAAACTGAGCAAGATGCAATACAGAAAGCATGGGAAAAAATAATTAAATTTCAAATTAAATTAAATAATTAAATACCAAAAGTCCCTTGTATATGTGTTAGAATATATGACAGATGTCTTGTTATCAAGGCAGTTCTTTTTATCACTTCCAGACAATACAAATCTGGGCATTGTACAACACTCTCAGAGAAAAGATGAAGTGTATGATCTACTCTTCTCTATGCAGCCAATAACATCATTGTACTTGTGAGTTTTTCCAGTCTATAGCCTTGGTTCTTCACAAACCAAGAACCCTGCCTTCACTTGCATTATTAGTAGGCCTTTCACGTTGCTCCAGCAAAGTAAAAAGGTCTTACATTTTAAGTTAAAAATGCACCTTAGCCAAATTCACAGATATCACGGAGTATTGTGGGTTGGATAGGACTCACAAGGATCGAGTCCAGCTTTTTAGTGTAACATTGTCATGGCAGTGAACAGTTGTGGTGAGTCACCAGAACAGACTGGTGGGTCAGAGAAGCTTCCTTCACAGGAAGTTTTTGGGAAGCTGAGATGTGTGTGTGCCAGGGTGGTCTGGGAGCATTTGATCCCATTTCAGTGCAAGGCTAGACAGTGATTTTCTGAAATCCTGCACAGTCCTGCAGTTCTCAACACTTCTGGTTTATTAAGAAACTGTTTCTTTGTGTGTCAGTCAGTGTGATGTGGTCCTATCCCCCGAACTTCACTGCATATTTTTGTAAAAGCTATCAGCTCACCCATTGTAGTAGAGAAAATTAAAAACTGCATTCCTGAAATAGGCCCATTTCCTAACTATGAACCAAAAAAAAGTACACTGAGAAGGTATCATTTAATTAAGATTGATTTTTCCATGTTTGCTACAGTGTAAACATATTTTCACTTCTTTCTCCCTAAACTGTCCAGCACAACTGAGTTGAAAGCTGTGAGCTATAATCCTAAGGACATCTCAAAATTGTGCTTTTAAAAAATGTAATTAAAGATTCCTCCATTCATCCATGGTTCCCCCAAAACTAGTTTGAAGTCTTGCCCTGTCTACATGGCAGACTGTTTTTTGTCTCAGATGTCAGTATTAAAATGAGGCTGGCACCTTTGGTTCTGACACAGCAGCCCCTATTTATTCCACAGTAACTTCTTCACAAATGCTTCTTAGTGAAACTCCAGATATAAGAGCTTTAACATCTAGAACCAATATCAGTGTTCAGGTTAAGTGTTAATCCACAGCTCTCCTGTCCCCTGCCCATGGAAGTGGCCAGCTTTAAACCAAAGCTCTTCAAGTGTTCTCATGCTGCCCTACAGAAGAGGAGTGAGAAGACCCTTGCTGGAACCTACAGAGCAGTAGAGAGCCAGGGGAGCAATCTGGCTGGGGAACTCCTTCCCTGCCATCCCACAGAGCTGCTTTGCAGGGTAACTAACCCATGCCGTGGTCTGGGTTGCAATATCAGGGACCTGTTCAATGCCAGTGCAGCCCAGCTCCCAAATATCCACGAAGAAAAAGAGACTTCAGCTTGTGTAGACATTACTGTTAGCCTTTTGTAGTGTCTTATTCATGCTAGAGACATCAGTCCTAAGGGAATCAGACTAGAGCTGCCTTGCAAGGGAAGTGGATCAGCCTTTGGTCAGAGCTGCACTCTGGGTGATTGGAGTAATGAGATTCTGCAGTCAATAACTTTTCACTGGGCATTTCCTCCCCAAGGAGTCACAGGCTGATTTATTGAAATCACACACAAATAGGCCTCAGTGCATTTCTTGGTGGTAGATATTAGGAAAAGAGCCTCAGATAATTGTGAAATGCTTTGGTGGAACCTGCAGGAATGTGGGCTTTACTCCTGGCTGTGGGACCAGCTAGAGGGTCGACTTCAAAGGAAACTTTTAACTTGTGTTCTGGTTCCCCTGGGCTGTAGAACAGGGACACTCACCTGCTCTGTGCTACTGTCATGCCAGCCTGGGCTGAGCCCCTTCTGGGAGCAAGGCTGGCCAAGCCTACTGTGACCACCCACCCTGTTCCCTGGGTAGCTGGGCTGCTCTTGCTCCAGTGGCAGCCAGGACTTTTATCAGCACCCTTATCCTAAAAACAAGCACATATTTTCATTGTTATGCCTGCAGCTGGTCGACAGAAATCCCATGAAGCCTAAGGTTGTAAAAAATGATAAAAACATTTTACAAAAAAGTTACTTTGATGCCGAGTGCCAAGTTGGCATGGCCAAAAGTGACCCGTCAGAAACATCAACACTGCTCCTGCTCCCTCCTCTTGTAGAGAGACTTGGGTCACTCTGCACAGACCCCTCAGTCCTGACACCACCTCAGCTCACCCCTTCCCAGAGAAATCCTCAGCCAACCCTTTCTGCACCCAAACCAGGCTACTTCAGCAGCTGTACAACTGGCTCTGGGTCGTGCTGCTCAACTCCAATTCAGAAATTGCATGTGATGAGGTAAAAGATACTCTGCTGACACCTCGTGCTCTACACCCTCTGCCCATCTAATGGCCATATCTGATCATTTTGTGGAAGACAAGCTCCGAATTTTTAAGCTGCTGCTCTGCAGGTCATCATTGGATTTGATCTGCAGTTATGTCTCCTCTTGGAATGTTCTATCATAGCATATGAAGTATTATGAAAGTTATAATTTTTCTAGGGTAATAAAATCTGTCTTTCAGAAAATCTATGATGAATATTTAAAATAAAAATAGGTAAAGTTTAGTTTATTTTAATTTTTATGATTCCTCTGGATGGCAGGACAGCTGTATTGGCAGCATAACATTTTTTAGAGTTAGAAATACAGAGCCATCTGTTCAGCACATAATGTGTGTTGATAGGTATCTCAAATTTAAATTCAAGAAATAAACATTTTAATAAATAACATAACAGCAAGAAACTTGGGTTAACTGATGGAGACCTAGCTGCAGTAGTAGTGCATCTGTTTGAGTTACTCATTACAGAAATATTCAGGTGCAAAGTACTTGGCTAAATGGGACCTTTAGCTAAAAAGCATTAAAAAGCTGCATTTCCTGGAAGCTTGTGACTGAGACTAAAAAAAAGACCTGGCAAAAAGATTTCCAGATTTGTGTTGACACTTGAATACACATTAGTGAAATGAGAGACCTTTAGTAACCATTTACTCACCCAAGCTTCATAAACTTCTCCTATGGTCTTGGTGGGCCAGAGATGACCTTTTAGAGAACTTCAGATCCAGCTGGATTTGGAGTTCAGGCCCTCAACTCTAAAAAAAGAAAAAAGCCCTTGCAAAATATATGAGTTAAGAACACCTTCGAATTAATCTCAAATTGTGCAGGCCCTGTAGGACAATATCCTGCTGAAGCGGTCTCAGTGCAGACAACAGTCAGCTCTGAATTTGTTCTGGAAGGTGAGTTAGCTCTGGGTGATTGCACTGGCTCACCTGGCACAGGTAAGCATGAAACAATAAAGTAAAAGCATGATTTGGGGGTTTTTTCCCATTTCCAAAGGCTCTTTTTGCTGCACGGTAAAAAGAAGTGTAAAGAGCTGTAACTCCAGGTCTTTGGTTGCCAAGACGAAGAAAATGTCACTCTCAAGCAGATGGTGCTGCTGATGCAGAAGGTCAGAGACTTGGAAATTCATTTAAACAACCTAAAACAAAAGCAAAGGAATGGTAGCGACACTCCATGATTATCTTTGAATATTAAAAACAGGGGTGAGGAAGCACAGCAGAAAATTTAAGCCGGTTTATCCTCAGATTCGCTGCAGAAAATATGTTTGACTTCCTTAACAAGAACTCGAGGGAATCATAAGCCACCAAAAGAAATCCTGGTCAGATCCTTGGCCTGACAGGTGCAGATCTCAGCCGAGTATGGGGAACCACAGAGGACACAGCATCACCACAATGAATGGTTTGCACACCATGTTTCATTGCAGGGAGGAATTCCACTTCCCCACCAAGCACCTGGGTGCTGGATGCTGTCCTTGGCCTAACCTTTAATTTTAGGACTGAGAAGAACACAGAGCAGTTGACATCTTCTTCTCCCATCCCCAGACAGCTTCCAACTCCAGCTCAGCAGACTGGTGAATTCCAGTCCTTTGTGGCTAGCATGGGGCAGATGTGATACTGGAGGAGTTACAAGAGTATGACTTTATGATTTCATAAATTACCTTCACAGGAACTAATTAGGGGGTAAGTTATTAACGGAGAAACCACGGAGTTATGAATGAACTGCCAGTTGCTGTGCCAAGTAGCTTGCATCAGCAATTACAGCCCTAAATGTTCTGGGTAAAAGCACACTTAATAGGACCCTTTCACGGGCTGTGCAGTCTCTGTCACAGGAACAATTTAGTGGTTCCTTTGTCTGTGCCAGCCACAGAATGGCCTGGAAGATCTGTGATCTCAATTCAACTTCTGTGACACGAATTTGCACCCATCTTTGCTATTCATTAACCACTTCCCTCCCCTCTTCCAATTTTTTAGCTTTTATGCCTGGGGAGAAAATGTGATTCAAACATATTTTGGAAGAGCAAGATGTCCCTGAGTCTGATAATGCAAGAGAGTCTAATAAGATGCTTGTGAATATAAACTGCCCTATTCACATTGCTCAGTACCTTCACTGGTCTCACAACCACAGAAATGCTAATTTTTTAGCAATACACCAAAATTAATTGAATTTTTCACGTGGGCTTTGCCAGAGACACAGGACTTTACACTTTGTTTCTGTACTCTGCTGCAATCTCGCAGTAGCAGCTCAGTGGTTTTCCTGGAAGCAGAAACCTGTGGGATTGTCGTCCATCCCTCCCACTCCATGCAGTCAGGTGGCTGCAGAACCCACCTCTGGCTCAGCCCCTGGCAGTGTGGCCACACTGAGGTGACACCAGGAGCCCACACCCAAGTTCCAGCTCCTGGCACCCACAGCATGCCCCTGAATCTCTGAGATTGCTCAGAAATGGGCATTCCCATGAGACAGCCTGCCAGCCCTTCTACCCACAGGAGGCAGAACCAACCAGCACGCTGCATTTTTTCATGCTCTCCTTATCCCTAGAACAGCTTGTCAAAATCCAAGCAGCTTTTAACAGTTGCACAGTAAAACACAAGCATCGACAAGCTTTTGCAAACACACAGCTCCAAACAGAAATAATTCCCACACAAATAGCCTGCCATAGCTCAGCAGCACACACAGAGATTGAAAACTCCTGCAAACAGAAAGAGATGTGGCATCTGACTGGAAAGAACAACTTTCTATCTTGGTTTTAAAATGGAGTTTAAAAAAAAATTATCGTCCATTTTTATCTGTTCTTTATTAGGAATCACATCCAAAAAAAGAAAAATTTATCCTGAAGTTTCCTAAGTAAGAAACTGGCTGTTGGTACAGTATTTCCTATGTGTTAGCATTCAAGTACTTCCAGATTATGATTAAAATATTATGAACTGATTTTATGAGAGTTGAAGTCATATAAAGAGATTTATACAGGCTATTGCAACCTTCCTATCAACTGCAACTTTGCTTAAGGCTACTGTTTATGCTTTCAGAAAATACTGGAGATATCCAATGTCTAAAGCACCAGAAAAAAAAGGAAAGAGAGACAAGCATCTGTCATGCTACATGGAAAATGAATCCTTCTGGCAACTCCTGCCCAGCCCTAGATTAATATGGATTTACAATTAACACCATCAGTGAATCAAGCAGCGTTGTAATTGTTTTTGCAGCTATTCCAAAACTTTCTTCTGCACAGACATAACCTAATTCTAACTTAGTGAGACAGAACAGCTTGACACATTTGTTATCTAAAGACCACTTCAGCCAAAGAACATAATGAAAAAGCATGGGAACTTGACTCAGAAGCAAAGGCTCTTCTTTAATATTGGTTCTAAAAATAAAAAAGCCTCTCCCCCTTACAACTCTCATTATTTCTTATTCTTGAAGGTCTAATTTTGCCCCAAGGACTGTTACAAAAATACATTCTCTTTGATAGGATTGCTTAATACTACTCAGTCAAGAGGGATTAGAGCCTTCTGAGGAAAAGAACATATTTCTTATACATTTTCTTGACTAATTAGTAAAGATTACTTTGGGAAACCTTAGCTCTAGATGTATCACTCATCTCTTCTTCACAGTGGGGATTAACAGGCAGTGGGCTCTTGCCCAAGAGAGGCAGTTCTGTGACACCAGAGCCTCCTGGAGCCAGTGCTGGGGCTGCAGTCTTCCTGCAGCAACCACAAAGGGGGGCTAACCAAGAATAACCCCCCGCTGGAGCTTTGCCTCCAGCCAGTGCTCAGGGAGAACCCAGTGAATTCTCACCTTAGGCACCAGCTGAGGGCAGGGAATTCCCCTGCTACCACAGCTCTGGAAGCAGAGTGACAGGAAGATGAGCTGGAAAGAGCAGACAGGATGATAGAACCACTTTCATGTCCTTCCTTCTCTGTGCCATGGCTGGACACACCTTGTTTGTGAGAATTGATCATATTCCTCCAAGTTTCTTTCCTTAACTAAGTTTCTTTCCTTAAACATAGTGAATTTGTACAGACACACAAAGTAAATAACAAGAATGGGCTTGAATGTGTTCAGCTATGAAGTCTAAAATGCAAACAAGGACTCTCATTTGTGTGGTGCTGCGTTTTCACTGTTTATTACACCATCAATACATTAAGGTACTGACACTTGAAATCATTTCTGATAAGGCTGAGAAGACAAAACCAGAGCTGGGGATCTGAGTCTATAGTTCTCATTAAATCAACAGCAGAATTGTTGTCAACATTTATGCTAGAGAACCACTCAGACTCTAAAAATCCACAGTGTTGACCTACATTTGTGATTTCTTATTTTATATACCTGACTGTATTTAGAGTTCTATGCATGGGTCCAAGAATAAGCCCCAACCATTGCATTTCCTACGGTTGATTTGATGGAGTGTTTTTGTAACCCAGTAGATAAAGCTGTCAGGGTGAGAGGCAGAAAAACAGGCTTTAGGAAAAAAGCATGAGACAAAGGCGAAATGAAGTTCCCAGCACAAAGAGAGAGGGGTTTTTCCTGTTCCTCAGCACCACTGCCCACCAGCTGAGCTGGGACAGCTGCCCTACAAACAGCCACCTCAGATGTTTGGCTGAGCCACAGGGCTACAGAAGGTCTGACTTCTTTGGAAGGCTGTGGCTCTAAAACTTGTTCTCTGGCTTTCTGGCCTAACTGCAGAAACTGTGGATGTCAGACTGAGGCTCAGAATTAAGAATACAACACAGATTCTGCAAGAGGCATTAACCTTTTTTTCCTCGGAGAGAAAAGTATTCCAGAACAAAATTCCCACATTTTGTGGCAGACTTTCAACTCTGAATTTCTGAAGAAAGAAGCATTTCTTCCTTTGCCTAAGTGTCTGGTCATCAGAAGCTCACTGACAAGTGGTCTTTTTTGTGTAGAGTCATATGGACCAATCTAGGTAATGACAGGATAGCATGCTGGGAATTGTCACTTCCTCATGCCCAAACAGCATCTTTCACTTGCTGGCAGAAGTCAATAGATGCTATTAAAAAAAGGAAAAAGAAAAAAGAAAACAAAACAACAACAACAACAAAAACAAAAAAAAAGGAGAACAAAAAGAATCCAGGAACATCATTCTTAAAGCACTGCCAGAGCTTCCACTTACACAGGAGCAGTTGGGTCCACTACAGCAGGTAGGTGATAAAATCCATTTCTCTTCACTTAACAAAATGAGACCTGATCATAGGATTTAACTGCTTGTTTCTCTTTCTTGAAGAAGTTCCGTCCTAAAAAAATGGTCTCTGAGCTTGACAACATTAGTAATATTAATCCTGCCAGACAATATTTTGGGACTTTTGCAAAGACCCCTGAACTAGAGCTGAGCTGTAAAAAAAATCTTTTTTCCTAAATGTAACAGAATGTGATGTGTTGCCATGTCCACCAACTGCAGACATGATTTTTCAACAGCTCCAAGGATTGATGTAATACAGCTGTAGCCATGAAGCTTCTGGGAAGCACAACAGGACCTCTGAGACTCTTCAAGCCTCCCTGACATTTCCAGAGGGGTTCTATGTCCAGAATTCTCTCTCAGGACTAAAACCACCACATCGGGCAGCAAGGAATCTGTGAAGAGCTTCCAAGTTTGAAAGATTGCAATGTAGCATTTTACCTTTTCCCAGAGTATCAGAGGGAGCCTGAAGAGACTGCTGTGCAAACCTTTCTCTAACACACCTGCATAAAGCAAAAGAAAACCCCCAGGGCCCACGGAGGAAGCACCACAGCTCAGGATGTGTGATGTCCCTGCAAGAGCCAGCAGCAGTGGGAATTGGCACTTCTGGCTCTGTTTGGTTGCACTCCCACCATGGATCATGTGAATGGCTCCAGTTTGCTGCTGTGGAAGCACAACTGGCACGTCTGGAGCTCCTGCTGAGCTCTGTGCCAAGGAAGGGGGCAGCCCCTGCTCCTGACCAACACCCCGAGGGCACAGGCTGCTGGGCACAGGCCCCTGGCTCTGTGTGTGTGGCACACAGAGCTGACAGGAGTGGGGCCAGAGCAGGAGGAAAGGGCAAGGTTTTTGCTGAGCATCCTGTGAAACACACGAGGAGTTAAATGTTAGAAGATCTGGATGTTCATGGGCCTTGGCCTCCAAAGATGCTGAAGTAACAATCTAGAGGACTGTGAACAAACAAAAACCCAGTCCTTTAATTATATTTGTGCACCTAATTCCTACCTGTACTGGCAGGTTAGTCCTTTAAGAATGTAGGACAGCAGTTCAGATTTGTTAGACCAGCGACCTCCACAGTCCTACTGCTTCAAGCTCCTGCTTGACTCTGCCTTGAAGCCAGACATTAAGGAATGAATGCTTGACACTGGCAGTGAAGTGGGCATATCTGGAAAGTCCAAGTAAATTAGCCATGGTCTGAATGGAAAAATGGTGGCAGAGTAATGAAAGGAAATCATTTTATTGCTAGAGACGTGGTTCAGTGTCTAAACTTCAGTATGTACTTCATTTCAGAAGTCATAAGCAGTCATAACAGAAGTACTAAACCAATCAAAACCTTTTCAAAATGTTGCACTGATAATAATGTAACTATCTGGCTCCTTGCTACAACCAGAAACAGATGTAAATTAGAATAGTGATATGATGAATTGTTAACAAAAAATGAAATTAAACCAGTAATTAAACCCAAATCTCTATATAACAATGTACATTTGATTATTAATCCTGCTAGGACAACATTCTGGCTAGGAGGCAGTTAAACTTTTGTATTTTGAATTTGATCTTGTCTTGTCATGAAACGAATTTGAAAATTCAGTAGGCGGTATCTATTTAAAAACTTCCAGTCTGAAGCACATGGTTAGCATAGGACAAATGTTGTACATTGATATGCATGAGAGATTTTCCTTAAAAGATTTTCCTTCAATTAGAACATTTTAATAAGCACACATTCTCTATCCCCTTGTTGGGAAACAAGTCCTGTGGTCAGGTGGAGAGCACTCAGGGCAGTTTCATAGGAAAATGGTTAATGTGCTGCACAACAAACTGTCACACTTTTGGGAAAAAGCAGCTCTGCCATGGTGTGTTCTGAATTACAGGCAGGCCTCAAATGGTCTCCAAATGTCACCAGTTGAGATATCCCATCTGCCCCAATTTCTACTGCATTTCTTCAGAAATGTAGGCACATTTAAAAAAGTAATTTTTTGGTGCCTCTCTTTTCCCTCTCACCCTCCTCCTCCAACATCACCTCCTTTAGGATGTTGGGCCTGCAAATGGCTTTGGGGGCAGCCTTTGCAAAGGAGTCCCACTTTGGATGTTATTCTGACTCACCACAGAAAAAAAAATTGTCTTTTCTCCTCACACAGTAGTGTGCACTCTTAATTTTGCAGTACAAAATCCCTGATCCACATACACCCCTAAAATAATTCTTCTGAAGTGAATGAAATTACTTCAAGCACTGGTTTGGCTGCCGGTTTTAATACCAGAAAAGTGCCTCATCAAGGGTGAAGTAGAAAGCACAAACTTTGGTGTGTTGGACAGCCTCGTCACCAGCGCTCTCTATTTGCTTTGGAATAGGTTTGTTATTCACATCCGTTACTTAAATCTGGATATTGCATTTGTTACTCCAAAAAAAGAGAATTAGTTTAACTGCTCGAGACAGGGAGTGCTGAGACTGCTGAGTTCCAGCATATGTTAATACTCCAACTGCCCTCACTTACAGAAATATTCAGACCTCTAATAAAATGTTCGTTTTTAAAGGTTTCCTCGCCCAAGGCACACGTAACTACCATGTACCATTGCCATCTAGTGGAAAGGTAAGTAAGGACACAGGTTCTCTTCACTTTGATAGCGATCCATGACGATCTCTGAGGATTATTCTAGCTAATTCGAAAAACCTCTAGGAAGTGTCTTGTTGAGAGTCCACACATCTCAGTGCCTGCCCTGCTCCCAGGGAAATCGATACCTTCCCATTTTTCTTATCTTTGAGTACAATAAAGAAAAGTGTTTGATTGCTGTTAGAGATCAACTGAAAAGAGGGTTTGGTTGTTTTTAGTTTTTTTTTTTCTGAAACACAGGAAACTCAGCTTGTTTTCTTATCTTTGATTAAAAGTAACATTAAATAACAGAAACACAGCATGTTAGTGGTTATCCAGGGTCGATGAAGATGAATTTCAGAGACAACTGCTATGAGAGGGGAGGTGGTGGAACAGCAGAAATAGAAATAACACTGCAGTAATGCAGCTTTCCTTGGCTTGTCTAAAAGAATGAAATTAACGCCGCTTTTTGCCACTAAAAGCACATGGAAGTTTTGGGAAGGCTGGCAGATTAAGCAGTAAATTGAGGAGCTTTTATACAAAAACTCTAGTCAGGCTAGAAGACTTATTTCTTGTAGCCATTTGTTTAATGAGTTTACATCTGCTGCAATATTCAAAGAAGTCAGCAGAGCTCAAGTGTTTGACAGCTGCTCTTAAAAAACCCAAGGAGGCTGCACTTTGCTCATCTTCCTCACAGCCTTTAGATAAGGATGAGAAATGTTACACAGACCCACTGGAAAGCCTCAAAGGCAAAATACATGGTATCTAGTTTTACTAGATTCTTATCATTTACAGTTCACCCTAAAACTCCCACACATTTGTTTCTTAATGTCCCTCATGCTCCGTTAAACCTCACTACAGCAATGTTCCCATAGGAATGTGGCCACTTGCCAGATTCTCTCATGAACATTTCATTAATCTTCTTGGCTCTCATACAAACTACAAAACATTATTTGTTAGCAATTTAACTGTTTTGCTCCCAAATGTGCCAGAAATGTGATCTTTGCTATGCTTTCATTCAAGAATACACAAGGATAATTATAGAGTAAATTAAAAGAGGTTTTTTTTTACATTTAGCAAGATACAGTGCCAAGAAAGGTAAACTGATTACATCTCATTTCTGGAATTAATTTTCATGCTATCCAAGATGCCAAATCACCCTCAAATGTTAAGATCTAACTGAAACTTAGCAAAGTACATATTTAGATACAGTTTTATTTCATTACATTACACAAATATCTCTGACTTCTTTGACTAATTCAGATCATACCATATAATCTACTTATTTCAGAGGATAATTTCACAGAAAATATAATTTCTGTTTTCCAGAAGTCTGGGCCTGACCCATGCCCAGCAGTGTTGAGAAAAGACAATTGCTGGCTTTGCAGTAAGGAGGACGAGTCTTGGAAAGCCTGCAAAGCTTTCAAAGCACACATGACTTGCTAATGAGAAGGAAAGGAGCTTCAACTTCTGCAGAACAAGGCAATTAATTCTAGACATGCAAATACACAACTATTTTTTCATAAAATGGGAAGCTTCAGAGTGGGATCTGTGGATACAGCTGTCCTCAGGCACATATGACACTGTTGGGAAAGAAGGTTTTATCACTCAGTTTCATGTGAGCTTAAAACCCAACAGTATCATGTAGATAGAAATGCAACTCAACTTCAAATGAGAAGCATAACATCCTAATTTCCTAAGTTCCATTACCTTCATATGTGTAAACTCCATGGGATTTTTTTTTTTAACTAAATTTTAAAAAACACAGTTAATGCCTCAAATCCCATGTGTACTTTGTAACAAAAAGAACTGTTTTCAACAATGTGCACCCTTGGCACTGAATGCAAAGAAATGTGCATCAGCAATGGAGGGGTGCAGAGTAAAAGTGAATTAAGACTACAGCCATTTAAATGGACAGGAACAGAGAATCAAAGGGATGGGGATGAACAACAGCACTTTTATGTATCTGTTTTCTCTTCTGACTTCTGTAAGTGCACACAAGATACTAAAGCACTTGGGAGATATCCAAACTCAGGCTCTTTTGAGGTTTTCTGAGCACATTTTGGATTTAATGTTATTCTGCAGTGTAATGGGCAGAGCCACATTCTTTATGGTGTGCAGGCACTAAACTTCAGTCTGGGACAGCAGACACGTATTTTACCAGCCATGAATGAAGCAATGCCCATAGCCTATTTGCCAGCTCAGAATTTGGATATTTTTCTTAAACTAATCCTTAGGAGAAAAGAAGAAGATATTGCAAATTATGTTACAGGAAGGGATTGATAGTTCTTTCAATTCTATCTTTAAAATTATAGCAGGGGAATGAGTGAGAGATTGTCCTGAGTGTGTCCATAGAACGTAAGAGGCTGATGATAGAAATAAGAAGCTCTGTCAGTTGTTACATGCAGCCAGATAAAGAAACCATTCAGAGCCTTTCATGTGGCCTGGAGAAAAGAAAGAGGAATGGCATGGTGTTTAAGAACTGTTTGGAAAGAACAGGGATTTGGTGAAACAATGGCATGATCAGCTGCACGGTTTTGACTGTTTGGATGTTGGGTTCAGCAGCTGCCTTAACCAAGGAGAAGGGACAGCTAGAAAATGAGTTACGTGGTAAAGACAGATGAGGGGGGATTGGGGAGCTGGGAATTTTTCAAGAGTTACAGTGGTTAAGAAAAATTTGGTACAAAGGCTCATACAAGGTCTCAGGAGAGTCAGTCAATCAGGAAACAACCAGTGGCACCCAGGAAAGTACCTGTGGTTCTTAGAAGGTGATGGGAGACCTGCAGCAGCTCTTTTAGCACAGGACTGAGAGCACTCACCTGCAGCCCTGCGAGGGTTAAAAGCAGAGACAAGTCCATGAGATTTCTGCCCATGTGCCCCAGCCCAGGGACAAGCACATTTGTAACTTGCCACTTGGAATGAGCACTCCAGTTTAGCTTCCAACCAGTGGCAAAGCCCAGCCAGAGCAGTGAGATACCAAACACAAATTTAGGCAAAGCCATGCTGCTGCACACTCCTGAAAGCTGCAGGACTAGGAGTCAATAGAGTATAACTGACCTAATTTCTTATTTGGATTTCATAACTAAAAACAACTCCAGGGAACCCTGAGCACAGAGTCTTGCTCAACCCACACCATAATTGGACTGACTGATTGAACTAGCTGGTTGGCTAAAATTGTATTCTGATTAAATTGTAAGACCTTTTCTCCAAATGGCAAAGCTCTCCTCCCTCTAATTCCTGAGAGATCTATCTGAGAATTACAATCTAAAGAAGAAGAGAGTACACAGTGTCAGGCAGCCTCTGTTGTTCCCCTCAGCAAGTTATAAATAAATATAGAATACTTACAGTGCTCTGTACTAGCAGAAGCCAAGATCAAGGCCAAGTGTCACAGTCCTCCCTGAAAATAATTGCAGCATGCAATATAATCCCATGTGCTCTAGCAATATGTAGTCTAAATAGAAATGAACAGCACAGAACTGGATTGTGGGTGGTGGAATTGTACCAGACCTTGGGAATTTTATGTTAATTAAGAAATGCTCATTAATAGAGAATGGTAAGTTTTAATAAGCCAGTGATAAAAGAGAAATTGCGTTTAAGTAACAGCCGTGTCTTGATTCCTTGGAAAAAAATCTTCTGATTTTTATTTGGGGGAATTCACCTAGTGGAAAATTTTGTCTGACTTAAGACAGCAGTTTTCTGTTGGTGTTACTGTGGTTTCATTCCCCATCCCAGAGATCTCCCTGGGTAACTGAGCCATTGGGAAAGAACTCTTAGAAGTAGCAGAATTTAACGGTCTTGACACCAAAATTAGTGGGTGAGGTTGTGTCACACTAGAGGAGAGAACAGAGGAACACAAGACTCCTGGGGTTAAAGTGTTGAAGACCCAGCAGAACAAGATCAGCTTTTAGTTAAAATTCCTGTAAGTGCTCAGAAGGCTAATTACAGGTTTGCTGGAAAATATTTTAACAAAGGCGCTGGGACTCTTGAGCCCAGTAAGATCCATCCTCTTCCTCACATCAGGTTACAAATGCTTCTTCCCCCTTCTAGTGGCACAACTAAACATTCCTCAAGTACAAAGTGAAGGAGAGCCCTGGATCTTTCCCATTACTGAGCATACACAATAATAGGAACATCCTGAGGTTTGATGCAGATTTCCTTGTACGAATATCCCCAAAGGAGGGAGAGCTGACTCAGAGAAACTTGTCCATTACTATCAAATCATCACATCACCCTCTGCACCCTGGTGCAGATCTACAATGCTTTAAAGATTACATAAAGGAGCTCTGCCCAGTAGAGGGACATTACCACAAGCATAAAAAAGGAATCTAGATAGGTTTGGTAATCCAACCTCAACCAATGATGGCATAAAAAAAATCCACTGTAGCAAAGGAAAAATGAATAGCAAGGTCTAGTTATCAGCAATGGAATTTCAGAAGTTAATGCTCAAAAATTCCAGCTGAGAAATACACATGTCCCTGAAAAGCAGCATAACTGTTTACAATATCAGTAGATAAATCTGTGCCCTAACTCTGCCTTCTACCACCTGGGTAACTTTCTCCAGTGATTGGGAAGTGCTGATTGTAACAATTCACTGCCACACTACCTTCTCTTGCACAGGAGAACAGTGTTTCCTCCAAGACAGAAAAAATCCCTGGGTCTGGACATGGAGCTCTGGCTAAAATGAAGCCAGGTCTGCTACAGGCCTTTAATTTCCTTGCTTTGATGGAAGTCTTAATGTCACCCCTTAGGCAATGAGAAGGTGAGTTAGGGCTTTATCAGGGCTAACTGGCAGCAGGTAGAGCTGAGGGCAGATCTCCATTAAGTGCTGTAAGCCACTGGAATTAACCTGTGGGACTGCAGATTCTGGGAAGTAGTGCTCCACATGCAAGTTTTCATTTCAGAGCGCCTCAAATGAAGCCTCTTTTAAAACCTGACCTTTTCCCTCCAGCTCTTCTCTTCATGCTCCAGGTAACCTGGGCCCTGTCAAAGCAGAAACCAAACTTATTAGTCACCAGACAGCTGGTGGGACGCAGAGCACACTCCTGATTAATTTATCAATCTGGGTTAGTTTATGTCCAGCTGGCCCACTCTTCCTGTGTTATATGAGCATGCCGCAAACTATAAAGTGATCACAGGAAGATACATTTCTGTCTCTTTTCCCTTCAGCCTCTCTGCTTTTATTCTGTGCTTGTTTCTTGAGAGATTGTGCTAGGGTGGGATGGCTACACCGAGTACCTGAGTGCCTGCTTCCCATTTGCATTAAGAATCCCTAAAGTGGCATGAGGAAAGTTTAATGGTAAGTAAGATTCACACTTTGATTCCTGTCAGGATTAGAGAGGGGTGGTTTTGTTTCCTTGTTTTTCTTTTGATTCTTTTAAACTTGTGTAAATATCATTAGTATTGCTTCTGTTTTTGACAGTGCTCGAAGTAGCAGCTCAGATTACTCTCCCTGCAATTTAAATTTGAGCAGTTTATTTGATTTTAGTATTGCTTTATGAAGAGAAGGCACAACGACCCAATTAGAAATACTGATAAGGATATTGACCAAATAATTCTTTACAAGAAAGCAAGAAAGCAAGCAAGCAAGAAAGAAAGAGAGAAAGAAAGAGAGAGAGAGAGAAAAAGAGAGAGAGAAAAAGAGAGAGAAAAAGAGAGAGAGAAAAAGAAAGAAAGAAAGAAAGAAAGAAAGAAAGAGAGAAAGAGAGAAAGAGAGAAAGAAAGAGAGAAAGAAAGAAAGAAAGAAAGAAAGAAAGAAAGAAAGAAAGAAAGAAAGAAAGAAAGAAAGAGAGAAAGAAAGAAAAAAATTCTTCAGGCAGCAAAATTATGAAAAGCACAATGGAAAGTGCCACCTTAAGACTGTACTTCTATTGAAATACTACCCACCACAAAATCATTTTCCATTTATCTGAATCAAGACTGGGAATATTTTCCCAATGTACTAGAATTCTGAATTTCTTTTTTTTATTTTTTTTTTTATTTTTTTTGTCTTACTGCTAGCAAGGAAAACAAACCTACCAGATTAATTACAATACTTGCAATTCTGTCACTTACCTTTCAGGCATTCATAGGAATCTTTTTAGTTGTGGCATTATCTCATAAAAATACACATGTAAGTTTAGCACAAACCATAAAAATGTGTTGTACACTTCAGCTAATCTAGTATCTTTCATTTCTAAGGAGGATTTGGGTGGAGGCCAAGTTAATTAAAACCAGAATAGAAATGGGTTCTATTCACATGAGTCATATACCTCTGACTCACAATAGAGTCTGTGCAGCTAATGGGTTAATTTGTCCTGATAACAGAAAAAAATGAAGCTGGAGGTTATGACTGTTTGGAGTGAGAGCTGGTTTCAGACAGTAGATGTACAAGGTTTTTATGCCATGGAGAACACAGACCTGCTCTAATGATGCCCTTTCTGTCTATTCAAGTGCTGTAACAAACAGTTCAGAAACATCTAGAGGTACAGAAGGCTCAGAAACACAGGACTGACGCCTTCAGATCTCTATTATTGTAACAATATGCACGTGGAAGTGTTTAAGTTACTGTCACAGAGAGGAAAGTCTCAGCCACATGCAATGCTGGCAATAATTCCCCTGGCTGATGGTCCTGCAGCACTTCCAGGGGAAGGATTCCTCCCCCAGCCACCTGGGAAATCCACACGCTTCCTTGCCTCAGTGGCCCTATGCTGAGCACCCACATCTCTAGCACAGAATCGTGGAAATCTTCCAAGCTAACAGCCTTCCTACCTGCTCTGCTCCCTTTGCACCCACACCAGCCTCACTGGTCACTTTTTAGCTCCTGGTTTTACACCACAGCTTAAAAGGCAGAAAGGTACAGAAAGGGGCACTCAGTTCCAAACCCACACCTATCGTTCCTATAATGAGCTAGAGAAGTTCAAAGCTCTTCTCCTCCTGCAGGACTTTTAAGACAAGGACTTTATCATAGTATCATCATTCTTGTATCCAGGTTATCACTACATATATATTATATTATATTATATTATACAGAGTCCTGGCAGAGAGGAGTGAAAGTGAAAGCTCAGCAGGAACTTTGCACTGAAACAGAGGTAAGTAATGTCAGTCTGTTTTCTCTTCTAAGTATGTTTGGAAATTTTATTACCTTTTGATTGACTGAAATACAGAAGTAGGCCTTACAGAAGGCTAAGACAGTTTTTTCCCCCAAATCCTTTTCCACCTTTTCAACAGTTTAATCACCAGCTAGGCTCCCTCTTCTGCTCTCCTTCTGTCTCAGTTAATGTGGAGTTACTCCACACACTGAATTGCAACTTCATCTTGTGCATCAACAGCGTCTCCCCAACAACAGTAAAACCATGGTTTCACCTTCACTTCATACTGCAGGATTCTAAAAAGGAGGAGGAATAACTCCCATGGCTGCAGGAGGGTATTAAACCCAGATCTTTTGCCTTCTGTGTGAACAGCAATGGAAAGATCGAGGTAGCCAGACTGTGACTTTTGTGTTGCACTGCTATGTTTGAAGAAGAGCAAGTCTACTTGCTCTTCCAGACAAAAGCCATAAAATTCAGGACAAAAGCTCCAAGTGCCTATGGTGGGGGCTAAGAATGTGGATACAAAGCAAGAAGAATTGCTTCTATCCAGCCCTGAGTAACAGACTGGGATTGAAGACTGGAGTTAAAACTCACCCTGTCTTTAGTGTTCCCTGTTGATCAGGCAGCTCTGCTTGGTGGTTTCAGTTTTACCAGCAGACCTAAAGATCAAACACCTGCTTCTGGATTCAGGCCAGCAATTCAGTGGCTATAAATGTCGATCTGGAGCACTTTAGATGCCTATATTTTGGACTGGTTCCAAGCTCTGCATTGAAGCTCCTGCATTAAAGGGTTGCAACAAAAACAAGCTTATAAACAAAACAGATCTCAATATCTTCCCAAGTGCAATTATTTTCTGACACGGACAGTATAATTTCAATTTTAATGTTTTGCTAACGTTTTGTTGGATTCAAAATTAACAGAATTGCTCTGCAGAGAATTGCATTATATCCAGCTGTGGATATAATTGCATTATATCCCCACTGAAGTGTTCAGCACAACAATGTTAAAAGTAAAGGTGTACTTTGCTACTTGGAGTTAAAAACAGCGTTTTCTTGACCTGCTGCTGTTAATCATTTTGAACATATGTTTACATGATTGCTTTTGCCAACCCACATTCAGCTGTCACCAGCCCCCACAGAACATAACAATAAACACCTTGCACACCCACAAAGGGGTTACTGGAAAAGGGCTGGGTGCACGGAGAGGTCTGGAAGTTTCAGGAACACAAAACACACAGCCACCCTAATTTTTTGTCAGACAACTCATCCTTCAATCCAACAACAACATGCAGTCTTGATTTTCAGGTGCAAATTTTATTGTGGATCATAACAAAAGGTTTCAGAAAAAGCACAGGAAAAAAAATCAGCAAGAGTGTCTTTTACTTACAGAGTACATATATTCTGTGAAAACTACTAACTGCATTGAAGGCAATGCAGCTTAACTTAAACTAATAATTATTTTCAACACATGTTTAGCAAATTTTGAAAATATTCTTTTTTCTCAGTTAGTTTGATATTGAAATTGAGGACCAAATGTTTCAATGACTCTAGCATTGTTGCAGAGTGCATGGTATTAAATTGTTAGAAAAAAAACCAAACCTCATTATCACAGAAAGAAAGTCACACAAAAAAATTTCAGAATACATAAAAATAGCACTTGTAAATGTTGAATGACTCAAAATCTCTTTGGAAAACCTATGGATGCTGAGGTATGCCTAATTTTAAAATTTTGGTGATGCTATCTCAATTTTTTGTGTGACAAATCAAAATAAAATATCTTAATACAAACTAATTTTAACTTTTTAAAAGGCTTTCTTCAGTCTGTATTTGTACCTTGACTGTAAAGAGAAAGCCCACAGTAATTCCTACAATAAAACGACAGAAGTTTACTAGGTAACAGTGTAAAAATCTTGCAAGAGGTCTTCAAGGCACTGTTTTCTCTTTGGATGCTTGGCCTTTCATGAAGGTTGTTTTGAGAGGAAGACAAGAATAACAAAAACTAGCCCTAAGGCTGGCATCTAGTATATTAAATATCATATATGTCTTTCTCTAATGAAATAAACTTCTAAAAGCCATTCTGCTTTACAATACTGTGGCTTGCAGTGAGGTGTCTGCTAAAATAATCTGAAGCATGAATTTAACAGAATAAAAAGCAAGAACTAAAGTCAACCGAGTAGCATTTAGCTCAATCATCATGGTCTGCTTGGATGCAACCACTACCCAGCACTGCAACCCTCTGCAGAACACAGGCTCTGCTGGTTTCCTGCCACTTGGTCCACAACTCACTGAAGCAGATGAGGACTTTATCCAGCTCCTGCTGCTCCACTTGAATTCCTGAGCTATGGAGCTGCAAAGGCTGCTACCCTCTGTAACAACTCCTGACTAGGAAATGTAAAGAACTGGATATTCTGCAGTCAGCTCGTTTAATAGGAAACTTGGTTCATCTAGATTCCATCAGAAATACAGAGGAATCCAATTCTGGGCTTTACGAGTGTGCCTTGGTAGAATTATGCAAAGGTTCCTACTCACAGGACTTGTCCTTTATGGCAAATAACAGTCAGCCAGCTGAGAAAAAAATGTTAAAGGAGCTGACCTCAAGATATTAGGATTTTAGGTAATTATTTTGACAACACCTTATTGAAACACCATGAAAAATCTGTATCTCCTCTTAAAAAGATAAAAACCCAAACACTAAATTTTGTGTGGTCAAAAGAACACACCAGGATCCATCAACAGGAAAAGGATGCCCATCTCCAGCCACAAAAGAAACCCAGGTACCATTGCTGGATGCAATAGATGAATCAGAAGTCACAGAAAATGGTTCTTTTGGTGGTTTCACAATGCCCCAGCAACAGCAATGCTTGCTGCTTGTTTGCTACTCAGGGCAGACCAAGAACTGGCCACGTTTTGGTGGGCTCAGCTGCCTGTGGGCCTTCGAGTGACACAGCACAACAGACAGGCACACTGGTGTGGTGGGTGGGATCCAAATGGCACCACGAGACCTTCAGGCAGTGCCTTGGATTTACCCTTCCTGGATCCAAAGTGCTGGGACAGCAGCCTTGAGACCACAGGCTCTCCCTGGGACCCCTAGAGGAACTGGCCTCTCCAGGTGGCTGCTCATAAATCAATCCATTTGGGTCCACTTCATAATTTAAAGTAATTATAAATAAACTTGGGCTTGACTAAAATTTAAACAACTTCTATCCTGATATAAAGAGTGAGGAGAATTTTGCTTTAAGCAGTACGTCAGGGTGCACTGCTGTGTATCAAGAATAAAAGAAATGTAGGTGTGGCAGAATTTGGCCCAGATAACTTTTCCCTTCCCTGAAGGAAAGGGCTGGCCCACACCAACTGCTGAAAAGCAAGCTGTCTACAGTAGCATTCTATAATTCTCTTATATTCTGAATCAAAGCAATAAATATTAGATATAATCTCTATATTAGATTTCATATTTATCTGATAGCTATTTAAATCTACACTGTTAAAAATATAAGCAGTGACCCACTCCTACATGGCAGCATATACTATTTGTGTGTAAGTGTTAAAGCTATCACATGGATCTATATTTACATAGGATGCTGCTGTTTATATAGCAGATTTTAATTTACATAAATTCTTACCATAGGATAGATAATTGTGGGAAGGTTAGATATTGTTTAAATGTTTCAATAGTTCTGCATAATTGCATTTCAGCATGAGGAGTTAATAATCCTGTCTCAGTTTTATGTTTTATAAGGACGGAAATGGAGTCTGACAGATAAATCTCCAATAATGTTATACCAATATAGCACAAGAAATACCTATTTGCAAGTCCAGGCAAAGAAAACAGTTTCACTGTTCACTTTACACATGTAAATCTCCTCTTTAAAGACAGTGCACTCCTGAAAACAAAGGCAATCAAAATCTTTCGGCATTGTTGAAATGCTAAAGTGTTGCAGCTGAGCAGGGTCTGCCGAAAAAAATATAATTCATTTTTTAATAAGCTGTTACAATTAACAGCTTCCAGGTATGCAAATGAAAACCTTGCATGTAAAACATTAAAATCAGCTGAAATTGCTACTGATATATACATGAGAAGTTCTGTCTCAGTTTACTCAAAAAATGTTTGGTCAATTCCTATTGCTTAGCTTCTCAGACATTAAAGATATAATGAAAACATTCATTTTCATTGAGGTCAAAATGTCCAGCTATTTCTCCCTGTAAAGGGCAAATAACTGCTGTTTTCTGTACCTCTAATTTCAGAAACTCAGTTAAAAACACAGAGGTAAGAAAATATTTTAATAAAGATATTTAGAGTGCTTACTACAATCAGATGATTTCTGAGATCTGAGAACATCCAGGTATTGTCCTTTAAATTGAATACTGACTTTCCCTTGAAAAAAGTTTATATTATTTCTCAGAAAAATAATTTCTTAGCCCCCCAGCAGAAGTCAGTATCACCTTATTACTAAACATCAGTTTAGCAAAGACAGAAAATAATTGCTGGAATTCCCTCTGTGCTAATGTTGTACTGGAAAGCTCTACATAAAGGGAAAAAAAAGCCCCTGAAAACTGAAAACTATGTAATGCTTTACATCATGAGTAACATACAGCTGTTATTGACTGTTCTTGCCAGCTCTTCCTTTCTCCTGATCAACGATTCAAGAACTGGCAGATTGCTTTTCCTTTGGCCTAATTCTGCCTTAATTGGATGGCTGTTAACAACTCTCCTTCCTGCACCAAGCAGTCCAAAGATTTCTGAAGAGTTATCTGGGAATTTCAGCCTGAGGATTATTTTCCCTGACTGTGTAACCCAGGATCCCAAGAATTTGTGGTTGCAATGGAACACTTTGTCTCAGGAGTGATCCAGGCAGTCTCTACCAGCCTCCTCTGGAAGCACAACTGCGCCTTGGTACCAACCTAAGGGAAGAATCAACTCCCGTTTCCCTTTTGTGTCTTTGTTACAGCTAAAATCAAAAACGTAACAGCTTATAATTGGTGGTAATTAAATTAAAAAAAAATCTTGGTAGCCATGTAAAATCACCAAAGAACTTTACACTGTAATGGAATCTACAGATGGAAGTAGTTTTGACTGTTTCTAGAAAATGAATCTTACTTTTTTGTCTTGAACATTATGCAGCAACATACATTTATCACAAAATCAACCAAAGGTACAATTCTAAATTCTATTCAGCAATCAATCTAAACTTGCAATCTGATAATCCTGTGATTAAACTGCCAAAATAAAAACAAGCCATTCTTCTACTTTCTAATATTATGTAATAATACAAAAATTATAGAAAAGCTGTATTATGCATGTGTGTCTTCCTGAAAAGTGTTATTTGCAAAAAAAAGATCTCTGCCTTGAACAAAAACAAGTGACAAGCTGCAAAGTGTGGTTCTGTGGAATGCTCAATAGCACATATTGAAGCAGAGTATCTCATCATAGTAAGTCTGAAGGAATGAAAAGCCACTTCAATTTGTACCCATAAAATTAAAGCCTAATAATAGCACTGGAACTATATATTCACCAGGTTAAGTTTCTTCTTTTTAGCTGTCATGTGAACAAGCGTATTTAACTGTATTTCTCCACATTCCTCACAATTAGAATGGAACTGTCTTATGGATAGAAAATACTCTTCCCCTTCCCATTAAAAAAGATACATGTAAAAAATAATAAAGTACTCAGTACAGAATATTCCTATGATTGGTTCCGAAGGCTGATTTGAATTAAATTTACTAATTCTTTTTTCACTGTTGCTTCACCTATTAAAAACAGTGTGAAGACAACCGAGACATGAATTTTCCCAGAATATACCCAGATATCTTCCCCCAAACTGTTTTCTTTACAAGTTGTATTAGTTTTAAATCTACTCTGAAAATAGTAGTGCCAGAATCATCAACTAATAATCAAAAATTCTTCAAGTAAATGGTTTAGCTCCTTTTAGGACAGAGATGCAGAGGAATACCAATGAAAGTTATGCTAGTTACGATGTTTTCTTTGTTAACACTCCTTTGTGACCCAAACCAATTCTTCACTCCACGTTCCTGTATTTGGAAAACAAATTGTACAGTACTCTCAGTGTAGACTTCAAGTCACAATTTACAATATCTAGAAAAAAGACAAGGGAAAACAAATTAGTAACTTCATTAGCTCCAAATGTTTTCCAGAAAAAAAGTGCCCATTCTCTACTCCTTTCCCTTGCACACATTAATACCCATGAACATTAGATCACAAGGATAGCAAAAAAAGAGTAGAAATATCAATAAAACATAGTTTTCAAACTGGCATCTCAAAACTTGGTGTTTTAACCACTTCTAGTGAGGGACACAAATATCTACTGCTGCTGATGTTGAAATGTAACCAAGCTCAGATGCTCCTGAGTCCAAGTGTGCCCAGGATTACACATACTTATACGACTTCATCTTCAGTCAGCTGTGGCTGAAAAGTAATGATTTTGAAAAAAAGTCGTCAGGCAGTAACCAATGGAACCTTCCTCTTATGTAAGAATTGTAGGACTTGGCACATTCTGGGCTGCAACATCCTTTACTAGGCCTAATATCAGCAAGACAGCTAGAGGCAAGTTTAAATTTTCCAGAGGACCTAAAGAAGCTAGGTATACAAGTGCTCCTTGAACAAACATCTGAAAATTCTTTGAGTTAGCTGACATTCATGGCTGAATCAGTCCTCAGAAACTCAGCATCTAAAGTAAAGGATTTATATGGAAAAAAAAGCTAATGAATACCTTCTGTTTCAAAGAGCAGCTCTTGAGAAAGTCAATATTATTTCACAAGAAATCTATAAAACAAACTGACAAGTACTACTGCAGCAGTCTACACTAGTGCTTTAGTCAATCTCAAACAGGGATTCAGACTTGCTCTCAGGAAGAACAGAGTAGAGTTAGAATTGTTCTATCTCTTTGGGTGGAATGCACGGGAACTCAAATTCCCTACTGGGGTTCCTAGAATTGGCTAAAACTTCCAAGAAAGCCCAGTAAATGGTGCATTGTAATCATCAGAGTTTAGCCATTATATTTATCTACATCAATGTTTCACATAGATTGTGAAGGGGTCACACTTGGAATAATTAATCCAATCAAACCTATGCGTGGTGTCCTAAAGTATGCCAACTAAAGATATTGAATGTACATCCACGGACATTCAAGATCTTGAATTTCAACATATTCAATATTCAACATCCGTGGACAAAGGCTAGGAACACTCAAGCCCAGATTTTATGCTGGGCCTGTGCACAGTCCTGTAACCAGAGCCAGCATGGGTTTGTGGCTTTTTATAAACCAGATGAAAAATGCTTGGCATACAATGAAGAGGAAATGCCAAAAGCTGCAGGAAGGGTGCATTGCCCCACAATGTTCCACTGCAATCTGCAATGCCATCCACATGTAACACTGGAGGTTTCCTCTTTCAAGCCAGCAGCAAGGTGCAGAACTACTTTTTTTTTCCAAATACAGCAATTCTACTATTAAAGAAGTAACTTTTTTAGGTCTTTGCAAAGACACCACCACAAACAAGAGCAGAACTACTCAACAGAATTCCGCAGAAGGGCTCAAAGTAAAAGAAGCATGCTCCCAGAGAAAGATGGGTCATTTCCATTACTACATGGGTTTGACCAAGACATGTAACATTTTACTTGTTACAAGTTTCTAAAAGAGAAACTGGAGTTTGGCTTTGATGTACACATTGCAAGGAGTACTCAGAAAAAGCTCAAACTGCAAATGAGTTCATTATAGACTCAGCAGATTAATGTTCCAGCCATTTATAAAGTAAAAGGTCATAGAAAGCTTTTTAAGACCTTTTCAATTACATTGCAAATAACCCAAATAAACTGTTGACCCCATAAAAATCATTGGTTTTCATACTCATTTATTTAACTGCATTCTTTTTTTTTTTTCCACTAAATATGTTTTTCATATTCTAAAACACTTTTCAGCATATTTTTTCCTCAAGAACCTCAAAGAAACAGCGTAGGAATTCAAAGAGAATTTAGTGTACACATTTAGGGTAAGATTCTTTTCAATACTCTTTTGCTCACTGGAAATTTTAAGTACGGGCATTGTGCCCAATGTAACAACACATAAAACAGATGTGTTTTTCCATTCACATTGGGCAGGAAGTTTCATATTAAGCATTTTCAATAATTGCACAAGAAATGTCTTATATATGCTGAAATATCCTTATGGCTTGATTTATGCTGGAAAAATTAGCTGTCCCCTAGAGCAATAAATACCTGAAAAATTAAATGCCATAAGAATTTTAAACCTCCATGGGGAGTAAGTGATCACAGATACTCTGTGTTTTACTTGGATCCCTCGATTTCACTGTTTCCCCCTTCTCACTTTGACTATTTCAGACATAAAGGTTTGTGATACACTCACCAGTGGTTTAGTTAAGCATGACTGTGGATAAGAGTTCAAGCAATCAAAAGAAGTGAAAAAAACAGATTGGGTAGGTCCAGATTTAATGCATAGGCTCGATCCTGAGAGACATTATTTTGTGTGTGTGACTGTCTCTGTGGCTGTTACAACCTGGAAGCTGAGAGGGATGGAAAAAATCCTGAATGGAGCAGAACCTGATTCAGGAACGAGTGCCTGAATCTACAGGGAGTTCTGACTGTCAAAAGCAACACTCTGACATTAGCTTATGTAAACTCCTTGGGGAATTACAATCCAATATTGTGGCACAAAAAGACTGTGAGCGCCATAGAATGTAAATCTGAAATTGGTCTTGAAAAGACACAGCTACGTTGATTATTATGGCAGGTAACCAGCAGGAGCCCAGATATCATTCCTGGTGGGAAAAGAGGAACAGAAGCTGCATGTCCAGCTCCTGCATGGTAAGAAGTGCTAAATTCTCACAGGAGGAGACACAAGAAATACCCATTAAGCTGGTATTATGACAAGGGCTCTGTCTCCACCCTGAAAAGCTGGATTTAAACACTGTGAGTATATGAACAAAGAGGAGTGGAATCCTGATGCTCCTAAAGTCAGCAGCAAAACCTTTATCCTCCCCCTAAAGCACATTCTACTGTCACTCCCCAGCTCTACATCTAATTTAAATAGGCATGATTAGGTCCTGCATTCAAAAGCACTTATGTGAACATATAAAATTCTTCTTCCACAACAACTTCTTTTGTGAAAAACTTATAAATTATTGGAATACTCAAGGTTTAGTGTGAAAATATGAGATGGAGGAAAATGGAGCAATTGGGGCAATTCACATCTGTCACACCAATCACAAATGTGTTCTCTTTCTTTCAGGGAACACTAGAGTATTACTGCATAGGTTTGGCCCATGAAGAAAGGAAGCATTGCAACATTTGAAAAAGTGCATTTAAAATACAGAGGTCCTTGAGCACTACAAAATGTACCTTGCCTTTTGCTGTTGGATTAACATAACCTTCATCTAGCAACACCATAAACTTGTAAGATTGGGATCCAACACAAATTTTTAAGGAGATACAATAAAGGTAAAATAGGTACCTTCTGGTCTTGGCTTTGGTTTTTCCAACCCACCATCCTGCATGAGCTCAAATGCAAAAGATACATTGATGACCTGCCAATAGAACAAAGGCAATTAGTCTTGTGAACTCTGTACAGTGCAAATAGTCAAGACAAAATATATTTGAAGTTGCACACACAGATATTCAGATGGAAAAAATAGACAGGGCTCTGTGTATCTGGTTTTTGGAATCCAGACAATCCATTGTTTTGCTGTTTTTGGGTGATGGTGGTTGCAGAAGCATAAAGGTAATTGAAAGTTACTATGAACTAACATACCCCTTAATAAACTTACTTACAAAGCAGCACAGACCATCTCCTACAAGTTCAAAAACTGGAACATAATGGCCCCTGAAGTGCTCTTGTCTTGAGCAGACAGATGAACTGCCTGGCTAACTACAGACACTGATGAAATGTTGGTCTTAAATTGACACATTGTACATATATGCCTTTATGCTTCCAAAACCCATTAAACATTTCCAACATTAAATTCTTGGATTTGGTACACACAAAAAATCCGTTCTGTCATCAATGCTTGTGTGTAATCCTATACACATTAATGAACAGTAGGTCTTGTTCAATGACAGCACCACACAATGGTGCTATGCCAAAATCTGTTAATGCTTGCTAACCATCCCATCATTAATATAATGTCCTGGTTTATTTCAGCTAAGTATTAATACTGATTTTTAAAAATACTTGGAAATGGTTAGCAGCATGGTCTTTTCTTGATTTTAGCTATTAGCATCAAACCTATGTGGAAAAGTTTGTGTTATCCTTCTGCAACTAGACATTTTTATATGTTTGTTTTTAACAGAAAAATGAAATCTAGTTACCTTTTGTTCAAAACTATCAGGAGTCAAGAAAAAGCTGTGCAGGGGAACAAAATAGCCTTCCAGGAGACCCATTAGCAGGACTAAGTACACTCCATCTGCAAACTGTCAAAAAAAAATGTTTCTCAGTACATTTTCTGAAAAATATCTCACTGCTTTTCTTACTGGACAATGGGGTACTGGAACAGGATTGCCCAGAGAAGTGGATGTCCCACCTCTGAACTGACTAAGGCTGGATGGGGCTCTGAGCAACCTGGTCTGGTGGAAGGTGTCCCTGCAGGAGGAGTGGAACTGGATGACCTTTAAGGGCCCTTCCAACCCAAACCACTCCATGTTTCTGTGGTTTTGTCACAGGCCTCTCACTCCTACCCCAGTGGCATCAGGTCTTTTAGCAACCCATCACCTTCCTGAGGCAGGTAATTTTCTTTCAGCTGATGGAAATAAGCCTCTCATCTTAGGGAGTGCTGTTTCAGATAAATGCTTAAGGAGTTTCTGGGTACATTTGAATGTTTTCCCCCGAAGTAAAGAATGCAATAAGCAGGAATAGGGAATGCCTTTTTGAAAGACTTTACACACAATTTCCATCTAAATCTTAATTTCACCTTTGAACAATCTCTATCAGATTAGTAGGTGTTTAAATAAAGCAGAGATTCTTAATAACATGAATCAAGACATAAAATAAAGGCTGACCTGAAGACACCTGGAGTTTTTTTGACAGTGTAGATCCCATCCCTTCCTGCCTGACCTTGTAATTTTCTTATGATAACTGCTGCTATTGTTCACACGGGGAGGTATTAATACAGCAGGATTAAGCTTTTCTTTTAGCTTCTTTTCAGCCAATTCAGCAGCAGAGAACAAGACAGAAGACCATGCAGCACATTATTTCTGTGCTGCAACCAAGTCTGCAGCCCAGCTGTACAGCTGCCTATACACGTGAGTAGCTTTGCTCTCAAGAATCCCTGAATTCCCCCAAACAGAGGCACTGTGATCCCATGTGGCAGCAAACAACTGCTCAGCCTGGCTTTGGAGCAAACCAAGTGCACAGAATTCCTTCCTGACCAAAACAAGCAGGTCCCCCTTACAGCACTTGGCAGCATTGTGCCAGAAGGTAGATTTTGGTAATTAATTTTTACACTAATGGAAGTATAAAACTGCTTTAGACACTTAATTAGTGAGGGTCTTCTTAGTACAAACATATTTAGAAAGGAAGGGTTTCCTGCTGAAATAACATCTTAGAGCTCATGCAATAATAATTCAGTTAAATGTCTGGATAAAGCTGAGAGCACAGTGCATAACACAGTGCAACTACCTCTCCCCTTTAAGAAAGGCTATAAAATCCTACCTGTGTATCCAGTTCAGTCACCTCCAAATTCAGTTTATTCAGATGTTTGTTCACAAAGGTGATGAGAGTCTGAAATATGAAAATAGTGCAATAAAGGCCTATTCAGCAGGGCAGCAGTTCAACACCAGCAGTACGAACTCCATTCAGAAGAGAATCCGCATGAGTAAAGAGACTGCAACACAATCTCAAATTTTTGAAACTGAAATGTGACATTAAAAATTGTTTTTAAGTTATTTTTTACAAGAAAGAAGGAATAAAATGAATGTGATACATATATAAAAAAGGTACACTGTTGAAACATAGAAAACCCCCAAATTTTTAGTAGACTATGGGGAAGTGGGTAATTGGACTCCACTCAAATCTGACAGCAGCCAAAATACTCCAGGGTCAGACCTCTGGTAGCTGTAAACTGGATATCTCCTTGGCATCAGTACAGTCAATGAACCAGTTGGGTTCTACTTAGCTTACACTTTGTGAGAACTTTTCTGATGGAAACTTTGATAACTCTATGTTGTTCCATGTTCCAAAGTTAAGCTCATGCTGCTAAACATTAAATAAAAGTAACATTATAATCATGACTTTGTGTATTTAAGCATAAAGCTTAATTGTATTTAATGTATGCAATGCATGCCAGTTATACATTAAATCCACACACACCACAGCCACATCATCTGATACACACAAGCATGCATTTGAACACATTAAGTATTTTAAAAATAAAAACCTTCCTACCTTTTTCACTACATTGAGCTTGTCTGGGGCATGGTCAAATAAAGTGTCGAATGCATCTCTTTCTGAAAAACATTCAGTGCTATTAATATACTGAGCAGTAGTTGTTCCAGGGCAGAATAAACACTTACTGAGACACACATTCATTTGAGACAACACAGTCACCAAAATGGTTCAATATAGTCTCTGTACTTCAAGTATCAAGTAGTTTGCATACTTCTGTCTTGCTGTGAGCTGCTAGTAACTTATTCTCCATTATTCACAAAAAAGCATCATTTTCAGGTAGGATTTGGATTACCTAAAGACCCTGTTTCTCAAAAATGAGCAAAGAATAGCATCTTTATGCACAAAATCTTAAACAGCCAGATAAGCTAGCCAAGTAACCAAATCATTTTCTGCAGAAGAACATGAGTTTACATTAGTCACTCCACCTACAGAGGAAGATTTGCCCCAAGGGCCACTGACTGCATTATTAAGTATCTCAGGCAGGTTTACAATTACACATCAGCAATACAATCCCTTGTACACATGTTTCAGGCCATACCCAGATGCAATTTAGGGCACTATCAGCAGGACAGCTGACCTAAGGTAGCACGACTAGAATGCTACTGCAGTCACCTTCTGAAGAAAACAGAAAAACATATAAAAAGGCACTAGAGCCTTTTCAGAGCAATTTCTGTTTCAACAGTCACCTGAATGATAGCAAATGACTCAACAAACATTCATATTCCTCAATCTAAAAAAAACACCAAAAGCTAGAGTAGATCCAAAGGCATTTGTAGAAGGCTTTACACAAAGCAAGATTCAGGTGAGTGTTTTGGACATCCTCAATCCTGGCAGTGAGACACATGAGGCACAGGACCTTGCATGGTGTGCAGGCCTGTTGAATAATGACTCAGCATCTTTAGAGGAGGTAATGGACATAGAATATCAACATTCACCAGCTGGTTCATGATTAGACACCATTTCACATTATGCTGGGAACTCACGATCATGAATACCACTGCAGTAATGATCTGGAGGTTAAATCACATGGCACATGCAAATTAACACATGCTGAAAAGCAATGAAATGTGTTTTAAAGATGGTCAGAGTGATTTTAATGTTTTCTTTCCCCTTTTGTTAACTGCCACAACACCCAGTGGTTGTGCATGTTTGCCAGGGCAACTTGAAATCCTCTCCTCTCTTGCCATTTGATCCAAGTGACCACCCACTGCAGAACTCATGTACACTCTGGCTGCCTCAAGAGAAGAGACAATAATCAAACAAACTTACCATGCCTTCCTGATAATGCCCTGTACGGGAAAAAAAAAAGGAAAAGAGCAAAACAGTTACATATAATTCACTAGCAGATATTGTGCTGCAAAAAACCCCAACATATATGGTAAAATCTTCAGCTTGGTGAATACTATAGTAGATTCATGGAATTAGAAGAATTTTGTGAACAACTTCACCAAGTTACTCTAATTGAAGATGTGGGTTAGCCTGGAGTCTCTCAGCATAATGTCTCTTTGCTTCACCCAAGTCTCATAGGAGGCCAGATCTCATTCTGCCTACTTTGAACCAAATCAGCACACCCTGCCTGAGTAAAGAATGTTTTTTCATGTCCATTTTCCCTCTGCTTTGAAGATGCATCTACCACACCAACCACAATAGAAATCCAGCCCAAACAAGGCTTGGGCTGGGTTCTTAAGGACCACAGGATTTTGCTCCAGTTGATCCTTCATATAACTATCACACATAAATCCATACAGATTCATAATAAGTCAGCAGTGCAGCTTCTCTCCATTCAATTAGAATGCAGGATATTCTACTACTGTTCTCTTTTGGTTTGGAATAGCTTTTCTGTTATAAAATATTCAGTGAGGTGGCACATACAGGGCTTACTACCACCATTTTACACTTCTGAAGCCCTGCTGTTAGTTCCCCACCTCTCTATTTCCTCCCCCTTTTGTATTTTTAGACGCTTGTTTGCAGTTCTTGAAAAGGCTAAAATACAGTCACTGGCTGATGTGTCATCTTCCCTGGAACCCCAATACTGAAATCTAAATATCAGCAAATGTTTGAATTTCTGAGACACATCTGTGTTCAATTACTGAACTGCTGGCAAAAGTGGTGTTGACATACTCAGTGTTACCAGTTATTTCCTCTTGGATTTGTCGAGACTGGAGGATTCCTTCTCGTTTCTGGAAAAAGGAAAAAAAGTGACATTTTTTCTCAGTAAAGTTAATGCTTAGGATACAGTAAAAATTTCTGATCCACAAGCATAATGAGATAAGAAATCTGCAGAATAAGAACTTTTCTTACACCAATTTTCAGTAATATATTATTTTACTTTGCGAGTCTTTCAGAGAACTTTTATACATTAACAAGAAACCTGAAACTCCACCTGTAGAAGGAAGTATTTCTTTTCCTTCCTCCATTGTTCTTAATTCACTTCTCTTTTAAAGGCCCCAATTCAGCAAGACATTTGAGACACCCAAACACATATGTAAGTATTTTAGTGGAGGTATGTCTAGGTGAGCTGAATTTAGCACTGTATTTCAATGAACAGCTTGGCAGATGGTGCCCATGCTTCTCTTTTGCAAAAATCTCGCTCCCAGGCTATTCGTCCTTTCTGCCCTCTTCAGACTCTTTTCTTTATTTTTTCTTTTTTTTTCTTTTTTTTTTAATCCTCAGTGTTTCCTTTCTTTGCAGACAAAGAGCTCTACTGGCTTCTGATAGAAACAAAAATGGAACTTCATTCACACTCCCATCCTGCTCCAGCAGTGCCCCTGATGTTCCTCAGATGGGAGAAGCCCTTTGCTGCTGGTGCTGAGGAGCCTTTGCCCAGAGGCTGTGCCCAACATGGCACAAGCCAACTCCAATGGCTGTTTGAGTCAGCTGCAAAATGAAGCACTTGAAGAGTCTGACATTGTTTCAGTTTGCTGATAACACTCCTCTGAAGCCAGTGTAAATACCACACATCTGTTTTGCCTCTCTTTGTGTTCTTCTATCAATTCTGTTTGCTGGTATTACCAAAAATTTGCAGTACAGAGAGAAAAGTCAGGCAAATGCTGAGAATCCCATTTCAAGTCTAGACATTAGTCAATTACTCATGATTCTTCACTCCCTGTCATACAAGGAAATGAGAAAAATAGATTTATGCTGGTCCTAGACCTGTCTTCTATGTGGAGAAAAGGAGCATAACCCTTTATAAAAGTCCTTCATGGCATGTGAATGGGGGCTGCTGCTTTTCCCTGCCTTGGAGAAGACAGCACGTCCCTACCTGAGGCAGTCCTCAGTGTGTGATGGGCTGGGGGCTGAGACAGGCTTGTCTATTCCTTCTATACGGCATTACTAAAATATATTTCTTGATTTATTTTTCCTTCCACACTGAATTACTAAAATATATCAAGAAATATATTTAATTATGCAAGAAAAGCTGAACATGGCCCTCTAGGTCACTCCAGACTGGCACTTGGGGTAACGTGAATAGTTCTTCCATCTAGACGACAGTTTCAGGGGTTTCTGTGATATTTTCTAAATATCTTGCACATGGTAAAAAAATGCATTCAGGGAGGACCTTTGAGCATTTAAAAGACAGAAGGGAGTCCAGGGTGTACTGGAAGGAGGGCACAGAACAGCTGCAGAGGCATTGCCTGTCACATACCTTTGAAGTCTGAAGAAAAATTACACAATTGAGGACTACCTCCACTTCCAGCTTGTGCAGACAGTAGTAAGTGCTGTCTCCAGTACTAACTGAAGTAACTTCAAGTTACAACCTAGTTCATGCGAGCTCAGCTTGGAATTCCACTCTGTTTGGTATTTTTGTTTATTTTTCTCTTTGCTGCAGGGTGAAAGGAAACTTTTATTTCCTCCTCATGATGACTCTGACATGCTACTGATGCCTTATGCAGCAAGAGCTCTGCTGTTCTCATGTCCTACAGGGGCTGAGCATCTACATTGTCCTACAGCAATGCCATCTATAGTTTTCAGTGATCAGACTGGGAATATGGGAGCAAAAAATATTTCTTATGCTCTACATCTTCTTTCACCAAGCACACAAAAGCTCCTGAAATATACTCCAGTATTGATATTAAAAATATTTCCCTTTTTGATAAGCTGCAGCTAATATATTAAAATAAAAAAATCTGCACCTTAATCTTGTTCTTGACAACAACAACAAAAACAAACAAAAAAACCCAAACCAAAATGACCTCAAGCCCTTGTTTTGTGTCTGGCACCTGGCCATCAACATTGATGGGATTTCCACACTGCCCAAATATAACATGCATCCTCTGGACACTTATTTGACCAGCACACATCAAGACAGACCTTCCTATACTTTTGATTTGTAAAAAGACTGGTGAATTCCCAACAGAATGGACCTTAAAACACTGGTCTAAGCACCTTCTCTGAAGGATACTTCTCGTATCTTCACCTCAGAATTGACCCTAATGCTGATGTCACCTATTGTGAGGTTTGTCTTACAATAGACTGAGAATGACACAATATTCCTCAAAATACAGAGAGGTGCTACTGAGGACTGGAAGACTGTCCAGCATGTTCCTTAAAGGCAACAGTGGCTGAAATTTAAACAATAAACTATAAAAATCAACATCAACTTTTTGAAAGTCACTGAGAAAAGAGGCATGAATTAAGATTCGCCATTGAAAAAAAACAAAACTGGACATGCATTCCAGTGACAACAGAAGACCTCAGTGAACAGGCTTGGCATTTTCTTCCCACACAGCTGAAAGACTTCACAGAAGGTCTTGAAGATTCCTAATCATTTACCATTTAAAATTGGCAACTACTCCTAAAACAAAAGAAAATCTGAGACTGGGGTAGTACATCTTGAAATGGAAAAGATCTTATCTCCTTTTGTGTCAGCATTTTTATGTAACTGAGGGCCAACTGCTTAATTTCCCCCACAAAGTCCCAGTCTGAAAATCTTGCCATTATTTGGATGGCTTTTTGCCTATGTCTTGTTACAACTCATTTACCTGGAGGACCATGTTTTATAATTGCCCCACCAAAGCGAAATGCAGAATTATTCTGGAGCTTGAAAGAACAAAAAGATTTGTCACAGGTTCAGAGAAGACTTCATTGGAACCTGAAGGCAGGGTTGCTCCAAAACATTCCAGTCCTTCCCAGGTAGTGGGACCAATGATCTCTGATTAAAGTTGTGATTTACACACTCATCTAATCTCAGTAATTTCCTAGCTTTGCCTAGGAGTAGTTTATGCACCCAAGAACTGCTGACCCAGAACATGCTGAAGCCATTCTGGCTGCTCTGCCAATGCATTATTACACTCTCTGACTTCCATCTCTTGGACACAAACAATCTGACATCTAATCATTTGTGGATGGTAGAAATACATAACTTTTAAGAAGAGGCAAAATGATGACAAGACCCAAGTCTCCAAAAAAGCTCTCAGTCATTTCAGTAGATACAATCAAACAAAGCTTGGGCTTTGTTCAAAGTTATTTATTCTACTAGTATGGCAGGGAAAGAAAATAATAGAGTAGCTACAAAAGGTCCAACTATCACATTTTTTCCTAAATCAGCTTAAACCCAGATTTCATATCACTCATTGCTAACAGCTTTTGTATAAAACAGCCAAAGGAAACAAGCTTTCAAAAGAACTAGGCTGATTACCTGTTGGACACCAGCACATTTTTTGTTTCGCAAATATCTTTTTTTCTATTTCAATAAACTACATCCAGCCAACACAGCAACCCTCACGTTTTAGGTTTTTCTATGCTGAACAAAATGATGAAATGAATTAAGGTAGTCTTTCTTAAAAGACTTCATAAAAGTACTTTGTCCTTTATTTCTGTCTCTCCTTTCTCTTTATTGAACCATACACAGCAGAATTGCCTATTAAGCTTTCCCAGGTTTGATCTTTCTTTACAGAATGCATGAGAGTTTAGAACATGAGGTGTGCAAGTCTGAACACTGAATTAGGCATTCAGATCTGCTGATGGTTGATTAAAACTCTAATGAGTTCAAAGGGTACATGATGCATGATACAGAATCAGTCCAACAGGACATGAAAGACAGATTTAAAAAATAAAAGTAAAAATAAAAAAACCCACCCAGCATGAAATAAAAATGAGAAATGTCTCAAACAATTACAGTAAGTATACTGCCCCTCACCCTCTGTTACTAGGAATCCGTAGAATTCTGGAGTTCCACTGACTGTAATTCACCAAGGTCAGGGTCTGCAGGACAAAATCTCCTTCAACATTACTTGGATTTTATTCTGGTGCAGCTTCTTTCCCTGCAAACCACTGGCGCCTGAGCTGCAGCTGTGTAACTAAGAGTGAGCCAGATTCTCCCACCACTTATTGCTTTAAATTGGTTTATCTGTAGTGACTTCAGTGGATTTGCTGTTGAACTGCATTAGCCTGCTTAACAAGAGGACAATTATGCTCACTGATTTCAACCCAAATTCTGTCTGGAGGTATGGAATGACAGCAAAGGTTCTGGTTCTTCCTTTTAGGACTGTTTTATTTTTCTCATTTACTTTTCCATCATAAAGATTCCCTGCTCACTCTACTCCAGATTTCTTAAGCTGGTTTTGGTGGAACCTTGAGATAAACTAGTACAAATAATACATTTATAATAGCCAAAATAACTGTGTTTCTTTGAAGCCTTAGACACATAAATGCAGATTTTTCAGGGATTCTCCTTCATTGTCTGCAGAGAAACCCATGAAGCAGAATCTGATTCAATGAGTCACTACCAGACATCAATGACACTTTTACCATAGATTCTCCTTCAGATTTCTAAGTTACAAAACTTGTCCTATTTGAATTCTAGAATAGAGAAAGTTTACTTTCTGAGATCTGTTTTGCAGATTTTCAGCCACAAAAAACTTGAACAATAACTCTTTGAACCAGTTACTTCAGGGTAACATCAGTTAAAAGACATAAATACAGACAGTTGCAGTGTGAAACATAAAGCCAAAGTTAATTGTAGAGAAAGAAAAGCGAATTAAATGGGAAGAGGCCAAATAAGATAGAGAAAGCACAAGTTCAGTCGAAAGAAAAATGATGAACAGAAAAACATGAAGAGTTTGAATGGATGAGGCTCTAATAAGGAGACTGACAAAAGATTTAGTTGATGGGAAGGTTTTTGCATGCTTTTGAGAAAACCAACACTGTAATCAGACTAAATTAGCATGCACAGGGCTGAAAAAGAATAGTTAGTCACCTAACATGAATGTGAATGTAATAAACAGTGACAATTCATCATTCAGTGCCAAAAATGATTTGAATCCCTACAGAAGTGAGAAGAGCGTCAAAAAATGGGGAAAATAATAATTCTAGAGATCATACTGGATGATAAACACATTCTAACAATAATAATGTTTCACACATTTTTAATGTCACAGTCTGACCACTTCACAGTCAAAGTAAGATATTGTGAGCCACAGCTCAATCTTGGAAAGCACTCATGCTTTTCAGCAGGGAAGATGCACAAGGAGACACACGCATGCCCACCCAGCCAGAAACTCCAGATGCATTTTTCAAGACACCCTTCAGTCAACTTCACTACACTACCAAGAGCTGTTTAAGGCCTCTCTTACCTGCACAACAACCACCTGAATGGACACGTGGTCAGGGAGTCGGATTGGTGCTCGAAAGTACTGAGATAATGCAACCAGAAGATGAAGTATTGCTACCAGACTTTTAGCATGAACAGCTGAAATAGATATTAGAAACACAAGTTACAAACTGCAAAGTAACTAGGGCACAGATTTTTACTTCTGCTTAGCATGTAGGGATTTGTCCTGGTTTGGCATTTTTATTTTTTGGTATGGGAGTAATTCCCTGTCAGGATCATGTTAGCTTCCTGTAAACAAAAAAAAAAAAAAAAAAATCAGCTGCCAATTTTGAATATTGACACATTATTAAACCAACTAAAGGGCTAGATATGCCTTTGAAACACATATTCCAAGGCCAAGAGCCTGGGAATTGCCCTTTCTGGTTCCTGGCTTGGAAGAGGTAACAAGGCAGCTCCGGCCACAAGTGGCTGAGGCCACAGGCAGCCTTGCAGCTGGAATGGAATGCAGCAGGGGCCAGAGAGCAGCCATGCAGGAGAGGAGCCATGCAGGAGAGGAGCCATGCAGGCACAGCAGCCATGCAGGCACAGCGGCCACGCAGGCAGAGCGGCCACGCAGGCACAGCGGCCA
>VZTB01011856.1:253125-298907 GCA_013397245.1 Thryothorus ludovicianus | reverse complement strand
TCCCAGATGGAAGGAGTATGAGGAGATGCCTTATTTTTAGGCTGAAAATCCTCTTGTAAGGCTATGGGGAAAATATAATTGATACATCAGACTCTTTTTCCCTGTAACTCATCAAAAGAAGCATGGGGGGAGCGAAGCATTCAGATTGTAGATATGAGGAAAGGCATTTATGCTAAAGCAAGCAGATGTTGAAGCAGCTGTGATCCCAGGGGAAGTTTGAACAGAGAGAGAGACAAGAGATGAAGACCCTTTGCCCCCAGGTAAGAAGAAGAGAATCACTGTTCCCAGAGATGAAGATGATCTTAGAACCTTTGCTTCTGAATAGCTCATCCTTAAAAGTGTACGCCATCAGCCAAAGATTGAGCCCTCAGAAACAGTTGTGGGGAAAGTTGTGTGTCGNGATTGTAGATATGAGGAAAGGCATTTATGCTAAAGCAAGCAGATGTTGAAGCAGCTGTGATCCCAGGGGAAGTTTGAACAGAGAGAGAGACAAGAGATGAAGACCCTTTGCCCCCAGGTAAGAAGAAGAGAATCACTGTTCCCAGAGATGAAGATGATCTTAGAGACAACCTTTGCTTCTGAATAGCTCATCCTTAAAAGTGTACGCCATCAGCCAAAGATTGAGCCCTCAGAAACAGTTGTGGGGAAAGTTGTGTGTCGAGAGGAGGGACTTCTGCACAGTGATCAGATTTTCATCTCCTGGGCAGCTGATTTGCTGCGACTTTGAAGCAAAAAATTGTTTCTTATGGAGAAGTCTCCATAATATAACAACAGATACTCCTCTCCCCAAGTGAACTGAAGAAAGACTATTCTAGAGTGGAAAACTGACTGAGAATTCTGGGTGTTGTTTCTACGCACTGTCAGTGAGAAAGAAAAGAGGGTGAGGGAGAGGAGGAAAAATGTTCTGAAGGTTTTATTCTGATTCTTATTATTCTTTTAGTTTTGTTAATAAAATTTTTCTTTATACCCTTTCACATTTGAGCCTGCTTTGCTCTTCTCCAAATCCTATCTCACAGCAGAAAATAGACCCACCACATTAAAACTGGTGTGTTGACTGGGAAATCTCAAATTGGTGAACCAAAACCACTACACGATTATTGGACTCTTTTCCTCTCGCCACCTGGAGCCAGGGGGCACCTTTAAAGCACCCCATCTGTAGTGCTCTCCTGCAATATGTGTCAGCATCAACGTGCTACTCTTTGCAACACATCTGGATGCCACAGGCTTGTGGAGATGGAAATTTAAAGTTAATCCAAAAGCCAGATTTTATGTATGACAGTTTGAGTGCTGTCTCTGCATTCTCCTTGCCTCTCTTTTATTCCCTTTATTTCTATAAGGATTTATGGACTATCAGAAAGATATTTTTGTACTCATAACATGCATTTATTCATTTTTAAGTGTCACAATGTCTGCAGGATGATAAACGAGCCTGTTTTGGCACAAGCCTTAAGCAATAATGTATTAAACTCAATGACTCAAACATTCCTCATGAAGTTGTTCTAGTTCTGTTATTGAAGCTTTTTTGCAGCAGGTTTCATATATGGGTAGTTAACACTAACACAACTTACAAGACATCAAAAGCCAAACTGTAGGAAATCCTTGATCAAGTATCAAACCATTGGCATAAATGTGGATAATTTCCAATCCTTATTATTGCCTTTCTTCATCTATTCTGTTTTTGCATTCCCCAGAGTAGTATTTCTAAAAGATCTTTGACATTGCAGTGCACTTAGGTTTTTTGTAATTGAATTAATCATTAAGTACTACCTTACTGCACTGCTGAAACATGACCAGATTCACTAAAATATCCTTCATAATCTTACAGCGCAAGTCTCAGCTATACCATGGAGATACACGTTCTATAAAATGTGGCATTGCTGGAAAATGCTGCTGTGGTCAGGGGTGAGGTGCTTAAGCAGAACACTACGAAGATGTCTGTCTGCCTACCCCCAGTGCATGCTACAGCTGGGCCCAACTGCTGCTCTCTATCTCTACTCCAGCTCTAAAACACATGTAGAACATTAAAATAAAACTAGAAGTTAAATTGTCAGGACACTCCAAACACCCCCGCCTCCAGCTGCATAACAGAGAATGGAAAGAAAACTCAGGAAAGGTTGAAGAAAGAAGGGGACGAAAAATTCAGCAGGACCACAGAAAGGGGAAAGTCAAATTGCCAAAGGTTCACTCAAGATATTTCTCTCCTTCTTACTAAATTTGTTTTGAGTGGAACAGGATATAAAACTGCTCAGCACAAGACAGGTACAGGAGACAGGGAAAATGTGGTGTACTGATCAAGGTATTCACCTTGACCAGCATGAAATGATTCTGAAAACCAAATTTAAAACAGATTAATAGGCCTAATTTTCTAAAATTGATAACCTGCTTTCTGCAACACATATCCACCAAAGTGTCTCGTGTTGGGCCACTGAAGGCATTTCCATTACACACTTCTATATTCATTCTTAATACAATAGAAAGGGAAGGGTGCAGAACTAGTCATGATGAGAGTTTTGTAATCAAAACTAGTGGTTCAGTCTCAGCCTGAAATGATCAGAAATATTATTCATATCTATGTTGCAAATTTAGTTCTAGGACCTAACTCTCCTTATGTCCATTTACTGCATTTCTGCAGGTACTTGCCTGTTTCAACAAACCAATTTGGCAACACAAACCTTAAGATGGCCTGCACATGGATTTCAGAGGAAAGCCACCACACTTGACTCTTAGAAAACATCTAACTGAAACTGAAGGCTGAGCACCAGTCAAGAGGGTAGAGTGGCACATCTGGAAGTGCCCTTCTGAGCAGTTCCTGCCATAAATCCCGAATTCCAGCCCTCCCTTACCACTAGATATTTCAGATTTCCAGATGGCACCTACAAACTCCCTGCTGTCAACAAATGAAAACATTATAGCAAACACAAAACTTACAGTCAACATTCCACTTAATGCTTCTTGGAGGGAGTTTAAGGGTTTCATTGATCTTTTCAAGCACTGTCTGTAGCTTCTGTTTCTGAGCAATTTCGGACTGGGTAACTTCTGCAACATTGAGCTTCTCACTTTCAAGCTTCTCTGAAGTGATAGAAGAAAAAATGGAGTAAGAACAATTGTCAGCTCCACGAAGAACACAAATACATTCCATACATCCAGAGATACATTCAGGAGACTTCAGACTTTGTAATTGTATGTCTAAGTTTTTTCCATAGCCACTTCCGCTCCACACTTCTAAGCTCCTAAAGATAAGTTCACATTTTGCCTTTAGTTATACACTGACAAGGAGAAGGCCAAGTACTGCTCTATGCCACACCACTGGCTAACAAACATTTGCTGCAACTCCCTTTCAGGAGCGCCAGACTTGGAGGTAAGGCCCCTTACTTCTATTGCTGCTGGATAAAGGTTTTTCTGCATGCAAGTGTCTTGTACAGCAGAGCAACAAACCTAGGAAACAGACATCAACTTTAAGGTTTATTTCATCAGTCTCAGCCTCCTAGCTTCTACCGCAGATGCAGGAGATAAAAATTTTACTTGGCCTATCAGTGATAAAACGGAAGTGATTTCTTATTCATAGAGGCAGAGGGTGCATTAAAGAAAGGGAAACAAGTTTTCATGAAAACAACTAAAACCTCAGGCAACTTCTCTCTATGAAACCACAGGCAGTTTCTGCACTCAAAATTTGCAGTAGATTTTAAAATACTTTATGAATTGATTTGTTACAATTAGTACAGTTGCTATGTACATTCATACAAGGTTTATTGTTTACCCTTAAAGAGTAAGCAGAGAAAATACAGCAGCTCCCTGGTGACAAAATGCTTGGTCACTTATCAATTTACTTTCACAAAAGAGCATCTTGTTAAGAGATGTCTTATTTGGTAAGAGCTGATGTTCTCATCAAAGCCAACTGAGTATCTTCCCAAAGGGAATGAGCCTAAACATTCGGAACATTCTGTTTAGGAGACTGTTATCTCCTAATCCTGCCTAAGAGCTGCTATATCCTAATCCAGCTATCTCCTAATCCTGCCTAAGAGCTCCTATCTCCATAGGTTTCTTGCACCTCCTCAGAAATCAGTTTGTGCATAGTCTCACCACAAGAGCGAAGATTTAGTAAGCAGAGACCAGACCCACAAGGAATTAAGGGTAATTTTCCATTACTTCCTCTGAAATCAATAAATTTTGGATAACTATATGCATATTTAGAGTCAGGCTGCATCTGATAGCCATTTTTTGAATTCTGGGTGAAGTCACTGGAGGTCTGCCCAGGACAATCCAATTGCTCAGTCTGAGCATATCCAGTCCATCACAATATATTCAACAGCTTAACCATTCATAGAAGGGAATAGTCTGTGAAGTCTTTATTAGAAGTGCCCACATGATGTTTCAAGATTCATTTAGGATACTGGAAAGAAATTTACTGGAGACTTTATGAGCTGTAATAACTAAGAAAATGGCTTTCAAGCCAACAGTGTAAAAAGCACATGCCAACTCTGCATTAGCAGTTTCTTTTCTCTATCTGTTTCTCAGCTGAAGCTCAGTTTGCAGTCCACTGGGCACCATTACCTCAGTCATGTTAAAAGCCAGACACCAAACTAGAAAGAAATTCCAACTTTCCAGAGGAACCTTGCAATGTGAATAAACTACAGCATGGAAGGAGCAGAGATTGAAAACATCCACCAGGGTACTGAGAATAACCTTGCCCTCAAACCTACTTTCCACTTGTAACACGGTGAAGTCTGTGCAGCCCATATGCAGATAATAAATTTAATTGGAGTCAATACTGTTGCCAAGACAAGGGCCTTCCCTCTTGCAGCACCCCAGGCAGGCTTTGTGCTGTTCTCATCAGCTCCAGAGCACCACACATTGCACTGCAGCCACGAGGGCCGTGCATGCAGCCCAGTGCTCTGGGGTCTCATAACACAATGCTATTTTTATATCATTTAGTGGCATAAATGTAAGATGATACTGAGGCTCCTGGGCAGGAACAAGAGATCCACTTATTGACAAAATGCCTCAATACTGTGCACGTGGATTTTTTCTTACCGAATAATTTCTGCAATACTTGTCCATCATACAGGTCTTCAGCCAAGTCTTTCACAATAATCCTCTCTCCTACCAACACATCATTAATCCAGTCAATTAATACCTGTGTGGGAAACACAAATTGGGCAGTATTATACACTATTCATTTGCAATTTAAAACACGTGTCATTTTTCTTCGCAGAAAGAATGCCGGAGCTGCAGTGGCTCAAAATACTGTCTGACACACCTTCAGGAGCAAACAGGAAAGACTCATCTGAGGTGGCTTTGCCAATGCACCACAAGGTCTAAACATACACTATGATGCAGTGTCTTCAGGAATGAGATCTTTCCCCTGCTTTCAGTAGCATTTTAACATCTTATTGTGAAGCAAAAGGTGCTGAAGTTGATTTTAATGAAGCATCCTGCTAAAGTTCTAACCCCAAGAATCATAAAGACAAGGGAAAGTCAGCATGATCTTAGATGGGGGCTGGGATAGGACTGAGACTCTGGACTCAGGATTTTAACAGAAATTCTTAAGTCTCTCTGTGCCACATCTAGAGAAAGATACTGTCACAAATGACCTCCCCATTTCACTGGGATGTATGCACCACGTGGTTCCAACTAATTAATATCTAATTAGTGCTTTGAAGTATTCAAGTAAAAGAGGCAGGGATGGCATTAAAAATAGTTCCACCTTTCTGAGAGGGTTTACATGTTTTCATTACCTTCATTAGTTCTTGTAATTTTGGATCATTTCTTGAATTTGGATCCACCATTGTTCGGACCTCATTTTCCTCTGGAAGGTTTAAAAGAAGAACATTAGAAACTATCCCAGGCACAACACTTCATTTTACATCAAGCTTTCATGTTGAGATGCAAAATTGTTGTGAATTACCTAACATAGTATCCTCGGGGTCTAGTTCGAATGGAATAGGACTGAGAGGCAAGTTAATGGCATTTATTCCTTCTTCCTGTAATTCAGACACTAGGAAATAAAAAAAGAAAAGCTTGGTCAAATTTCAATTTAATTTTACTTATTATTTCACTCTCACTAAAAATAGCATTAATTGTCTTAATTTCTTTATGAGAACATGACTCTATTAGATAAACCACTGGGCATAATTACAGCAATAAAGTAAAGCTAACAAAAATGGGAGGCCCAGCCAACAAACCTTTACTTGTATGAGTACCTTTTTCAGGGATAATGGTGCTGGAACCAATGCAATCACCTCAAATTTTTTCCAGGATATGGCCCATTGTCCTCAAATTCTTAAAAGGCTCACTTGCATGTTAATGGTGCTGACGTTTTAACACTAATGAATCATTTCAGCTGAGGGAGATGGTTATTGCTCTCAGTATGTCACCGTGGCACTGGAGATGCTTCAAGTTCAGCTCCTTGGGAAGAGCTGGTCTGGCTGTGTACCCACCCAGGAGTCACCAGGCTGAGGAACTACTCTGGAGGGAAGGTGCAGCTGCAGCACACAGCACACTCTGCTGCCCAGGATGCTGATGGGTCTGCCCTGTCTACCTGGAGCAGGCTGCAGAATGCTTCTGGCCTGTGTTCTTGGCCTCTCCTCAGCAGAAATCACAGCAGCAAGACAGTGCAGGATGATGAACCCTCAGAAGTGTTGCCTTAGTGTGGAGTTGACACAGGTTGGGAAAGAACTTGGACATAGGAATGGAGAAGTAATCCAAGAGCCCACAGTTTGGAGATGCCAGCAGTTGTCAGAAAATATGGACAAGGTCTTACTCAGCCAAAGTCCCCAAATTCTGCAAAAATCAATGTTCTTGAGAAGAAAAGACCAGAAAGATCCAGAGAAGTGGTGTAAAGGGAAGCCTGTCAATTGTTCTGTATCCAGTACCAGCCAGAGCAATTTTGTTCATTCCTCTGGATGACTCAAACTTGAATAGGTAGCAAAGACAAAACCCCTTCCTTCACTGCCCAAACGTGCCAGTCTAACAGAGGGCAAGAAATATCAAGAAACCAACACAGAATTCTGTGCTGTGGAAGAGCTGCCAGCACCGAGCAGGGATCACACAAGTTTGTACCTTGCTTTGTGAATGAGAAATCAGTGCAAAGCTGATTTACCAAATCAGGAAAGGGGCTCGCTGTCTTATCCATGACCAGTAAGTAATGTTGCTTTGACCACCCCATTTCCAGTGCACACACTTTTAACAGAACTGGTTGTTAGCTCATCTGTTCCAGTCAGAGTTTAAACTTAAATAACTTAATCCAACAATCCTACATACAGCCTAAAGATTCAGGCACTTGTCCACCCCTTCTGACATGAAATATCTGACTTATGTGCAGATGCAAGATTCACGATCCAACAATTCAGATTTACCAGCTGATGCTTTCCTCAGTTTATTCTGAAAATTACAGAGACAATCTGGTTAAAAAGAAAACAGAGAAGTGCTCTAAAGATCTTCTGTTTTCTCTCTGCCCTCATGGCTGCCTCATAAATTAGCTTTACTTCCTTGATGCAGTAAGTATAGCTAAATTCACATGAACACTGTGATCATCAGTCATTTGGTGTGATAACAGGACTTGGAAATTTCCAAATATTTTCTATGCTTCATGAAATGTTTTGTGGTCTGCCAGATGAAATGTTTCTGTGCATGCTTCAAGAATCTGTGTAGCTATATTCAAGCATTTATGTAAGACTCACAGCAACAATTGCTGCTAGAATGTTTATTACTTTTAATGGTACAAAAATAACTCTGAAAAATCCACTACCTTCAACAGTGAACCCATAACTTCACACACTCATCCTGCTTATGTATCTGTAATACACAAATACTGAGCAGCTCTAAAGAGTCATAAAACAATATTGACAATAATAGTTCCCTCAATTGTTGTATATTCTGTAAAACTGATGGCTGAAAGCAATGGACCAAATTAATCCCTCATGCAACTCCACTGAGCTCTGAGGAGTTATAGTAAGGATGAAGTTGGTCTAGCATGTACAATCTCAGGAACTGCTTGCACTTAATGGCAATTGTTGAAACTGCTAGCACTCCTTAGAGAAAATCACTATTGGTTTCATTAACTTCTTTGATATTTTTTCTTTTTTTTTTGGTTCAAAATATTTATGGGCATAAAAATGTCAGCGGGTATAAAACTTCCTTGTGGAGGTCTTTCTGCTCTGAAATGTTTAGCTCATGGAGGACTTCCCCACAAAGCTTCCTAGGCAGAAAATGTGGGATTTTTTTCACATCAGTCCCAAGGGGGGACATAGTAAATAAAACCTATTCAAGCCAACTGCCTCCACCAAGCTCTCCTGTCCCAGGGCTGGATGCTCTGCTTGGGTGAGACACACTGGAGAAAGCAGCCAGCTCGTTTTCCAAGTGAAGGACAGTAATGGAAGCTTTCAGTTCCTCTCTCCAGGGAGCAGCCTGCTGGCAGAGCTTGCTGACAATTCTCCACGATGACTGAGTGGACCTTTCAAGGTTGAAGGTTATGTAAGGAATTCTTTAAAAGGCCCACTCAACCTTGCCATACCTGTCCTCTAACATGCACAACATTCTATCTTTAATAACATGATCTCCATCATATTCTCTGAGAAAATTAGAGAAAGCAAACAAACCCCTGCCACATCTTTGCATGAAAAGTGAACACAAAATACAAATGAGATAATAACAAATATACATGGGGAACTAAAACAGTGACGTGTTCTAGAATGCAAGTGTTATATTTACTGCACAGCAGGGGCTAAGCTCTGCTTCCTGTACACTGCTATAAGCACAGACATTCTGCACACCTGCCACAGCCCTTTGCAGAACCTACCCATCACACCTCCAGAGGGGCCACAGATCCCAGATGGATCCAGTTTTTAGAGAGGACAGGTCCTCCTCAGTCTCTGCATTCTGCAGTGCACAACCCATGCCCCAGGCCAGTATTAGTCCCAGAATAAAGGTTCCTCCTGCCCTCCTGTGCCCCACAAGAAGAAACCATGATGGAGAAACCCTGAGCCTGAGAGCATCTTTTTCATTTCCTTCCCAATACTGAAGAGCAAAGATTTAACAGCAGATTAGTAATACTACTAAATAGAGCAGGTAAGCACATGCATTATGTCAAGCTGTATGTAAACTGAGAGAAAATGTATTTTGTAGTACAGCCTCACTTTCTAAGAATCTCCATCTAAAAAATACCACGACAAATCACTGCTATACATTTAGGTGTTTATAGAGCAACCACAAATATGTGATTGAGGTTAAGAGTTTGCATACCACAGTTTCAGTAGAGGAGTCCATTTTTCAGCTGCTTTTCATTAATTTGTTTTAATTAATTTTCATGGAAATCACTTCAGCAACTTAGTATTTTAATAAAAAGAAAGAACACAGTATTTGGACAATTTTTGCCTCAGCTGCAATTAACATAATATAATCTCATTTCTTGAAATACTTTGAGGAATGTCTTTGGAGCATCAGTAAGAGCTGCACTCCGAGCCTTGCAGTGTAAGGCACCAGGAAGGAAGGAGGGGATGGGATGTACCTGCAGGAGCTCACCTCTACCACACAAGCTGCCAGGAGCCAGAGCAGTGCACTGAGAGCTCAGGCAGCTCCTGTGAAGGACAACATCCAAGGCTGTGTGCTGGACATGGGGCAGGCTTGGCCACTGGACAAGCCCAGGAATAAGAGCTAAGACCCCTTTGTGTTCTCATTCTCTGCCATGACCCAGATCCAGCTCATCAGCTACCATGGGGCTCATGCTCATTGTGCTGATATTGGGAAGATTAGGGACTTCATCCCTTTGGACATGACAACAAAATCCAGTCCTTGAGGGCTTTTTTCAGTCACCATGCTGAGTGGAACTGGGGGAATGCACTTTTAAAGCAAGACCCTGAAAAGCAACAGCTGCATGTGGGCCAGACAAATCTCTGTGCACTGGCAATGTGAGAGTCCCAGGGAATGGACATTTCTGCTCAGACTTCTGATTCAGCTCCACGTGCCAAATTTCTTATGATGTAATCAAGTGCAACTCCACTGCTATCAGCTGTCAACAGACTTCCTCCCATCATGCCAGCACCAAATTTGGCCCCGGAGCCAGCGAGCCCATGCGCCTGTATCAACAGCAACTACAGCAGCTATTTTAAGCTGGATGGAATTCTTACTGTTTTAGATGCTCTAGGATTACGAGGTCATAAACCTGTGCTATCAAATCCAGGCATGTGCTCGGAGCCAGAGCCTGCCCTGTGATGTGTGCATCCAAGTGCCATTGGAGCTGCACATGTGAGAGTGGAGCACTGCCCATACGGTTCAAATTGCCTTAATTCCTCCAGTACGTGCAGCCTGTTGCTCCACATTGTATTTATTAGACAGTTTCATTTGGGTTTTTTACTTGTTTATTTTGTGTGCTTGAAGGCTTTTTGCTGCCCTATTTAGTATTCAGGACTTAGAGTTACTCTGATTTGAATGAAACACATCTCATTATTTAACTGAGCTCAGCAATGCCACATCACCCAGTGCACTCCCAGTGGTTTAGATATATTTTATATCCATCTGAAGAATCATGAAACAAATACAGCAAGATGCAGAGTAAAACAGCCTCTCCTCTTAGTGCTGCAGCCATGTTTTCCCCATGTAACTGCTTCTGTACTTATAAAATTAAAATTACTGAAGTGCTACGACAGGAAGGATGAATTCCGAAAGTGTGCAATTAACTAGAACCAGACTATAATTTTGGATGAGCACAATGCCACATTGTTTCTAATCTCAATCTTTCAAATTCAGGAGGTTTAGATAGATGCATATACACCTACAGATATATATAAATACATAACATTTCTGCAGGTCTTTAATTCTTTCTCTAGCATAAGGGTATTCCATTCAAGCTCTTCATCATTTTAAGGTTTCATGTACATTGGCTTGGGGTTGTTTTTTTGTTTTGTTTTGGGGGGTTTTTTTTGAGTTTTTTTGTGGAAGCTGAGATTTGCTGACATTCATGTGACTCCAAGAGTTTAAGCTTTCTGTAAGAGTCAAAATCTACCTGATCTTTTAAACTGCTACAGTAGGCAGCAGCTTTGCATGTCATGTCTCTATCTTAAGTTATTTTTTTCTGGAATAAGCATCATTTGGAAGGCTAGCTGCAGACATCACATTGCCAGAATAACCCTAGATATTTGTGTGTATGCCCACATTTAAACATGCATGCCTACACTACATGCATTTAGATATGTAGCCAGAAATTACAGCCAATTAAGAAAAATGCTGATTTTCAGCATGAAATGTCTTTAGTGCTCTTGAATAAGACATACATTCAACCAGAGCTGAGTGAAATTTAGATGAATCAGATTTTGGTTTCACATTCCCTTTATTGGGTGCAAATTTCTGGTAAATGCCCATGACCTCGATGGTTTGCTTTTGTAACCACTCGTGCACAACAGCAGCTTCAGTTCTTGTACTGCCTTGATAGCCTGTCACGCAGACTTGAGTGCAAATGACTGTATCTACACAGAATCTCAGTGGATTTGTGCTGATTTATACCTCAGCATGACTCCTGTTCCCTCTCACATTTTCCAGTTCTATAAACTGATATCGCTCCAGCAGGGTAATTCTGGATTTGTACTGGTAAATGAGAAAACTTAACAAAATTACTTAAGACAGCTAGAGAATGAGGGGAAAAAAGAAAGCAAAAACATTTTCAAAAAGTCATTGTTTGAGCTTTCATATTATAATTATACTATTTAGTCAAGCAAACTTACATAGCTGCTTTCTGGGCCACCTATCCAACATGGTAATTTCTAATACCTGTGCATGTGCATCTTATAAGTCCACAAAGGGAAAAGAAAATATTAATCTAAAATAGTACTGCCTAATTTTCTGGAATACATAATTCATTAAATATGGATTCTGGCAGCTCAACTTTAACTCCGAAACAAAAGAAATCCACACAAAAGACAATAAATCTGCGTTACACATGGTACTAAAATGATCCAATGGATTTATAGATGTTTACAAGTTTGCAGAGTGTGACACAGCGTCCACCAGAAATTTGATATTCACAGCACAAAACATCATAAACATATGTCTGCAACTACAAAAGGGCCTTTTTATGTGGGGATCATTGTTAAAATTGTCTTCAGAAAATAAACCTTAAGTTGTAAATGCTACTCCCCATTTATTCTCCAAGACATAACAAATGAGGAAAGAAAAGCAGAGATATGTTTGTAATTGAAAATGTTTCTCAGGAAATGATCTGTACAGGAACATCATTCTCATTCCATTAACTGCTGACTCCAAGCCAACCATTTGTAAAAGTAAATAAATATGCAAACTGGCTGACAACAATGTGCCTGCCTTTAATGTTTCTGCATTAGTACTCAGTCTCCAAAAAAGAATCTATTTTCTTTTCTCATTTCTCCATTAAACCAAACATGGCACGCACATAAAAGGAACAGAAGTAATGCTGTTCACAAAAAAAAGATGGGAGAAATGCTATGAATTGATTTTCGTGTATGCAAAACGAATTAAATGCCTTTTGCCTTGAACTTTCTTTAAAGTCCAAAGCCACTTTCAAGTACCTCAGTGACTACTTTGCTGTTCCTTTCTCTTTTTTGGCAATTGGCAGGAGAAAAAAAACCTCCACACAGACAGATGTCTGGTCTGGATAGGTAAAAAACAACAAATCAGAAAGCAAACTAAGTTCCTTTTTAAAAGAGTACATGTGATTCTCCTTTGCCAGCTTCATTAAGCCTTTCATGCTTTCACATTTCATTTGGGATGAAGGTTCTTTCTCAGAATTCCCCTCTAGTTTCTAAGAGGTAATAAGCAGTGAAGTGCCAAGCTAACCCAGATGCCAGTCATTCCATTCATTCCTTCTACACATCCTCTCAACACATCGTTTTAATGCAGAAGCAGTGTCTGCAGATGTTTTGAAAAGCCTGCCACCCTACAGGAGTGTTTGAAACCCTACTGAAAAATCCCAAAAGGCAATTTTGGGAATAAATACAGACAAGAGTTCAATTGATGCTGATTCTTATTCCCACTGAAGAACAAACCATACACATGAGAAATTCTGTGACCATTCCAAGTTCTTATCAAAATGTGCTGTGTGGAATCTGATCCCAAAACAAACTCCAAAGAGCCTCAGACACTTTGGTAGGGTGTTGTGCAACAGAAACATACAGGTTGTTAGCTGGTCTGCACGTGATAGATACCCTTACATACAAAATACACTACTGAAACAAATCCTTTGACACCAAAGTACTTTATGGAAACAAATCTGACAGCTAAGATTTCCAGCTTACTGAGGTATGTACTGAGAGACCTCTGAAATGATTTACTGAGGGATCTCAGAATTGCACAGAGCACTTGGGGCCATACAGAGAAGAAGGGAAAACATTTGTATCCTCCTCACTGACATTCTGACATTTCTCAAGTTACTGCAGGTACCCAGGAGAGGGGCAGAGAGACCTCTTGGTGCAAGTGGAGGCAATTGTTCTTACACTCACCAGCTTGCTGCAACAATTTTTTCCAAATATTGTGGAGTGGAGGAGCAGATTTTATAGGGCTGACTTGCCTCGTTTTGTGAATCACCAACCAGCTAAGAGCAGCTATTCTAAGAGGCGCTCATGCAGAGAAGACAAAACCAAGGATCTGTTCCAAGAAGTCTTTCCCAGCTCAACAAGTTCTAGCTATTCCTAAGAGAAAATCCAAAAATAGCTCCCAGGAATGTGAGGGCACACCAGTAGCAAACTGAGGATTTCCTGAATTTCTTGCTCTTTTCTTCTTATGTATGTAAGGCCTTGTTTTTGAACGAGAAAAAGTTAAGAGAGACCCACTGCATCTCAGTAATCTTCAGGAGAGCTTTTTTCTTTGAAAGAAATAGAAAAATTACTCTTCTACTGGAAAGTTAAAGCTCCTTCTCAGAGACTACAAACTGGTTTATGAGTCACACATGGCCCCCATTTTCAAACTGCAGTTCCTAGAACTACTTGTGTTTCATCTCATCATCTTCAAGGACTCTGTGACAAAGGATTAAAAGATTTGTAATAAGTGGCTAAGCATTTCTACATCCCAGAAGGAAAAAACCCAAAAAATCACGTTAGTATCTTATGAGAGCTTCTCAGGCTTCAAGATCTTTCTTTACTATCAAAATTGACCAAAGTTTGGGGTTGACACCAATGCTGAAGAAGTAGCAAACACAAGAAAGATGGGATAAGAGTCACCTGAAGAAATCAAAATAAAAATGAATACAAATATGTAGATTTATTACTTATTTGCATATGGTAGTTTGCAGTCCATTCTTAGCTACCTCTGTGTCAATCCTGAGTATCTAACCATGGAGCAGAATTGACTTGCAACATCTAATTCTCTTTTTCCCCTTGACTTTTAAGATTTTCAATTCTTGCTATATTAAATATTTCTGCCTAACACACAGATGGTTTCTCAAAGTCTCTGCAATACATCTTAAGGAACTGAAGTTTGCAGTCAAGGACAGAATTGGGATCTAATTTGGGAACTGGGATTGAAAGACGTGGCAAAAATAGGTTGTGACTTTGATGGATCAACAGAAACCCAGCTACATTCTGAAAGAAAAAGGGGTCGATTTGGTAAAAGGCAGAAAAATGAAACCTTAAAATGGAAAAAATACATCTTCTAGCATCCTGAAGACTAAACTGCCCTTCAGAGCTCTCTTGGCCAACGTGGAGGTTAATGTGCACTTGACAGCAGAAAACTCCAGGCTTGGACGGCTACAGCAAGGACCTGAGGAAAGGGAAATTTCCTTCTCCATCCTTCTCTCAGTGTGCTTTATCGAGCTGCACTTCTGGTGTGGGGCATCCCCTCAGCTTTTCCCATACAGCACTAAGGGCTAGATCAGGGATGGAAAGGAATATTTGGGGGCTGTCTGTGGAAATGTCTGGCTGGAGGGAGGACTTTGGTCAGCTGGCATAAATCACAGTGTGGTGAGATCAATAGTATGGCTGTGCTATCCTCCTAAAACACATTTGCATGAAAGTGTAAGATGGTGATGCAAGACAGGACTTTGGTAGCACAAACTTGAAACTGTGTTTGGCTTAGGAAAGCAGAATTTGTTCTCAATTTGCACAGGAAATAAATCAACACTTTCCAGCCTAGGTCTTCAAATCCCTTAATAAGAATTAATTCATTTAACAGAAGAAAACAGTATCCTTATTCTGCAGCATAGAAAAAAACCCCACAATTCCAGTTTAAGGAATACATCTGCATGTTTCCTTTCTGGAGACAAATTGCACCTGTAAAATAGAAGCCTGGCATTCAAAATATAGCCATAAAAGCTGGTCTAATGTTACATTAGCCTGACAGAGCAGACAGGAATACCTCTTGCTTTCCAAACCCATATCATGGCAAAGAAAACACCCTTTTTTCCATATAAACAGTAGTAATGGTTTCCATCCAGCCCTGTGGCTCGTCCTTCACAGGCCCTGCCTGGTACCCTCTGTGCATTCCTAATTTTGCTTATTTCCTTGTAAAATTAAACAGCTGCTCCAACTTCCAAATGCCCTGTCTGAAACAAACCACCTGACCGAGCTGTTCATCTGATTGTGGTGCTTCTGTGAACACCAGCATCGTACAGGCAAAGCCCCAGCTCTGAACTGCACATGCACTGCCACTGGCTCTTCCAAGAGACCTCAAACAAGCTGGAATTTTGGGGCAGCACTTGCTAGCACCTGTCAAGAGCTGTCAGACAAGGGAAACACCCCTGTGTGAACTCCTACCTGTTAAATGCATTTCCTGGGCTGCTGTCATTGCCAACGTACCAATTTCATCATAAGGAACAATCACACCAACAGTATCTGTAGTTGTATTTCCTATTTTGCAAGTGGACATACCTAAACCTGCAATTCAATCATCCATGTAAATAACCTCAAATGGGTTTTATTCCATAGCACTAACACATTTGGAGTTTCCCAGAAATAATCTGCAGCCTTCTGCATCGATGTCATAAGTGAGTTTGTGTTACTATTCCTCTTAGACAGTGCATAGTACCATTAAGTTTTTCTTTGAATAAGCATGAATATTAAAACTTACTGCCTGCATAACACATAGTCCATTTGAAAATTCCTATCTCAAGCATGCTTTTGACTATAAATGACAACTTGCTCTGAGTGGAAATTCAGCTGATAAAAATCACTATTTTCACATTGGAGCCAGTGTTACCCAAAGACTGCATTTGTAACATTTGGGTAACACCAAAGCTAATAGAAACACAGAATCATATGAAACATCAATAGCATGAAACAGCTAATTCTATTTCACATTGCAGAAATACTTTCATGGAACAGCTTTAAATATTAACTGACTGCTGCATTTCCTTCTTTTACCCAGGAAAAACAAAGTCTGACAGGAATAAGAAGAAAATAAACTCTCATTCTTACCTTCAAACTATTGCAAATCAAAAAATAACTACCATTGTAAAAATACAGGATCAGAAAGCAATAACCAGAAAAGCAAAACAACCAGATGAGTTGGTCTGGGCTCCTACCTTTAGGGCAGAATGCTCCACAGCCCATGATAGGGTCGCTGGGCCACCCTCATAGTGCATCCAGGGGGAACTGCAGTCCTTGAGGTGCTCGGAGCCCCTGGCAGGCCCTTGTGCTGCTGCTCTTCAGAGGAGCTGTTTTAGCTTTCGAGCCTGTTTTCCAACAGAATGGTCCAAGCACATCACAACTCCTGGCTCAGAGCATCACTTCAGAATAAGCGACTGACTGCCTATATAATTTAATATGATGCCACATGAGACTCATAGACCATCTGCAAAAGAAACTAAATCTGCCTTTTGCAGCTTGGTGAGCTGCGTTCTGAAGGCTGGGATGCAGTTTTGATTGTGTGCTTTCGTTATCAGTCCTACAACTAAACAAAGTGCTCAAAGGGCAAGTGCAAAACACACGTTTTTAGCAATCCCAGTCTGTTTCTGTTCTAGGTAACTTGAACCTTTTCCCCTTCTAACTGAATAAATTCACAGTTCCCCTCAAAGCATAGGAAAAGCTTATACATAGACGCTACAACATTGGATGGGAAACTTCTTTCTTTTTCCCTTTTTTTTAGGGTTTGTTTTTTTTTTTTTAGTTTTTGTTGTTGTGAAATAAAGTCTGATCAACAGGAGTCACTTGAATCCTGTCATCTGAATTGAGATGCACGTGTGATATTACCAAATATTACCAAATTCAGATCCTGATCCTGAGTATTCTTTTCTCTACAAATACTTCCCTACTGATATAATTAGCAACACTCACATGGAACAAGGATTAAGCCCTGAAACAGGCAAAAGCATATAAAAAAGCTAAAAGCAGAGGAAAGCCATCAAAAGAATAATAAACTACTGGTAAGAAATAAACTGGTTTTATGGTCTATAGGTTCTTCCAAAGGGGGACAGTAATGAAAATATAATCTAAAGCAATTACTTACTTGGGCTAAAAATCAAATTCCTGTGAATTTTTCTACAGACTACAACTTTTCAGAAGCTATAAAATGTCTAACTTGTTTCAACTTGGAGCAGGAGGAGGGAAGTGACACATCCCTGGCTCATTTCTAAGCCATGGAAAGTAGTTACCTTTCTAATTTCCAATGGAACTCCATTTAAAAATGCCAGTGCCAAAAGACAAGTATGGAGAATGGAGTGGTATTTATTGTTGAGGGTTATTCAGCTGTGCTACACAACTGTCCTCCCCCAGGTTTCATAGCAGATGTGATTCCTTGAAGAAAAAGTCTCAGAGCTCTCATCAGTGTTCTGACACCACATTCTCTGCCAGTTCCAAGGAATCTCTGATACACGCTGGTCTGCAGCTTTTGGGTCACTCCTAAAAGCAGCTTTCCCTGCCAACACTTCTATTTCATGCTGCACTCACAAGTAGTAATGGGGCTTCCCATTCTGACTCCTGGAGTCCCACTGCCTTCTGGCACTGAAAACCTGCATTGCTGGACTGCTGAATAACAGCATTCAATTATGGACAATACTGGCACTTCTTTACCAAGCTCTCCTTTTCTTAATTTCTGAAGAGACTCATAAGTGTTCCAGATACTTTATTATGGCAATCCTGTTTGGGACGCACGTACAGCTAAAGGAAAACAATGCTTCACTTGAAATGTCAAGAAGGATGAAGAAAATTATTATATATTAAGAAAATTCAGTCTTTTCTAAGTCAATTTGAAGTCTGCAGTCACAGCTACCTGCACCATCAATTCAACCTAAAAGTGACTGTTTATATCTGTTGACAAAGTGGTATTTTTTCGCATGCATGGAAGTAGTTATTTGACAGAAAAGTAGCAAATGAAACTTTTTTCTTTTATGCTGAGATTTTATACCTACAGAAGCAGACAAAAGTAATAGGTGAGGTTACAGCATTGTAAGAAAGCTGGAAATTAGCTAAAACAGAGCTCTTTTCTCAGAGGGTATAACATGGCAAGAAGTTGACAACTTCAGCAGGTCTTGGGGACCCAGTAGAGGAATTTCTACTCCTTCTCTCTGTAATTTCACTTGCCACAGATATCAACTCAAGCAGGGCTTGATTTCTAATTCCTGTAATACAACAACAACAACAACATCACCTTTCAGAAAGCCTGTGCACTTCTCCCTTCCCTTAGCAGAGATCACTGCTGGGAGAAAACAGAACAGTAGTGAGATATTTTGGGCCTAGAGTTTCACAAACTGCTCCTAAGGGCTCATTTTCAACCCTGCAATTTTCAGCTTTGTAAAAACAGAAATATAGCCAGGGAGGACTAAAGTCTTATTCAAGCCGTTTTGGCCATCAATACAGGAAACAATTCAAAGGCAACATGACACTGATAGCTTAATTTGTGAAAATGGATAAATACTGGATCTGCCACATAACACATTAACCCATGTAACAAATAAATGCAGAAATAGCACTGCAATACTTGGTTAAAAGGTTTTGGTTCACAGAGGAGGAAATTCAATTAAAACATGTAATGTCAATTACTGTCATTTGTAATTTTATTTTGCTTCTCTAGAAACAATACAGATGCAGGATTCTAAAGTTACCTGCATGTTTGATGCAAACAGGATAAAATTATCTAGGTTCTGAGAAAATCCAGATAGTAGTAGGGAAAAAACCCAGTTTTACCTAACCTCCCTCATGGATCTTCTTCAAAGTGCTGATCCCATGAGAACTGACAAGACTTCAATTTAAACACATTTAAATTTAAGCCAACAATCCATACCTGAAACAAGACTTCTAAAATGTTTCAAAAATGAAATTAAGTCATCAGAAAGGCTGGGAGGAGAGTAAGTGCTTAACCCTCAGCTACTGCAAATGGGCACAGCCTTACTAAAGCCAACAGAAGAGCACTGACTGATATCAGAAGAGAATTCGCCTCACTGTTTATACTGATTGATTCCAATTGGAAAATTACAGGGTCAGGTCATTAATGTTTCTGTCTCCTTCATTCTGCTCTGTGTAAAAGTGACAGAGACTAAAAGCCACGTGGAAGACTCCAAGCATGCCACCAGCACAGTAACAAACATTGCCCAATCTCATCAGTCCTTTCCCCCCTTTGCCACGGGAAAGGCGCTGCAGCACCAGCACCCAGTTCTGCTTTCACACAGCTTTGCAGCAGCGGAGCTCAGTGCTGCACAGAAGCATCCAACCCACAGCACACTCTGCTGAAGTCATGAAATAACACAAAAAAATTAAATAATTCAACTGATTGCTGGTGAAATAAATGCCAGACATCTTTCTACCTTGCAAACTCTGATCTGAGCTACACAGAACTAGCAGAAATTCTGCTGTAAAGATCTCCAAGCCGTTTTCCTTTAAGCATCATCACTTATAAATATGGAAGCATCCTGCCTTTGAAAACCCATACCTTCCTCAATGGTGTAAGGCTACAGTGAAATGATGATTAGAATTATAGGAAAGAGCTAACAAAAGAAAGACTAAATCAATCAGATGCTTTCTTGTGCCTCTAAATGATACACATAAATCGTGTCTATCAGGTTCCCCCAGGCTATTTCAGGAGCAAGCAGAACACAAAATGATGCAGATTCATTACAAAAAGTCTGCATCTAATCTACCTGAATTTAAAATGCCAGGCATCATGTAAATGGAAGTACAGATGACAGACCTTGCATGTTATACATAAGCAGAAACAAGAGTCATATAAACCAGGAGTCACACAAAGTGCTCATTTACCAAGAAATTACAGGTTAGCTCCCTGGCAGTGCCAACATCTGCTGGTGTGACTGCAGTGAGGAAAGAAGTGTCTCCCAGCTGCCTCTGTGCCTTCCCCTGCCCTCCAGAGGATGACATGAGCCTGGCACGGGGGACTTCAGGGGTGGCACTGAGGGCATGGGTGACATTTAACCTCCCCTCCTCACTCATCAGGGCGAAAATCCAAAAGCAAGAAATTCCAGCACAGGCTGTGCGATGCAAATAAAGCAGGTAGATACCAGAGTTATGTTTTTAGACATGCAAATTATCAAATGGTGTCCTTCCCGAATAACACACATGAATGCTGACAAAAGTCATTTAAAAGGGGCAATTCCAACTACATCTACGTGGCAAAGGCAAGACAATTAGACTCTTGAAAAATAAAATACTACTGACATAACACAGCTCACCTATAACATAACTGGCACATGGCAAAATTGCATTTAAAAGAACTGGAGGAATTCCAGCTCTCCCAGAATGTTACTATTATTTGCAATGCACCTTGCAAGATCCAAGTGCTACTCAACACAGGCAGGCCCATTGCCTTTTTTCCTAAACACACAGGAGAAAGAGAATGATGTTATACCTATAAATACACGCACTTTTTTATGCCTCATGTCATAAACAAAATCTTTACTACAACCATACATGCACACAAAATTGGATCATTTGGAACACTCAATAACACAGCTTCTCTCTCCTAATAAACCAGCCTCATTCCTTGCCACTAAATCAAGCCACATTCAGGTTTAAAAACTTCACCTGGAGCCAGACTTCTTGACTTGCTAAGTGCTGATATTTTAAATGGAATGCAGGAATAACTCTCATTTTCTAAGACATGTTGGTCCAAAATCCAAACATCAGCAATACTACTGAAAATACAGAAACAACATCAAAGTCAACAGAATCTCAGCAGCATAAAACCTGTATGCAGATGAGACCTAGATCATAGCTCCTGCAGATTTCTCTTGTGGCACAAAAATATTACTCAGCAATAGGCAAAACAGTTGATTACCAAAAAGTTTACTCAGGGTTATGTCATTTTTTCTCAAGTGGAAAAGGTACAGTCTGCTGACTTTCAGGGAGGGACTAAATTGGCTCAAAGTTTGTGCTACAGCAAGAGGAAAACCCCCTTGATTTATGGACCTGTACATTAACAAGTGCCCCTTTCTTGTTACTCCCTCTCTGTCTTCCATTTAGCGTTCATGTTCCTGGAGTTGGATTTCCTTTAGGCCTGGGCCCTATTCAGTGACTGTATTACTGCCCCAGTTCCACTGGAGATTCCGTTTCCAGAATCCTGCCAAGCTGGCAATATGGTTCCTGAGAGACTACTTCGCCTGACATGCAGTAAGCTATTTATTGACACACCACTGTTCCCATTCAGTTCTGCAGCTAAGCACTCAACTGGATAGCAGTTCCATATGTTGGATCCGTTACACTTCTCTGGAAAATTGTATTACTTTGGGTAAATAAAAAGCTAAGAGCAGCAGGAAAAATACCATAAAAATGCAGCCGAATTTGTTTCATCCTGCCTCCATCAGCAAATTTGGTCTATGACCTCTGCATATGAGTCATGCAAGTGCTTTAAAACTTGCCGTGATTTATATTTTCAGGATAGGAAGTTCAAGGCTTATATTTCTGTTCCCCAACCATACATTGTTTTTCTTTATACACAATTTCTTGATAATTATCTATTTAAAATATATAGGCATCTTTTTTGCCTACTTCGTGGTGCACATTAACCAAAAACGTTCATCTCAATAACCAGTCCCTGGGTTCTTGGCAGAGTAGAGTTGAACATGTAGGTTATTCCTGGAACCATACCAGGCTGATGCTCTCATCATAGTTTTAGTCATGGAAACAGGCTTCTAACAAGACAGGCATTGTTTGTTAAAAAGGAAATTCCCGGCATATCTGTCAGAAATGAGGAATAATAGGATACGCCACTTAAAAATGTAGTATTTGCATAGGGCTGTTCACTAGAAGGCTTTAGTCTGTTCTACAAATCAAGGGATGCTTTTTGGAGCTTTGGGCTCGTGTCCTGCTGAGAAACCACTGTCTGTATTCACAGTCCCTCTGCAGCACAGCTTCACTCCATGACACTCACCTTCATACAAGAGCAACAAGCTCTCTTCAAGCTTTGAAGGGAACTAGCACAAGAGCTGAGTTTTCAGTTTCTCCAAGCATTATCAGTGGGGGTTTTGCATCCACAAACTGGTGTTTCCTATGGCCTATTTGGCCTTTACCACAGCACTTGCAGTGTTATGAGGAAGGTCTCAGTGCCTCAAAAAGGGATAATTTGCTTCCCTTGTGATTCAGGCCCACGAGAACCACAGTGCAGCTCTAGCCATGGATGTGTGACTTTACCACGCACGGACCAACTCTGAATTGCTGTATTGGTGAGCTGCCACTGATTAAGCACTTTTTGCCTCATTCCTGCAAAATTTAACAGAGTCCCTTCATTGAATAATGGTGTAAAAATCTAGCACCACAGATAAATTCTTTGCAGCTCTCTGTCTTCTGCACTTGCCTCTGTTGGATATTTTATGAGAGCAAAAGCAAAGTGTCTCACTCATCAGGGTCTGGGGAGTTTGTGTGACACTAGTGTTTATCCTCTTTGCTCTCTTGGACTGGTCCTGCCCAGACAATGAAAACCTTTTAATCTCATCTCTCTAGAGTACTAACAGAGATCAATAATTTTGCTTTATCTAATGGAAAATGTCTGGGGTCTTGTGAATCATGTGTTGGCAGCTTTATTTAGATGGAAATCTGTGTTCATCCCTGGGAAGCTTTGCTTTAAAACAATTTTCTGTAACATTCAGACTTCAGTTATCTTTCAAATAATTTCTAGTGTGAATGAGTTAAAACACAGGTGAAGTTTCCCTGCTGAATGATCAGCTCAAGCACAAAACCTGACCTGACAGATTTGGATCAGTTTTAGAAGTCGGCTGCAAAATGTTACATCAGTGAGCAAGTTAATCCTAACCCAGGACCTGAAAGCTTCTGTTTTTCTTCAAATGTTTCCATTTTCATTAGTACTACAGGGCATGTCAGGTGAATCCTGCCCTTTGTTACTTGTGCAGCCCGATGGCAATTAAGCTAACAAGTCTGCTGTAGTATAGGATGGTGTCCAAACCCTTTTCATAGCTGTGGTTGCTCAGGAAGAAGAAAGCAAATCCTTAATTTGTCACTGAGGCAAGCATTTATCAACCGTGGGCACAAAAGAAGGTCAACACATCTCTGCTGTTTCAGAACTACAATGGCACTTTAAGCCTCCTGATACCACTTTGATGCAGACAATGGCCATTATCACTATTTCACGAATATGAGAACAGACACAAAGGAAAAAAAAAGAAAAAGAATTTGCACGCTGCCTCAGAACATTGCAGGATCAGTGCTCAGGGGCTGCTGGCTCCCAGGCACAGGCTGAGTCCAGCAGCAGTGCCCTCATCCATCATCCTCATCCACATCCCTCTCCTCTCACCCACTGGCCCGATTCAAGCCGGTCACCTCCTAAGCACTGCTCTCACCGTGTCCATCTCCCCTTCCAAGGCCTTTGTTTGTTATCACCTCTCCAATCTCCCCCTCTGGTGCTGCTCCTGCCACTTCTCAACCACGGCTTCCCCCTTCTCCACCGTACAGCTGCAGGCATTGAGCCAGAGCTGTTATGTCCGAGTGATCTTGTTTTCCAGATCCCACGGGGAGCAGAACCAGAAAGGTAAATGATGAAAAACAGTGCCCCATGTTGCCAATCTGATTTCTCATATTTTGAATGCAGGTACTAAAAATATGAAAATTATTATTGACTCTCTCTTGTCCCACTTAGTGGCACCTTAGACTGACTGTTTGAACTTTGCCTTAGAAATCTGTTTTCAGAGTTAACTGCTGATTTTACATTACATCCTAGACTGAGTATTTCTCACCATAATCTCCAACCTTCTCTGTTCCCTGTAAAACATTTCTTCCTGTCAATTTCTGAAAAGTCTTTAAACAATATTAGGAAGATAATCTGATAGACTATACTTCTAGAAACCAGTATAGCCAGAACCAAATTCAAAAACTCTGCACAGGCAAAAGAAAATATTTCCTAGATCAGATGAGGCTTAGTGCAAGGGAAGATCAGGGGAATCTCCCATCTTGTGAAAGAGCACAAGGCACTTGAGCCAGGCTGAAGAGCAGACAGGAGGTTCTCAGTGCCTGGCCCCCTGCACGGCAAACCTGTGGGTTTATACAATTGCAGCTCTCTCTGTCCTGCCAGGGCAGGGAGAGGCCAGGCCAGAGCTGTGCCCCACCACAGCAGCACCTGCATGCAAATGCAGCAGCATCGGCTCAGGGGCTCCGAAGGGAACCACTTGCCATAAGTAAATGCACTTTGACAGCAGCTCCTAATAAGAGGAAGGAAATGAGGGAGAAAGAAAAGTGATAGGAGACAAAAGGACTTTACAAAACAGGGCTTTATTGCTTTCATTTGCAACATTTTCCCTTTGTTCCCTAGAACCTTCCAATTGCAGATACTGCAAAAAAGAGATATCTGTCTAAAAAAGTTTATTTCAATCTGAAACTGACTTGTAAGATGCTTCACTAATTCAACAGCCCATTATCAGGAGTAACAATGAGCTACCTCTAATTAATTTGGTGCAGCCTTTGCTTCTGATACCAATCAAATCAATATTAATGGGGAGTTTGTGCTCTCTCATTACAGCACAAAATGGGTACCAATCTTCTCATGAAGATTTTTGGACCATAAACTGTGTTTGAGGTCAGCGTAGTTGGCTTCTTCCCACACCCTTTTTTCCAACCAGGATGGAAAAAGTATATAATGATGTGCTATTTAGTACCTGGATAAAAATCTGCATTCAGGCTGCCTACACCGAAAGACTGAAACCAGTTCAATATGAAGAAATCTCAGTCTAAGAAAATAAAGATTTTAGTAGCTCGCAGAGCTCAAATTAAACACTTAAATAGGTAACACTAGATATTTCTTATGCTGCCTCACATTTCTCTATTTATTTTTATCTGCAGGATCAGGCGTGTTAGAGAGGGAGGCCTGGTAAGAATTGCCTCAACCATCATTCTTGGTTACTTACATCTGTGGTCAATTTTCCACACTTTCTTCCATAAAAGGTAAACGAGGCACTGTACTTGCAACAGGATAATCTAAACAATATGAACAATGTTACTGTTGAAGACCATCTGGCTCATCAAGCACAGCTCCAGACTTTTAACTCCTTGAATAAAGTATGGAACCCCGCAGTGTATATATTCTTTTTTATCCGAAATTCAGTTTTAAAATTGTAAAAGTAGTGATCCTGGAGAAATGAGGGATTCAGACAGAGAGAAAATTCAGTTTCTGGTTTTATCCTTTTTGTATCTTACTTATGTTGCAATTCAGGCTACAGACAAACACTCAGACCTCAAATTTTTCTATTTAAAAAAACCCTTCCATGCATAACTTGTATGTGTGGGGTTGGTGTTTCAGAGGGGAGACAAGAGGGTTAAGTATTTCATAATTCACTTCAACTTAATGGCCTGATTCAGCTACTTCTTAAAAGGTAATAAAAGTCAAGGAAGGGTCACCAGGAATTAGAGGAAAACAGAGGGGAGGGATAAGGGTGAATGCGACCAAAGAAGGCTTTTGCTAATTGTACACACAATTTCTTATCTGTGGCTAAATTAACAAGTGGCTGGTGTCTGGGAGAAAAACGTGAAAGTAGCGTAGGAACAAAGCAACCTGGAAGAGGGCGAGCCAGTGAGGAGAACACAATGATGCCCAAAGTCCAAAGGGCAGAGGAAGCACTGCAGCTGGCAGTGCCCAGAGCTCTGTGCCTCAGTTTCCCCAGCCAGCCGCTCTCGGGGACTCGCAGCCCAGGGGAGCAGGGCCGGGGTGCAGCTCTGCTCTGGAATACAGAATACAGCACAACAGCTCCACAGACACACAGGAGTTAAATGTTCTTATACTTCTAAAAGGCCACAGACTTCAAAACACTCTTCTTTTTCAACCGAGCCACAGAAAGAATTAGATTTTGTCATGGGTCTTTGTTCAGCTTTCGCTCAGCTCTGTGATTTCTCAATTCTGTGATTCCTCTGTGCACAGAGTGGGTTAAAAAGCCCTGTAAGCACTGGCTGTAACAGGGCAGAGTTTTGGTCCTCAAGAGGGTTGTTATCCTCCAAAGAAGTTTTAATAGCATTATAAAAACCAAAACAAAACAATAAAAACATCCAAAACAAAACCAAAAAACCCACAACCAAAAGGTTGTTGAAATACTTCAATGCTTTTTATTTAATTTCTAAACATATTTTTGGAAAGGAAAGCAAAGAAAATGAATTAGGGCATAGTTGGATTTTTTCTTTTTGTGTAAACACAGAAATTAATTTTCATATTCAGCGGTTCCTTGCTTTAAATTCTGCATCTTGCTTTAACTAGAAACATCAGCCTATCTGGTTTCTAGGTAGAGCACACACAGGGTTGAACCTTCCCCTACAGTAAGTTCTTCCAGACACTCCCAAAAACATGTGCCCATAACCCTTTTTCAAAGTCTACTCTAATTTAGATCTAATTTTCATTGAAGTTATTATATCATAAGCCCACTGCAATATGTACTGACATACATATGCTAAATTCTTGGCTTACAAAACCATTTTAAGATGCAAGAAGGACTTTTAAAAATTATTTTTAAAGGAATTGTATTTAATATATGCTCATGACTCATCAATTGAAAAAAAAAGCAATGTTACAGTAAGCAAGATCAGGCAGTTTTATGATTAATGGGGTCAAAAAGTTAGAATTCATTTTTAAAACTCTGGTTGCTCACAGTGAAACAATTAACCCTATCAAGCATCAGGCCCCAAAAAACATTGCAAAATTTCAGAAAGAAGCAATACTACATTACAAAACACTTATTTTGGTGTGTTTTCCTTTCCTTCAAAAACACAGCAATACATTTCACCCATTTATCACGAGATTCCCTGGGTGTAACTCTTCCAAAACAAGTCTGGCTTTGAAGCATGAGATATTAGAGTACAGTGTGTAAACTAGGAATGCCCTAATGGCTATTTTGCTGCAAAAGCATCCTGTTTTCTGCTGTACCAATCCCACCCCTCCTACTTGAGCTAATATTAGGATTTAAAAAATGAAAACAGAAGTCATTTGATCAATAAAGAATCTGCTGCTGAAACCTCCCCGTGCGTTCATGACAACACCGGTTACAAAAGAGTCTGCCAATTACATCGTAGCTCTGAGAAAAATCATTCCTTTAAATTTATTTTGCTGCTAACTCGACTGAGTGCCCATGATAGCGAGCATCAAATGCACTGCAAGCTGCTCCTGGATTTTAATTAAGAGCATTCCACAGGAATAATGCTAACACGTGCTGAGTGATAAACATATAAGCACTAATACTGTTCTGTAAAGCCTTAAATTACACACTCCAGTGCGTTGGATTTAAAGCCTAGAAGACACTGGCACCAATTGCTGGGATTACAACTTTCAATTAAACCTAGAACTAAATTACTGGATTTCAAACCATTTCTTAAATCCACACCTGTCTGCTAAGCCTTTCACCACATTCACACTTAATAACCCTTAACATTTTTCATCGAGAAAGCACAAAGGTTCTTCCAAATTTAATCCCCATCACTGCTCAACTTCACACATCTGGAAACTGAGGCACACAATAATTAAATATCCCAAACTAATGAAGGAACCTGTGCCACGGCCACTGCTTTTGAAAGGGGCAATTCTATTTTTTTCCAAACTTGTTTATTCATCTCACTCCCACATGATCATCATCTCTTGTGCAAGTATTCACAGGGCCTTATGGTAAATTATGCCAGGAAAGAGCTTCAGATTGAAACAGAGGGGTAAAAGGATGCATGCAAATGAACACAGCCAAGTCTGTCGTCATTATTTATGAAGCACTTCTAGGTGGGCACCTTTCTAGACTTGGTAACAGAATGCTATAATGAAAGTCTACAGCTACCTTTGAAAACTTCAGCCATGTTTCCATCTAACTGAAAAGAGATAGAAGAAAACAAAGCCAAAATAATTTTTTTCTCCTGATTCAGTACTGATCTCTATTTGAAAAAGTAGTGAATTGCTTTTCTATATAATGTTAAGCTTACTCAGACTAAATCTCACTAAGAAGTATTTGGCCAAGTTCATATGTATTTCACATAGCAAAACGCTCATATTTTCTTAAAACCTCATGCCCATGCTCTTGTCCACACCACAGCTGAAGAGCTGCATGGATGCTGTGAATGGTGGAAAAATATGACACAGGGGAGAGCTTTGCACTTGCATTTCCACACCTGGAGTGCTGTGCCCAGTTCTGGGCCAAAAAGGTGCTGAGTGACCTGGAGCATCTCTCATGAGGATGGGACTCAAAGTCCCAAAGCCCTGGTGCCCTCAGAGTTTCTCCAACTCAGAAATGCTCAGAAGGTTCAAATATTGAGAGAACTGGAGAAAAGGAACTCAGAATAGGACAAAGAATCTGCTCAGCCATGCATGCCCTCAACTACTCTCTACATTCACAGACATCAAATAACTAATTCAAATTAAAGAAATCTAAGCCACATGCATATACACAAACAGCTCATTCCCTTCCCACACTCCTACAAAGAGTTAGATTCATTTAGTAGCCTGGTAAAAAGTGGTCTGTTGAGCAAATATGCTCTGGGCATAAGATCTGTCACAAATCAAAATTATTGAGAATTATTTTGGCTGTCATCTAATATTTGATATATTTCATTATAAGGTATATTGAAATACTTGTGCACACTGGGAAGTAAATGGCCTGAATATTTTGAGAAGTGTGAAGCTAATAAGAATCACTTCTGAGGAAAAAAATGATCCTCTCCTTTTCTGGTTGTCATTACAAAAAGTAGGTAGTTGTTTCCTGCAGATGAAATTCCTGAAATTACACATTCTAGTCCCTACTCTGTAGTAACTGAAGCAAAAATAAAAATGCTCGGGTTACTGCTTCTTGTGCAAAGGTTTCCATGTCAGTAACAACAATGTATGTAACACTTTTAAAGCCTGAAGAACTAAAAGACAAGGAGGACTCTGCTAAACTTAAAATCCCTCACAGCGCCTGGATGAAACAACTGAAGAAAACCACTGCAGCTGCTTGTACTGTCTCTAGGTTTTGGCATTCATTATTTAAGTTCAGTGGAAACTGTTCAGTCTTGAAGTCAACTGACTCATGCACTTTAACTTCCAATTTCCTGCAAACAATCCATTAGTTTTTGGCAAGTTTCATACTGCACAGTACTTCCCTGAAAAGAGCAGCTCCCAAACTCTTCTGATTTTAACGGCGTTTTTTCAGTTTAATGAAAGTAGAATTTGTACTCGTGCCCATATAAAACTGAGTGTGATCCCCACCTGAAGATGTCTGACACACTTATCAAAGGCAGATGCATGACTTTGCTCAGAAAGGTTCTCTCCAAATGTACTTGTTGGGACAAATCCTCCTGGGTTGTACTATATTGGCATTTCTCAGAGAACATGAGCTGGGTTCAGATGTGCATAATTAAGTTTTACCAGACAAGGAAAGCAAAATAAATATTTTCATACTACCTACACCTCTCCCAAAAGTGCACTACGTACTCCTATAATTCTCTGCTTTTATAACAGCTGAAATGAGCTACTTGATAAGTAAATGTTAATTCCATCATTTGTAGCTACAATGGTTTTAAAATTTACCATTCCCTTCAAATCTTTTGTCCCCAAGTGCTATCTGAAATATGCCAGTAACTCAGAATGGAAAATAACTGTGGTATCTCCATCGCCACCAGTTGGTAACTGTAGATAAATGTGGTTTAGTAAGCAGGGACTAGTAAAATAATTCTTCCATCCTCAGGATGCAATTATTTAAAAAGGAAAAAAGAGATGAAAGCATCAACATAAATATATGTGCATACAGCTTTCAAAGTGCTCAGTGGGATTCCAAATCTCCAGCTCAGCTGACACAGTAGAAGAGCTTTCCATGTTAAAATTAATTTCCTTACTCTGTGCACCTTGCAGAGTATGGTGCTGGAATCTTGTGTTTATTCACATTCTAAAAAAGCTGCAGTAAGCAGCGGTACAGATTTTCTCACCTCAGCATATCAAATCTCCATCTACACAAGGCAATCATAAATAGGTTGCACAGTTCCATAATTTTCATGTTCATTCCAGTCTTCAGCCCTCTCTCCTGGGACTGTCAGCAAGCACAATTTAATAACTGAGGTCTGCAAAATGCTGCACTCTTTACAAGAACTGACCCCCATCTCATCCAAGGGATTTCATTTAAGTGATACAACCATCAAATGGGCAATGGCCTCTGTGGGAAAGTCCATATGCAACAATTTAGGTAACTTGGTCTAGTAGCAAAAAAAGTTTATCCAAGGTAGAAGCAAGCTCTAGAATGTTTTGAAAGGCTTGTTTTTAAGTGTTTAAAAATACATTGTGACTACGAGGAGATTTTACACATTGTAGGAATTTAAGTAGCTGTGGCTGTGGAACTTAAGCACCTGTATCTGCTATGTTATTTGGGTGTTCAAAAGACTCCTATCAGCTCTACAAGTGCCTGCACTCCAGATGGGAAAGTCCAACAGGTATTTAATTCCCTACTGCTGCACCTGAACACAGGCACAAACCTGACTCAAACAACAGGAATTTATTTCCCAGCTTCCTTTCCCAAGCTAGACTGTGCACAGGTATTTCCACTGAATATAAGATACACAAAGATGGCAGACCAAAGTTGTAATAATTATTACTTACTGATAAGGGTACCTTATTTTCTGCACAATTATGTGATGTTTCATAACAACTCTAACTTTATATTATATCTTTGTATATGTCTTGCTATCCTCCACCTCAAAAAGAACTCTCTCCTACCTTCCTGAAGCCCCTGGGACATATTCACAAAGATTGGTTGGTTACCTTCCTTCATGCCTTCCTTCCTTCCTTTTTTTTTAATACACTCTCATTTTCCCACTTTTAAAAATGTGCAATTTCTTGCAGCTTTACTTAAGGTTCATTCTGATAGATGGATCCATTCCTTCCTTGCACTGCATTTCCAAGCCTTAGCAGAGAATTAGCAGTGCCTGATTTAGTCCTTAAGCTCTGCCTACTCTAACATGATACATGTATGCACCTCTCTGAGCACATGAATGGTTCCTTGACTCGCCTCCTTGACTTGTCTCCTTGCACACTCATTGTAAGGCAAGGAATTAAGTGGTTTGTCAGACTGATCCCAAGTGCTTAGCATCTGAACAGCGTCAAGTTTTACTCCATTGAGTAAGAAAACGTTTCCCAGAACTTCATCTCTAGCCACGCTAACTGCCTACATACAACTCTACTTTCCTGACAAAAGAATAAAATTTACAGACACTCTGATCTCCCTGGGATTTATTAATGGAACTGGAGACGATGGTCTGAACTGGGGAAGCAAATGAAGCAGAGCTGGTATGCCAGTCATCCAGGGGTTAAGCTAATTTGTTAGTGCCCTTGCTGTTTCTTGCTGTCAGCCACGGTACATCCACTCTTTAAATTCTGAAAAGAACACCGACCTTTAATCTGTGGTATTAGTTCCTTTGACAAAATGGAAGATTATGTCTTTCTCCCACAAGCCTTCATGCGAAGCTTAGCCAGCTTCCATCTGGTCTGGTAATTAAATGTAAGTTAACATTAAGTCAAGAGCCAGCTCCAGCCCACAGACTTTCTATTCTGCAACAGCAGATTTATTAATTGGCCAAACTATTTGAGTATTTAATACCAATTTTTGATTACTTCTATTTTCTTTGCTCTCTCATGAAAACAGGGAAATGTTTTTGAAGACATATTCACATAATTTTAGTTCAGAAACACAAAACACCAAGACGAGCTAATAAGTTTCTGAGCAGCCATAAAACTGTCAGGGTTTTTTTCTTCTCTATTTGACATGTTAATAAAGCACCATCATAACAGTGTGAAGGATCTGCCTATTATGCACAAGATGTGGAATCACTGGAGCTGTACACTTTAGGCTGGCCCTGACCCACAATCTGGCCCTATATGTACTAAAACCACAGCCAGTTGTCGTATTCCTTATTCAGTCAAAACTTTCTTTGGCCCTAGTGGGCGTTCTGTCTGAATGAAGAACAAAGGAAATACATCTAATATGGGGAGCTACTAATTAGAATCATGCCTACAGCTAACTTTTGATAAAATTAATTTGTAAAAATGAAAATACAAAGAATTTATTAAGTCAAAGTGGTGCTTTGCACTGTTTTAACATTAACTCTATATAAGTCTGGTACCTAATCTATTTCACTGTATTTAACATTAGATGTTAGAGAAGAAAACTATACACTTCAAGATTTTTAAAATAAATTATACTGCGAAGTCAGATTCATAGGGGGTATGTTTTCAACACTTGACATTACTTTGAGAAAGACTGTTATTAATTAACTTAAACCTCTTAACCAAACCTTCCTTCCTTGGGATAGAGTCAAAGATCACATTAAGAAATACTATAATTCCTGCTGCTACTGTATGTAAAGCATATTTAAAAATTCAAACACCAGGAAACTTCTACCTAGACCACATATAAAAGCCAAGCAAGCAAGCAACCAACCAACCCCAACCAGTTAAAAATTCAGTTTCATATAAAAATCTAACCTGTATTGATGCCTTAAGTTTTATCTTTTATATTTTTCAGGTGCTGTGCTGTTTTAGTGTGTAGTTCTGGGTTTCATATAATGTGCTAGTAAGCTCTCTTCACAGAGTAGGTAGACAAAGTAATTCCTTTTCTAGCTTAGGACCAAGGACAATTGACACAAATTTCAGGCCCAAGAGCATAAATAATGGTGAATTGAAGAGAGAAAAACATGGAGGATGGAGCTTCAAAAACTGAAGCTATAACTGGACAGTTAATTCCAATATGCTAATGAACCAGAACTCATAAAAGTGTGAGACCTCATGACCAGTCATCCATTTTGACCATCTTGGATTCAACCTGGGTGTAGCTCGGCCAGGCTCTTGCACTGCCCGGGATTCCTTTATTAAAATGCATTGAGGTCTTTTTAATAAATACCTATTTCATTTCTTTTGCTCTGTCTAGTCTCTGTTCCAGGTCAACCTCTCAAGGCATCAGTATCAGGACACACATCAGAGAGTTAAAAAACCAACAAAAACTGTGAATGGCACAAAGCTGCCTAATGGAGCAAGACTAAACACAGAAATGAGACCACTGCTCCCTTCCACTTCTTTGCCTGCAGAAGATCACATGATTAAATCAATTCACCTTTTCTGCCTCAGTTGCCCAAGTAGATGGTGCAGGGAGAACAAACATTTCTCCTTTTCTGATCTCACCTTAAAATTCCCAGGTCTTTCAGTCAGACAAAGATGTTCTGTGTGAGATCATCTTACATTCCAACATATTTCATTGGAAATAGAAATGGACAAGCAATTCACTTCTGAGAGACTGAAAACAAAAATGCTATTTTACAGGGTGCAAGACCAACAACAGATACAACGCATTTCTGATTGTCTGTTTACAATACACAGTTTTCTTATCAACTTATTCTGTTCTCTCCTCTATCCATTAAATCGTAATGATGTGCTTCCAAAAATACCCCAAACAACCCAAACTAAAAAATCCAATCCCCTTCTCATTAAGCTTTCATCCTGTGTCCTATCTTCTGCTTCACTTGCTTTAACATTTGTGCTCTCACTGCGTACACCAAGTCTGTTTATTTCAACAGGTTACCCTGGGAATGCTCTTCTGCACAGAATTGTTACCTTTTACTCAGGCAAAAGCAGGATGTCTGATAAAATCCACTGGGGTAACTCCTTCAAAAACGAAACACAGGACCCCAAATGCAGTCTAAGTGCACTGGTCTGACCCTAAGGCTAGGCACGGGTTTCTGCTAAAGGCCATTAAGATTCAGTTCATTTTCAGCATACCAGGCGTGCACGCAGGAACTGCTGAGTTCCGCTCTGACACAGCAGCAGCCGATCCCTCTGGACTCATTCCTGGCACTTGGGCTGCTCCCGCCAGCTTTCCTCGTCAGCTGGAGCCACCTTGTGCCCTACAGAGCACCTGCACCCTGCGGTATGCTCAGGAAAATTTGCATGCTGGTAAGTTCTGTATGTGACAACAACTCCTAAAAAATATTTATTCCGATTCTACATAAGCTGTTCCATTTGGGAGTAACCGTATCCAATTGGTTGAAGATGGTTTTAACTATTTCAAGTCAGTTAAAAATGAACAAAATAATAAAGCTGCGAATGAACTGGATGCTGATTATTTTTTTTCCAATTCAATCCACCATTGCAGTAAGGTTTTATGAGTTATGCAAGACGCTACGTCACTTTGAACACTCGTGGTATAATGAGGAATACCACCACTATTTTCCAGTTTATTACGTATGCTTACTTACAATTGAGAATTATAACAAAGCAGTGACAAGAATGCAGGACCATGAGCTGCTCTGCTGCAAGTTTTACTTTGCAGTCAGAGAGCAAAGTCTCTTTGTCTGCAGTAATGAATTGGAGTGCACAGCATGAAAATGTTTAAAAGCACTGCAATTCAGATTTGGCCTCTAGCCATGAAATTCAAATGCAGTTCTCAAACATGCCTAAAGTCAGAGTTGAATTTTTTTGGTCTCATTATAAAATAGGGATCAAATGAATCAAACGGGTCTGGACATACTTCCAGAGGCTACAGGGGTGAATTCTGACTCAGGGCCAAATCTACCATATTCCTGTTCATTTATTCTGACAGGATCAATATCAGACATGTTGAGGATATGAGGATACTGAGCCAATAGATATTTCCTTTCCTTCTCAAAGCAAGAGTGATGTTCTTTATTCCAAGTGGGTAGAACAGATGTGATCACACCTTCTAATAAAATTAATACTTATCACTTAAACACATGAGGTCTGACATTTCTTCTAAAGCCTGAAAGCATAGGCCACAAAAAATCCCAAACAAACTACAGAATCCAAACCCCTGAACTACACAGTTACAAAGAAAAGTGTTCTGACCTTTTACCATTCTTCTTCTTCTTCATGCACTCTGATGACAAGTTAGGCATATCATCTTTTGAATTCAGCACTGCAATACATTATACTGCATTTACTCCAAGCACTCTGACATTATCATTATCTTCTTTTGTGCCCGACAGCAACTGCAGCTCCTATAATGCCATTATTGTAATTAAGAACAATCTGAACCATTGACAGCATTGCCTCGTTTGCTCTAGAATCCCCTGTGCATTAGTGTTCTTCTAAACCAATATTTCACTATTAATAATTTGCTACTTTAGAACTGCCTACGGTTAAAAAAAAAAAAAAATCAGGCCTCAGCCTAACTTGATGGCCAAAGAAAAAACTTGCTAAGAAAAAAATAAATGAAAGGCTGTGCACTGGCAAACTGTTATGCTTTTCTTTACGTGTGTTGAAAATGGATTCACACCCTGCCAACCTATTCAGGCCGTTACCCAGGTGAGGAAGCTTATTTTGGCTTGCTTCAAAAGGACCACCTGTACAGATAGAAAAGAAAACATCTCTTCTCCCACTAAATGTACCCAAAGTACTTCTCTGTCTAAACTCTCCCTTTCATTAATCCAGCTCATAGTTGGATAAGTAGGGCACAGCAATTTAGGCATTCTTGTCTGGGAAATGCTGACCTTAACTCCCAGCCCAGCAGCACACGTGCTTTGCAGGCTGCCTGCACCCTGTCCATGCGCTTGCTGAGGGTGACACCTGCCAGGGCCAGGAAGATGCTCAGCCATAGCCCTGTGATCACCTAACACCTAGCCTTCCACTACTGTCATTCCAGAGAAACAACCAACCCTGGGCTAAAGAACTGCAGATGCAATGGCAGAACAGCACTGACACATTAACATGCACCCCTTAGAATCCGGAAAGCCCAGAAATGGCCCCACTATCAGTGCAACTTCAATTTTCCCTCTGCAGTAAATGAGGAGCTGGAGTGCTAAGTCCTAACAGAAAAGAACCCAGCAATTGTTGCAGTGTGTGTTTTTGTTGATCATTTATGTATTTTTATATCAAGGATTTGTTCTTATGTTCCGTTGGTATGTTCCTAGTTTTCCCCCATGTTCCCTCAGTTGGTCTATTCCTGAGTAACTTACCACCTTTGCTGAAAAGTCCATTTTCTGTTAATCCACCAGCTGCCACCGCCCGGTTCCCCCTTAAACGGGTTTTCCCACCCCTTTACTCCAGCACTTTCCCTGCTTGTCACGTTTCCCCTCTTGTCTGCCATGGGTACCCCACCTCTTTCTTCCAGTACCTTCTGTGTCAATCTTCCCCTGACCCAATCTCAGAAGTGCCCAGCCCCCTGGGCTGTCAGGGTGTCACCCAAACCTCGATGCCCCATTGGGGCATGTGACCTCTTTCCTCCTTCCCCCTACTCTGGTTTGCCTTTACCCTTCACGGATGTCCCCTTCACTCCATTATTCCCTCATTGGTCCATGTGTTCTATCCACCCCTAGTTTGGCTGTGGTGTAACATTCCCTGCACGACTCCGCTCGTGGTCCTTCTGCTCCTGACCCCTTCAGCTGCTATAAACCTTGGTTGGAACGTCACAGCGAAAGGTCTCCTCCTCCTCCTTTGCCCAAGCCTTGTCTCAGCCAGTGTTGTTGTGTGGTAGGGCACGCTGCTCCCCAGGTTCTGCCACGGGCACCCCCGTTTGCCCGGGCGGTTCCCCATGCGTGCGGGCCCCAGTGAGGCACATCCAGCACTCATTACCTGCGTGCTGTCTGAAAAGGGACCATGGCTGGTAACGTGGGGCTTCAGGCATTTTTAGGAGATGGGAACATGAGAAAGCACCCTATGAAAATGACCAAAGAAACGTGGCTAGTGGAACACAGCTGGTAACTACCAAGGACATTTAGATAGATGTGGGGGCAGACTTTTTCTTCTTGTGAACACATATTCCATTAAAAAATTATGAATCTTGTGTTAAAGGAACAGTCAGGAAATTATAATGTTTAGGCTACGTTTGGGACTTTTTACTCTTTCAAAGCTTTAACAATGTGAGGTTATATTTTAATTTCTGGGAAGTCACTACCGGGCTGAAGCTGCCTCTCTCTCCACCACACCCTTCAGTCTCTGCCCGGAGCTTCTGATGGGGAACGGTGCTCACTGGCAATTGTTGCAGCCTCTCTCCTCCTAAGGTCCCTTTTCCCAAGTGGGATTTCATAGTTCTCACTATGAATAAAGGCTAGTATCACCCATCACTGGGTCAGTGCCAAAGACTCTACTACTCCACTGGAGAGGCAAAGAACAGGAGCAGCTCTGTGCTAAGCAGGAATCAGAGAAGCCAGAGGGACTTAACCATGACTGCAGCTACCAAGGACGACTCACAGAAATTCATATTCCAAGTGTTTTCTTTCGCAAAAGTAATTAAGAAAAAGCAACATATTGTCAACCATGGTACACTGTGTGCTGCTTGACACAAAGACCAATAAGAAGTCACAAAGAGAAATGCAAAGACTAAAAGGAAAGCAGTATTGCTAAAAGTCAGGACCTATGCGCTCTCTAATTTTGTATTAAGTCCACATATATGATAAGAACATTTCATAGAAATACATGCAATTATTTCACATAGACTACCACAAAACTGAAAGGAAACCAAAGCATTTGGGAGACTGTAGAGCCTTGTTATTTCACCCTGCAATTCTTTCATATTTTGATAACGATCACTGTTTGATGAACAGTGGCACAGTCTAGAGCCAGGTGCAGGATTTGGGTGAACAGATGGTGGCTAATCTTCCTAATACAGTTCTGCCAGTACAACTCACTCTTGACCAGTCACATCTCTGTTTTTTTTCTGGCCCTTGGTTTTCTCTGGCCTGAGCACAGCTTTTCAAGGGATAATTGCAGAGCAGACTAAGGATTCACAAAAGGCTATTGATCTGATTTTGCTTTTGGTTCAAGACATCTTTTGTTTGTATTTCAGTTTGGTCACTAAAGTGAATTAACTCACTGGTGCACTCAACACACACATACACACTCAATTCCAACAGGGAAAAGGGTATTCAAGCCAAATAATGTTATCTGTGAGTTACTATTAGTACATCCAAGCAGAAAATGCATGATGATACATGTAGATACAGGTAGGCTCTCAGTGCATTGCTACTCAGTGCTCCAACAACAGCCACACACTCAAGAGCAGCACAGAACTACTACAAGCTGGAGAAGGCACACAGAACACACAGAGGGCAAGCTACGCCTTCAGCTTCAGCCCAGCCCCACACTTGGAAGAGCTGCAAGTGAAAATGTGAAGCACTGCAAAATATCCTGCCTTGCACCTCATCCTCTCTCAAGCAAAATGGCATCCCACTGCTTCCAGCACACCACCTGCAGTGTCAACTGGCCTTTCAGGATGTCTCCTTTTGGGGCTGGCTGCAGTTTAGCTGGTACAACAGCTTATTGATAGGGATACAACAACTGTATTTGAATAGGAACTGGTGTGGGGAGGAAAATGAACAGGACAGAAACAGCAGATAGAAAAGCAACACAATTTTAGGTGTACTCAACCACTAATTTTTTTAAAGTTTCACTTCACAAATAACTGTGTCCCTAAAACTGCTGATTTCACCCTCAGCAACATCAGCATTTTGCTGAAAAATACTACAGAACTCTGGATTAAGTTATTAGGAAGCACTTGATGTCAGATACAGTGACGTAACAAATGAACTGGACTGTCCTTATCTTAATCTCCGTGAGAAAGGCAGAGAGCCCAGTATTAAACTATTTGGTCTGCAGGGATGGCATCATTTAATGGTTGTGAAAGGCATTAAAGAAAGAAAATAAAAATTAGAATACATCCCAGAGATTCTGTGCAAGGGAGACTTCCAGAAGCACAAACCTGTACTACCAGGAAGCTGCCTTTAAGGTGAGGGGTTTCAGAAGAAGGAACAGCCACTAGCAGTAATCAAATCAGTGAGAACTTTTCTTTGGCCATAGCCCTAGTTTTTAGCTCCTCTCTTACCTTCAGGGCAGATTACTTTAAATGCTGCAGGAAACATCAGAGATCTAAAACTCCAGATTCTCTTGACTGCTCACTCACTTCACTGAGGATGAAAACTTCATCCTCAGTTGAGTACCTCGTATTTATTCTACAGCATTACTCGACTATAACTGCCTTCACTCTGCAAGTGTTTTTATGTTTATATGTTTTTATGAGGATGATCTAAGGGAATGCATATTTTAAATCTGGAGATGGAAAGAAAAAATCAGTCTGAGCTGGTCCCTTGCTGTTTCGGTTTGGTTTTTTTTTCCTTTTCCATGGCTCCATCCTGTAATCTGAAAGCACCAGAGGCTCTTCAACCACTTGTTCAATGCATGTTTAGTTTTAGTTGAAACCTCAGCTCAAATGATGAAGGAATTATTTAAATGGGAAAAAAGTCAGGAAATAAAAGGCATACTTCTGCAGCAGCTGACTTGCCTACATAATTTAGGTATAATTAAGTCAAATGCAAAGATGGAGTTCAGTGGCTCTACTGCCCTCATGCAGGTAGTCAAAGAGTAGAATTCATGGCCATTTTGGGTCAAAACGGGAGATCAAACCCAGGGTTCTGGTACTTGGCAGAAATGCCTTCTTTATAATACAAACAGGGAAGGGAAAACTGACAGAATTTTGTATAAGCTTCATAACAGCTTCATAACCCTAACAGATGTCACAACAGGTATTTTATGATTTCTGAACACAAGATGTTTGTGATGGCCTACGTGATTCACAAATGGGCCCCTGGAGACACTAGAGACATGTACATGCACCCAGACTCACTTTTAGCCCCCACCCCCTATTCCTTTTAAAAAACATTTCTGGCATCCAAAACATCCCACAGCAGTAAGTTTCAGAAACGAATCATGCACAGCCTGGCTCTGTGTTCCCTTCACACACATCCCCTCACTGCACGCATGGCTCCTCCTGCCTCCACTGAGACACCACCACGGCTCCTCTGTGGCACACGAGAGGTTGGAAGTGCTGTGCTTTGTGTTCAACACTGGCAGCACCATCCCATCCCTGTGTGATCTAACCCCTCTGCACCTGCTGGGAGGCACTCACACAAAGCAGGCACACACTCAGCTCTGCCACGACAGTGTGACTCTTGATACACACATACACACTCAACAGCCCGTCTGGCAAAAAAGCTGCCACCTGGGACTCACACGTTACTGCAGACTTGAGTGTTACACATGAAACACTTGGACCAGGCATAACTGGACTGGGCCCTGCGCAAACATTTGGTTGAAACAATGAACTTTTAAGAATAGTTTTAGGATTATCTTTTGAGATTCGGAAAGGCATTCACAATATTTTCATCTCTTTCTCTGAACCAACTGGAGCCAAAGGCTACTAAAAAAGGGGGGAAGAAGAAAGCTCCCTGCGGGCAGAACTCCAGGCCCAACAGCCCCAAGCAGGGTGGAGCTGTCACTCACGTTCGAGCGCGGGAGCTGCAGGGCCATCGCCATCCCAACCCAAGCAACAGGTGGCTGTGCAGCTCTCAGAGGCAATTATCTTCCTTTCCACCGAGCAATCCCTGCCACAGCACAGCACAGCCCTCCCCAGACATCCCCTGACAATTCAGCTTCAAAGCACGCCAACAATACTCCGGTGCTCTCCTCCCAAGAGGTTTCTCTCCTGCTGCACATGGCTCAGAAGGCTTGAAGCAGTGAAATGACAACAAACAAAGCAAGTGGACCTCCCTCTCCATTTTTCTGTTTGTCCACATTCCTTCCACAGAAGAGAAGTATTTTATCTACTTAAGAGAACTTGCTCCAAGGCAGTAATTCTTCCAGTGGTGATGCTAACAGGTCTTGTCCAGCACCAGCTCTGCAGCTGTCTGTAAAGCGCCTGTGGCAGCACACCGGGACACGGAAATGCGCGGCACAGAACACAGGGAAAAGATCCTGAGCACATTCCAGTTGGTGTGCAGCGAGGTTGGTGGTGAAACACATTAATGTCAGACAGCAAAACCAGCTGCTCAGTACTCTGATGGCACAAGAAGGCCTTGGGTTGATGACAAGCTGCAGTGAAAGGCAGAATGTGAAAAGCGTTGATAAGAGTGACAATAAAGCCATCCCCATATCTTCCTTTCCACGGGAGACACCACAGCCATCCTCTAAACACCACCAGGAAATTAGCACCCAGTGGTGCATTTTCATCATTCATGCCATACATTAGCAAATATGATGGTAGGATCAGTTCTCCCAGCTCCTGCTTTTAAACACAGCATCAGCAAAGAGCAGAAGAAAAGCACGCAAAGTGTTTGAGCCAGCCTAAAATCTCTCGCACAAGAAACACACAAGAACAAACATCTATTGACAAAAAAAACTAGTCATTTGCAATTGTTGCACAGTGAGTTGTAGAAACAGGTCCAAAGAAAATGAGTCAATTAAAATCTAGCTGAACACTTCGTGTACAGAAAGAAATAAATTTCTTTCATAGGAAAAGGCCCAGAGCAAGACCAAGGCATGACCTTTCTGTCAGTGAGTCACACAACAAAGCATTATACTCATGGATTGCAGAAAGACAAACATTTTACGTAAAACACCTGAAAAGTTTCATCACCCTTACATTTACTCTTACTTTGTATTCTTACATTTTTCTGATTTCGTAGTATTCCATAAAGTACATGAAGTAAAGATTAAGAAAGTTAAGGTTATTGTCAAAAACCATCAGAATTTACAATATTTTACACTGTTAACATATTCTTCCCTGAGGCACACAGAGAAGCACACTGCCTACTGTAACCCCACATACCAGAATTAAATCAAAACAAGACACATAACAAAAAGAAGAAATATCTTAAGTGGAGGACAGCAGAAAATTCATTCTTTCTCCTGCCCATCAACCACAAATAAATTAGGCAGAAGAGCAGTCAAATTACTGAAATGGATGTCACATCAGTTGGAAGACTGACTGAGCCCATACAATTGCTCTCCACCAAATTCACAGGTCCAAGCTGTCTGTTTCCCATCTGCTTCTCTGCAATTTAAGCAATTCTGACCTTCACTCTCTGTTCCCAAATGTGTCACAGATTTTTTCAGCATGTCACAGGCTAATTCTTTACATTCTCCACTAATATAAGCTATGAGAGGGAGCAAATTTTCTGTGTTTATAATTGCCAGGCCAGGAAAATTCAAGGAGGACAAGCACACATGACCTTACTAAACCCACCACGAAAAATTCATTAGAAACCACAATCCTTCCCCCCCTGCCCCCCCACCTTTTAAAAAAAGGCCATTCTGTTCTCTTCTTGCATGTGTTTAAAGACACATATAGTACACAGTACAGACTACAAGGAGCTTACAAAAAACCCAGTTTGTGGGGGTTTTTTGCTGATATGATGAGCTCCAGCATGTATCTGAACTCCTGACAGATAAGGACTGGGATTCTTCACCCAGCATATATGGGGTGGCCACTCTTTAAATGCCTTTCAGCAATGAAGGGGATGGAACCTTACTGAAAACCACAAATAACTCTTGCACACCACAATTCAGTTTGCACATGCCGACAAATATTCTAGTCTTAGTTCACAATTCTCTCACTGCCTAAAAAGCTAATTAATAAATTCCCATTATACTTAATAATTTGTAAGTTTGCTACCTTAACAGAATGTATACTCCATTTAAAGATGCAGCTGCAGAAGCTCTCACAGGGAAGACAATGTTCTCATCCTTGAATTACACCATTGGTTGTAATTGAAAGCCAGACTAAGGCTCTGCATGGACAGATGACAACATAAACAAATCTGAACTCCAAATTCCAGATTTTATCAAATACTCTCTAATATTTAATGGCAATATATTTTCCATATTAACATATGTCTTATGGCATGACTAATCCCTGCTTACATCTTGTGTGATATCTCAAGTATCTCAGGTTTCTCTCTTATTTTGGTCAATCATTTGTGCTCTGATATTACAGAACCTATTTCTCTTGTCTAGACTACCCTCACCCCTTCCACTAGTGGACCTCTTACCATTGCCAAGAACTTTGGATTTCATAGGCAAAGGTTTGCTATATATTTTATATATATTTACGCATATAAATTAATGTCAATACTGAAATCCTATTTTATGTTTTATTATAAACTATTTTTGCTAAACCTAAAACTACATAAACTTTAGTCTCTTCATAAATAATCTGTATTACTCTTCATCATAAAGTCACTTCAGATCCTAAAGGATTTTCTTTTGGTGAAGCGTTTTGGCACTGGCTCTAGTGTTGCAATATACAAAAATGTAATTTTGACAATGATCAAAACATCTGCTGATGACATAAATACAAAACTCACAGATGTGTATCCTGTATCACCTACAACAGTTAACTACATATATAGCAGAGATGGTCCAAAAGTGTAACCAGTGTAGTCCCTACAAGAGATAAAACATTTTTGACTTACTAAAACCCACCAGTTCTTAGCCCTGGTGGTAAAACACTGGAGTATATCAGTAGGCTTCTGTCCTCTGTGGAACAGCAGAATTTACACCAACTGAAAGACATGGAATTTTTCAGTTGTCCCTCGTTTATCCTGACTTAATACTGAACATCTTCCAATACAGTTGAATAACCACGTGCCCTTCTATGACCAAGACCCACCTCCATAGGAAACCTGCCATACGTTGGTTAAAGCAGGAAAAAAACTCAGATCCTAGACAAACAAACAATCTGACCTCTGAAATTCCTAGCAAGGCTTCAAAAACACCTGGAGCCCTACAAAAAAAAAAAATCAGCACAACCTAAGATGAAACCTTAAGGGGCCACAGCCAGCAAGGAACAATGCCTGTTAATAGTTTGCAAATTTGTGTTTATTTTTAGTAGAGAAAAAATTACGAAGTGAGAAAGAGGACAGGAAAAATTACCAAGTGAGAAAGAGGACAGGCTTCACGGTAAGGCTGAAACCATCTGAACGTGTTAAAACCCATAAATTATCAAACAGAAAGATAAGATAGCATACTATCAATTTCACCTCTAGATATGCTTCCGCCAGAGAAGTATCATAAATACACACACAAGTAAAAAGGATACTAAAGTGAATTTAACACAATACGAGTCTGTCCATCATCAGTTAACAGTCCTGACAAAGTTAATAAAAAAACCTAGCTCACTAAACCACTGTTATTTTTAGATAGACCCTAGAAAACTGGGAAACACGAAAGATAAGGACAATGCAGTTTCAAAATTTCAAAAGGACAGACAATGATAATGAAATGGCAGGTGCAGGTTTTAGTCAATACATGCAATACATTTAAGTAACAAGAAGTATGATTTCACAGAATACATCTTTTTGTAAAATTACAAGACTGTGGATAAAACTAACTGCTGCCTCTAACAGTTTGCTGGAGATTTATGACTTCAAACATCTGTCACTAAGGAAAAAGGTATTTAATAGTAAAAACAACAATAATGACAATGTAATGGACATACCCAAACTACCACAAACAGGCTCACTTAAATATCTCTAAACATACCTACACTATGGATTCATCAAGGAAGACTGTTGCTAGTTCAGTGTTGCTAATAGTCACAAACACTCTAACAGAGTAATTTTTAAAAGTAGGTAATTAATGGAGTTGTCATTCTTTACTGTTTCATCAACATCTGGTCCACCTGCAATGACCAGAAAAAGCCAAATACTGTGAGCACAATCGTGCAACATGGATTTAATCGAAAAGCAAGGCCGTACATCACAGAAAGATGACGTGATAGTTACAGAATGAGAAGCTGTTCTCTCCCAAGTTGTGTCATCCCTGTCCACAGCACTGGCGGCTGCTCTGAAACGCTGTGTCTGCTCCAGCGCCCGTGTGCACATGAGGAGCAAGGGGCTGCTGAGCTTCATATCCTCCTTCACACTCACAAGCAATGAATTTTGCTTGAAAAACTGTTTTGAAGTGACTGTTATTTTGGCTCTATTTGCATCTATTTAAATTAAGTCCAGCTGTGAAAATGACGGGTGAGCGAGGTTAAATTCCAATTCTCTCTCTCTCATGGGATTTCACACAGGCAAATTCAGCGGGGGGGTGGGTATTAATTCACATGCAGGGACAAAGAACCAGACTGTTCTGTTGTACATGATCGGCGTTCTCCAAAGACTCACTGTGGCGAGGCGAAAGTTTGTGCTTTGCTCAGCACAAGGGTAACTGCGTTTCGAGCCGCTGCTACGAACATTAAATCAGTGCGTGCTGATTTACGCACGCATCACACAGAGCGCGGTGCGCTGACCGCACCGCACACCAACACCGCGTGATGAGTCACAGAGGGCTTGAGCACCGGCATTTTGGGTGTCCGCACCCCAACCACGGAGGCAATTCCAGCCGAGAGAGAACCCCCGTGAGCGCCCCGGCCTGCGGGGCCCGACCGCTGCGGGCAGCGCTCCTTCCTGCCCTCCCGGCCGGGCCCGGGCACCGGGAGCTGCCCCGCACACAAACACCGGGCACGGACACCGGGAGCTGCCCCGCACACAAACACCGGGCACGGACCCCAGGAGCAGCCCTGGGAGCGGCCCCGGGAGCAGCCCCGCACACAGACACCGGGCATGGACACCGGGAGCGGACACCGGGAGCAGCCCCGCACACAAACACCGGACACAGACACCGGGAGCAGCCCTGCACACAAA
>VZTB01011856.1:130513-252893 GCA_013397245.1 Thryothorus ludovicianus | reverse complement strand
CCGCGGCCGGCGCTGCGGGACGGAGCAGACGGCTCCGAGGCCCCGGTGCCGTGGGAGGCTGCTCCCGGCTCTGAACGGAAGCGGAATTATTTCAAGCATTTGAGGCAGCTCCTGCTCCGCTCTCCCGGCTCTCCCGCTCCTTCCCTCCCTCCTCCCGCCCTTCCTCCCGCCGGGGAGGGCCCGCTCCCCTCGCTCGGCTCCCGGTGGCCGCGGGCGCTGCGGGAGCCGCGCTCCGCTCCCGGCCAGGGCGCGCTCGGCTGCACCGGGGCAGGGGCAGCGCCTCGGCCTCTGCCCCATCCTCCGCCCATCCGGGGCACATCTGGGGCTGGGTGGGTAAGTGACCCAGCGTAGGTGACCACGCAGCAGGGTGACAGCTAACGTGGGTGCCCAAAGGTGAAGGTGGATGTGGACATAGTGTCGGGGCTCATGCCGGTCAGTTCATCCTCAGCGATCCCAAGGTGAAGGGCCAGAAGAATGAGAGGGTCGTGTTTCCACACCCTGTGCGCAGCACCGATAGAAAAACAATCATGGTCAGGGTTGGAAAGGGTGTTAAAGACAATCTAGTTTCCAACACACTGCCATGGGCAGGGATACCTTCAATTAGACTTGATTATTCAAAGCCCCATTTAACCTGGCCTCAAACACTTCCAGGGATGGAGTATCTAGAGTTTCTCTGGAGAGCTTGTTCCAGAGTCTCACTATTGTCCCAACAGTTTCTTCCCAGTACCTTGTCTAAACCTACACTTCTCCAGCTTAAGGCTATTTCCCCTCTTCTGTCACTACCTGCCCTTGCAAGAAGTCCCTGTCCAGTTTGTAACCCCCCTTTAGGTACTGGAAGGCTGCTAGGTCTCCCTGGAGCATTCTCCAGGCTGAATAACCCCAACTTTCTCAGCCTGTATTCATGGGAGAGGTGCTCCAGCCACTCTTGGTGGCTTTCTCTGGCTGTGCTCCATCAAGTTCATCTCTCTTGTGATGGAGGCCCCAGATCTGGAGACAAAAAAGAACCCATGAAGTAATAAAGTGTCACTAAATAGTTTCCTGCAAGTTAAAGTTCAAGCTTGCAGCATACATTTCAGTCTGGATAACATTTTGAAAAGCTCCTCTGCCTGCAGTTTTAAGCTGTGTCTGTCATGAGGAGTAGTGGGCATCGTCATATCCACTTCTACAAAACAAAACAACTATTGTAGTCAGACCAGTATAAAAAGCCTGTGGAAGGAAAGGTGACTTAACATGATAGATTGCCTATACCAACCCTGCTTTGATTTGCAGATGAGCAGCTTAAGGGAGAAGTATTTTTAAAACACATAATTTGCTGTGACTGGTTCAGCAGGCATTCAGGACTGGAACAGCATTAATGTCATCTGGATGCACTACTTTCACTTACCACTTAATCACTTGACTAACAATTCAGGCAAAAAGCCACACACACTTCATGCAAATATCTAGCTATCCATTAGGCATAATAAGTGAAATGAAATTACCATGAGGATATTTCTAAATCAGCTAATAATTGTTGTGTTTTTACAAGCTAGTGACATTGGTTAGCTGATGAGGGGCAGACATCAATGCCTATTTGTTGCGTGCAGTTAATATGTGCCCTGGAGAAAAACTCTATTCATCCATCCTGCCATCACTTATAGGCAGGAATGAGCCCAGGCCTCAGCACAATCCTTTCCTTAAGGTTTGCTCTCTGGTTTGTAGCAACAGTTATGTCTTGGGCCTCTCGCCTATGAATTTCAGCCTGAATTTCACACATTATTCTCTTTTTACAGAAGTGCTGCTTATACAGTGTATTAGGAGAAGAACAGTTTGGAATAATTTTTAAGAACATAATAAAAGACAATTCCAAAGGGAGAAATATACACATCAAGCACATTTTAAAATATGCCTGTAAATCTGTGGCATTTACAAACAGAGCAGTGACACAGCTGAATCTCCATTTGGAGCCAAATGACTATACATGGATGTCAATATAGGATTTTGTGGGCACAGCAGAAGAGAGAACATTCTGACAAGCACAAGTGTGCTTGCTTTTGTACCTCTGTTTGTGGTAAATACAGAAGGAACAAGCCAGATACCTCACAAAGAGTCATGAGTACTTGGCTGTGCAGTACAGGGTAGTCAGAATTCAACACACATTTGCCAAGTCCCTCACAAAATTGTTGAAAAGACCCAGAATCTTTCCTATTTCTCAACACTCGGTATATGTAAATTAATGATAAATACAGTATTACTTATCTAAGAACCTTGTAAACTATGGGAGTTTGACATCACAAGGGGAAAAAAATTAAATGAAACAATGTGTTTAAGATAAACGTTATCAGCTCTGGAAACTCAAACACTGTGTGCTTTAAGTAATGATGCTAAAGCAACAGCCAGACCCCGAGCTTACAGTTTTGATTTTGGGATTTCTTTCAGGATTTATGTGCAGTTCATTGTGTGTAACATTACTCCACTATTTTCCAATTGTGATGTTTCTCTTTGAGGATAGTTACAACATTTCCCCCCATATCTTAAATTTAGAATTATATATGCTACCTTTTGTTTTCTTTTTATGTAGGAATATATATGAACATATAGCATTAAATTAATACTGCATCCATGACAAAAGGCTTTATAGGTATACTCAAGGTGTAATTATGGCAGCTATGGGGATGGAGTTTGCTCTGCTCTGTATTTGACAATGGAATATTTCCAGGGTCATGCTCCACGATCCCAGCACAGGACACAGCAGTCAGCAGGCTGCTGTTCAGGCTGGCCCAGCTGCACCTGGCATAGAGAAATGCAAAGCAGACCATGAGAGCTCTCACCACACTCCCTGTCAGCACCTTGTTCGGACAGATGAGCCAAACATTACATCAGATTAATTGTATCCTGCTCACATATGTGCTTTTGCCAGGCAATAAAAGGTGGCTAAGTCCCTTCCCCTCCACCCTTCAAATAATTCTTATTCACCTGCATATCTGTCCGTGCACAGATGGTTTCTGTTTCTTTTAATATGAGACTCAGAATACTCAGGAGCAGAGTTTTACTTTCCCAATGAAACAGAAGAGGCAAGGTATGTAATATCCCAACCACGGGCTAGGATAGCAAGAAAGAGCAGCCAAGCTGGTTAAGTCTGTGCAATAAATCATTCACTTGCCTTAGAGCATTTCCCTAAAATTTTTCTCGTAGGTGTAGCTTGGCTCCAGCCTTTTGGCCATTCAATCGTTTAGAGAACGGAAGTGGAATTTTTAAAAGCAATTTATCAACTTGCTGCTACTGCTGTGCTTTCCTACATGAACACCCTTTGCTGGCTTCAGTAAGAGGAGAACTAGACCAAAACCTACACGTTTTATTTTCCTTAGAGCTTGCAGTCAGCCCTGTGCTGGTGAATTGCTGGAAGTGCCCAGCCCTCCCTGAGCGAGTTAACAGCACGGTGAAGGAGCCTGCAGGGCAGAGAGGGTGTTTCCACACCACCTCAATGTGGCTGCATTAGAACAGCACAAAGCATCGCATCAGGGATAAAAGGGCTCCAAATTTTCATTGCCAGCATCACCTAAAACTCACGCTTGAGGATAAATTTCTTTCCAGCTCGAAGGGTGAGATTAAGATTGGGTATATTCATATGCTGGAATTTAAAGCACAGCTATGCTTTCTACCCTAACTTCTTTGGTATAAGAATATTTTGTTTAAATAATATAGCAAAATAACAGTTTTATAAAAGTAACAGAGTATTTTCAAACAGATTCTTAAAACGTATGATGAATTTTTGTTGTACATCAAGGAGCAAAATAGATGTGATGAGGGAAAATGTACATGAAAGATAAAAGGTAACATGTTGTATACAGCCACAGAGGTTAATAATTTCAGAGGAAAGAAAGTGGGTTTAAAACTTTTTGGTAAAATGTCACGCTGGTATTCTCTACTTTTGGTAACATGTTGTTACATGGATTCGTTATTTACAAAAACTGGGCCAAGTTTACTTGCATTTACAACTGTCCTTCTTGAAATAGTTTTGGGGAAAAAAAAATCAGTATTATGATTTTATTTTTTCTAATAAGCTTCAGTTGTACCCTTCCTCTGGGCCTGTAGTTATGTACAGGTGTGTTACATGAATATTCCAGCAAGCACTACGTTGGCATGCAGGGCCATCAGGTCTCTTCATAGTTCACTAGAAGCAACAGAAAAAAACCCCATAATTTTTTCCATAAATATCAGGCAAAGAGATCTGGGTGAAATCCAGCAAATACCTTGCTCATCATGAAGCATGTGCTCGGACCCAGACTCATGAGATGTGGCTGCCATGAAAACTGAAGGAACTGTGTTTGCACGGTGCAAACCCATTGTGCTGAGCGATGCCAAAATGCGTGGTCCATGCAAAACCCAGCAGGGACAGCTCTGGAGCTTAACAGAAGCAAAGTCTTGAAAGAGATGCAGTCTCTGATCTGCCCCGCCACATCCTGTTACTGGCTCAAAGAAAGAAGACAACAGTGTATCTTTCTGGAAAAGGACTGCTAAACTAATGTGAACGCCTTAGTTGAAATCAGACATCCATTGGGCTCTAAAGCAGGAGTTTCAAGGCACAAGACCTCTGCATTTGTTTCCTATGGTCAAACACACTAAAAATCAGTCAGGCGTCCCTTTAGCTCGGGACAGTCTTGATTCAAACAGTGATTTAGAAAATTGTTTTCCCGAGCTTTTTATAGAATCACAGAATTAAGTCTGAACCTTTAAAATCAAGTCCAGCCATTAACCCAGTACTGCCAAATCCACCACTATACCGTGTCCCTAAGCACCAACTGAGTTTCTTTAGACCTGTGATCCTTTGAAGAGGGGACAGGGAGGGTGTGTGCATGCACTGTGATTAGCAGAGCCTCAGAAAATTCCTGTGGTGGCATTTCTACCTTGCTTCTGGGCCAGAAAAGCCCACAAGCTGGAAGGGAAAGGACATGACACTAAAAGGAAATCTCAGTTCAAAGATGTCAGAAATGACACTGACCTCTGAAGAGAAGCAGCCGTGCTGTGATGAGGAGAGACCTATCAAGCAGTGCAGAGTCATTGAGCAGGGGACAGTGGTGCTGGCCCCAGCCTTGCTTATCCTTTTTTCTCCTCTGGGCAGCACACTGCCTTGGTCAGTAAGACTCTCCCACTGCTAGAAAGCAACCAAACAAGATGACCCAATTGAGGTAACATTAGTGGCATTTGAAAATTGACAGTTAATTGGCAATTAAGATTTTGATCACCATTTGAGCAACACTTTTCCTTTGAGTCTTCAAGGAGCTGTTAGAATTTGCGTGTCAAGCCCAAGGAAACCAGCTGGTGGATTCCTGTGTCAGCATGTGTGGAAGTTGTTGGTCTCCTGGGGTTTGTAATCTCTTCTGTAAAGATGCCCCCTAACCTCAGAGTGTTGTTATTTCTGAACTACAAAAGGATTCTGTGCACTGCAAGATGCTGCAATTTACTTATCAATACACAAGTTCAGAAGATGATTTAATTTCTTACCTATAGATCTGTCCTTGACGCATTATTGTGCTGTAGGTGTCAGTGGAGAGAAATTCCTATGGAAATGATTTGGGGACTTCAAAGAGTGAGACAGAATTTTATTCTTTCAAATAGAAAATTTCTCACAACCAGCCCATTTAGACACACTCAGTGCATTCCAGCACATCACATTATACCCCAAAATGACAGTGCCATGAACTGAAAAATTAACAAGTCTATTTATAAATTAGTGAGCCAAGTTACAGAAAAGATTGAGCAGCAAGAAAACTGATAACCAAACCAGTGTTTAAATACATTTCTAGTACAAGCCAACCATATAAAATTGACCTTTGAACAGTGCACGTAGCTTCTCCTTTTTTTAACCCCCTTCTCTACTCTCACAATATACAAAGACCTGCTTTAAATGACTTAGGAGTTTATGATTTTCTAAATCACTTGCACAGTTTATTTTTGGATCTAATCTTGTGAGGTACTTAAAATCAGGCAGGGCAGCAGCAGCCTGACAGGTTTTTCCACCCAAGAGCAGACAGTTTTGGGTGGAGCATGTGTAACAACCACAGGCCATCCAGAGAAGTGTTTCTTTAGCAAAGAATATTTTTGATGTCCATAAAGTTCTGATGGCACTCAGCTTCTGTGGAGTCTGATACTCTCAAGAATGCAAATCTTTGGAGCTAAAGGGAAAGCACCCTTTGGCGTTTGGTTTTATAGCTGAGCAATTTGGTTTTATATGCTGTAAACTGAAATCTCAGGGCTTATTTGCAACAGCAACACTAATCTGAATGGACTTCTTAATTGTAAAGGTGAGGTGAGAAAAACAATCTTTGATATAACTAGAGATTTCTGCAGAATTCTCCTCCTATGCAAAGCTCTAAGAACTTTGCTTTCAAACCCTTTTAAAATACCTTGAATTTATTACGACTCTCACAGAAAACTATGACATTTCCTGAACTGTCTTTTTCTACAGGACTGCATAAGGCAGGATTTGGGACAGTGATAAAACCCAGACATTTTCTCCACAAAACTGGAAATACCAGCAGATGTCAACAGAGAAAATGACAATATTTATTGTTGCTCTGCCTCTCCTACTTTGTGTCAGTCTTAAATAATAGAGTTAGTTTAAAAAAATCAATCACTGCAATCAATCTCAGTGAAAATGTCATCTGAAGATCAGGTATGCTTCACCTATGAATGAGAGGGGGAAAAAAGTCTGGTGGTCATTTTGGAACACATTTAAGGATTCTTAAATGTGAAAGACCAATTACATGTTAAATCCCTGAATGCTGTGTTTTAAGGGTATCCCTTCAAGTTACAGTCACTGAGAACATTGCTTAAAACCTTAATTCATATTTTATTCCTAATTATTTACCAAATCTATAAAGCTGTCACCTCTACAATGCACAGCATTGTTGTACACAGCTGTTGGAAATATACATTTTTCAATCAAAACCAGAGACAACATCGAAACTGTAAAATGTAACCAGACACTCTTACCCTCTCTAAACAGTCTAATAAATAAATATAAATAAATATTGCAGAGCAATAGTCTAAAGCTCGCACCAACAGAGGTATATTATTTATCTGTGGCCAATAGCAAAAACTTGCTTTTACCTTTTGAAAGGGTTTTTCAGATTTCTTGCAATACAGAAAAATAAAAAACTCAAAAAAAAAAACCCTGAAGATAAGGCATAAATTACGTGACAGGATCCAGTGTGTCTGATACTTTACCAGTACTCACCCAAATGTTTTCCAGTTTAAAGCTTCTTTAACAGGAATGCTTCTATCTTTGGCTATACCATAGGCAGATGCTGCAAATTAGCACCATTCACAAAATAATGAGAACATCAGATCTGCTCAGAGCATGAGGTAAAATAATATAAAAAAAAAAACCAAACAAAAAACCCCAAAACCAGTCTTTCAGTTTCCCTTTTTTTCCAGTTTGAAAATCTAGTGCATCACATACAGTTGGGAATATTATCAATCTTAAACTGCAGAATTATCTCAGATTTAAGAAGTTACTTAAATTAGGAGAATATCTGCATGCTGTTTTTCCAATATCTACAAATGCTTGTACAAAAAGGATTGGAAATGGTCCCTTTAAGCAAAAAATTCACATATATTCTCATCAGCAAGATAAATGTAATTTAAATACACTCACAATATTTTCTATCAAATGTTGATATTAAAAACTCAACATTTTTTGCAGTCCTTTTATGGGATGATTCTCAGGGAGGTCTTTAACTGCTATACCATTCATCACACCCAATAATATAATTTGTGATGTATTTTATTAAGAAATTGTAAAGTCTATCATAGTAAAGTCTGCCCTATAAATATCAATTTGGTCTGATTTACTATTTTTAAATTATCTTTTATCTTATTTTAAAGACCTTAATCTCTGATATATAGAAACTTTTTTGAGCATGTAACAGCTGTGAGGATAGTCATCCCTTTGATAATCCCTTACATTTTACAAAATGCAAGGATTTCATATTGCTTTAACTTCTTGTTCAAAAATAAACAGTGCAATAAAACTTATAAAAACCTGAAAAATTAATTTCTGACATTGCATTTGCAGTAGTCTTAGTAAGTGCTTATATGTAGTCATTACTCAAATGACTCTTCCTCCACCAGAAAGAAAGACTAACCCTATTTTTATGTGATGCTTGTTTTCTGACTTCTATAGTTGAGCATGGCTTGGCTGTGCCAAAATATTAACAAAGCCACACAATGATTCAGACAAATAGATAGAAAGTAAGGCTGTCTCAGAAATACTAAATGATGTCATCATGTTCCTCAGAAACTCTACTCTCAGCATTAAAATAAAATTCCAAGAGAATAATGGAGCTCTGATTTCCCTTTCACAGACCCTGGTGCCCATCAGACAGGGAAAATTCAGTCCAAATCTGTATTGTGAACTGACAGTGAAATGACTGTCTCTGGTGTAAGCAAAAGAACTGCTTTAAAGCTTTTAATACCAAAATGACGTGTTTCCCAAATAAGCTGATTTTAAATTTGAAATCCTTCGTTTTCCAGAAGACTGTATCTCTGTGATAGGGAGCACTGCTGAAAGGATGTTGGTTTGCATGTGGCTGTTTAAATCCTGCTCAGCTGATAACCTGTAGATAACATAAGGCTTTCCAAGTGCTGGTCTTCTGCTCTTTCTTTCACTCTCTGCTCCTCTAAGGTGTGTACGAGTCTGTCCCTTTCTTCAACCACTTTCATCATCTCCGTAAAAATTTCATCCTCCTCGTTCAGATCCATCTCATTTTTAAGGCTGTCTAAAAGGTCACAAAGAAGAGCTTAAGAACCAGGTCACTGTTTGCATTTTAACTGTTAGTGCATAGCTTGAATTAACATTATACTCCATGGCAAATGTAGTCAATAGCAGTCAGCATTGTTAAAGTTACAGTTCAGGGAAATTTTCTCCTGGATTTGGGCATTTGAAGTTGACCATTTGGGTTCCTAGGGTCTAGAGAAGAACTTTTAACAACATTTAGACTGGAAGGGATAGGAAAAGCACTACTTAATCATAGAAGCAATTAAGCCATAGTTTAAATGTAGCTTATAAGGTAAAAATCCCAACATGAAATGTAGTACCTGTAAGAAAATGGAAAGCATTTTTCAGAAAACATACTGAAAACTGCAGTCACTTGCAATCCACATTCCTAGAACACAACAGGATATTTTGGGGTACTCAGTGCTCTGGAACCACTCTTGTCTCTGCATTGCTCTTCCCCCATGCTCCTTTTCAAATCCCAAATGGAAGGACAAGCCCAAGGTGTAGAGCAGTTCTAAAATACTGTGGTAACCAGTAATGCTGCATAAGAGCAGATAACCTCTTCTGTTTAGGTGCCTGAAGAAGTTACTTTCCCTTGCTGTCCACCATCAGCTGGACATTGCTGCCTGGGGAGCACAATTAGTGTAATTACACGTGTAATTAGTGTAATTACACATGCAGTGCTTCTGATCCAGCTCAGCTCAGCTGTCTTCACCAGGAGTCAGATGAGAAGATCTCACATTTTGCTGGCTGAGCTGCACTCAGGAAGCACAGGAGCCTCAGCCATCCTGGTTCTTTTTGGAGCAAACATCTGTCCCTGTGAGCTGGAGCACATTGTCCCCTTTGACTTACCATCAATGGCCATTTTCTCTCTCAGCTTTTGTTCCAGCCTGCTTTGGTGGTCCTCCAATTCTAGCTCTTGGGCTCTGGGTGCAGCAAAAAGTATGTTAAAGAAGCTTTTTTAATGAAGGCATACATGTTAATATTATTTCAATTATGAGATTCTCTGTTCTGTTCATCCAATGTTTTCTCTTCGTGGGCTGCCAATGCTAAAAGGTTTGCCTGTGCTAACATCTCCAGAGCAGCTCCAGAAATACCACTGTTACCTTTTACATTATGTAGGGGGTTAAACTCCCCCATACACAGCAATGCTTAAGGCTTTGAGCCATCTATGCTCTGCTGGTGACACCCACAGTGTAATTCTGCATAGGGCTGAACCCGTACATGAAGGGCTTCACCAGGCCCTCTGCACAGGACCAGGTCCTGAGGCAAAGGAATAACCACGTGCACACATCCAGACAACAACATTTTGTGTCCTGCAGCACCAAAAGCAGCCCACTGTTGCCTTTTTACCTCACAGACAGTGTGAGAAGAAAGCATTGCTACCCCAGCACCTGATGACAAGGAGAGGGGCAAGAAAGGTTCAGCCCCAGCAGCACCAGCACAGCTGGGGAGAAACTGGGGTGCAGCTGGAGCTCAGGGCCAGGCTGAGTGAAGTGGAAATGATAAATGGCATTTATCATTTATTATTTGGCATTTATTGTTTAGTGAGCAGCCTGCACAGGTGGGGAATCCAGGGGTGAGTGAGGCTCCCATCACCTTCCCACATTCCCCACGAACAGTGGAGAAAATAGCTGAGAGTCACCTCTGCCTGTCTCAAGTGTGTTTGCAGGGAGGCAAGGTGAGGGAGCTACAGCAAACATTGCTTCCATCAGCCACAACAGTGGCATCTGAGGTGGGGTTTATTTGCTTTTTGTGTTAGTGTATCTGCTTGTTTCATGGCTGTAGTGAATTTCTAATTCTTTGTTCTTATGTCCAATAAAAACCGATGAATTTGTCAGACTGTTTTTCTTCCCAGGAGGAGGTGCTCCCTCCTGGAGGGGGTGCTCATTAGACCCACATTATGTTAAGGCAGAGCATCTCTGTGCCACATTGGTTCAAAGTGATCATACAGAACTGAAACCTTTGAACCACTGTGAGAGGGAAGGATGAGGAGGCTTCAGCTGCAAATCTGTGCTCAAAACAGGTTGTAGCTACTCTGGATTTTATTCCTCAGCTGTCACACAGCAAGCAGGAAGGTGTTCAGGTGTACTGTAAGTTGTGAGTACCTTTTTCCCCTCTACCCTCCCCATCTTTAATACTAATGCTTGTCCTTACTTACATAATCAGGAGCTCAGACTCATAACGCATTAATTTATTCTTCTCCACGACCAGCTCAAACCATTCGTGTAGCATCTGATTTTCATCCTTTGTGCCTGAATCTGTGTGAAATAGGAGACTTCAGTGTGCTTTACCAGCTTTCTTTCCAATGCTTCTGCCAACTAAATTCTCCTCCAGTAGTCCTCCTGTGTAAGTCTACATGAGTTCAGATAGAGATGGTTTTGCTGTAGCAACTTACCCAGTAAGGGCTGAGTACAACAGGACATTTTTGTCTATTTTTGGTTGACAATTATGGCCCATTGCAGCTAAAGATGCATTGGATTTTAAAACACTTTTGTCCTAAATCTTTTCCTTTCAAATAATCACACAAACTTTAATGGGCACTATTTCTGTCTCTTAGCCCTGACTTTGATAAGTGTCCCTGTTGAAGCTAGGCCCCAGAGCTGAACTGTGTCTAAGTGGATATTCCATTAACACCATCAGCCCTTCAGGATGCACACACTGGCAAGTAGCACCTTAATCCCTGCTAAACCCTCTGCAAATTTCCCTTCGCTTGTCAACTGGCCTCTAAATCTGCATCTGCTTTGAATGTCCAATCTATGATTTGTCATTTTTTAGGGTGGTTTTGTAACACTTTGGGCCAGAGCATCCCTGATAGATAACCTTTCTTCCAAAGAGCTCACAGCTTGACTCTGCCTTGCTGAAGAAAAGTCTGGATCTCTTTCATCAGGTAAAAGACCTTTACTTTCCTAAAATACCATCTGTACAAAACTCAGTGAACAACCCTGGGAGTTTTCAAATGGCAAGTCAGAGCTCATGTGTATTTCTTTTCCTTGCTGTCCTTTTTAGCATCCTCATGACTTCACATTTTCCATTCATTTTTTCATGAAACAAAGCCACCCCACCTCCCTTCAATGCAGAATTACAGCGACAGTGATGGCACTGCCAACACCTCTCCCACATCTCTTCTGCCCCTTCCTGCCTGCTGCCACAAAATGGTGATCACTTGTAGGAGGAAAATATCTTACACTACTCCAGATTGAGGCTGCAATCCAAGTGACACACTGGCACCTGCAGAAGCATAAAGCCAGCAGCCAGCCCATGGTATTTGCACTCCCTGCCACACATGGGAGCAGAGATAGCCAGATTAAGGATGAAGCTAAAGGAGTTCTGCCAGCAGGCAGGGAAAGAAGCTCTCTCTGCCTCAGTCCTTACATCACAATGCCACGTAACCAAGAACAAAATCCCCACAAACCAGCCTGGCTGTTTTCTGTGGATGGAAGCTTTTATGATTTCTCCTACTTTAAGAGGGACTGGACCTTTATTTTATATGACTGAGAACACTGAAACTTAACCCAAAAGGTCTCAGGTTAAAGCTCCAGAGACACCAATTACAAGAGCATCATTAAACTAGATTACCAAGGGGAGAGACAGCCAGAGTCCTGGGCAATTCAGCAGTGTTTCAGATGCCTTTCTGTTGTCATTTTGAAATGTGCTTCATTTTTTGCCCCAGGAGTTACCCTCTTGTCTCTACAGCTTCAGCTGCCCCTCCCTCTAAGGTCAGAGCCAGGGTTTGACTCCACCCAAAAGCATCAGTTTAAAGCCCATCCCCTTGGGGCAGCCACAATGCCCCCCAGGGAAGCCCTGTAGCCATCATCCTGAGTCGAGGGGAATTGCTGGGTGCTTGGGATCACCAGCCCCTTTGCATGCCTTCCCCAAACACCATCATCCCAGGGAACCCAGGAGTCACCTGGGCCCCTACACCAAGGACAGGAGTCGTGCTGTCATGGTGCAGGTCTACATTTTGTCACCAGGACTTGACCCCAACTGGAAATCACCATGAAACAGGAGGATAAAGCAGCGGGAGAAGGCAGAGCAATCTCTCTTCCATTCCTGCCTGATTCCATTAAAACTTGGCAGTAATGGATGTGTTCCTGTGGGATCTTCCAGGTCAGCAGGCGGTGACAAAAAGTGTCTTCTCAGAGTGACTGCAGAGTGGTCCTGGCTGGAGCATGCCAGTTTCTCACTGATCCAATTCCAGGATGCAGCATTAGTATCCAGAGCCTTAGGTCTTTGTATGCCACCATAAGAAACAGTGACATCAAAACTTGATCTATTTTACTGTCAGTAAAAACACTTCAATTGCTGTTATGCATTAAGAGCGCCACAGACACAAAAGGTTACTGTTCCATTTTTGTTGTTTCCTTGTTTAGGCAAAAATATTCCTTTTTTTAGCCTTTCCTCTTTGCATTTTCAAAGCTCTGTATCTCTAATAAAAGACTGTGTATTGTAGGTTGATTGAGGTAAGCAAAGATAATGCACATTGCAAAAAAAACCCCATTAATTTTCACCAAATCCTCAGTCCAAGATGAAATGAGAGTAGCCCTTGTTTTGCCTCCTCCTCCATCCCACAGAATGTCCCCTAAGCGTTCCCAGGGGCATTTTATCCCTGAGCTTTTCAAATGTTTGTTACCACCAACATTAATACTTATTTAAGTCTGATGGAGCACTTGAATCCTTCCAAGGGCACAAAGAAGCATTTTGGATAACGCAGTTATCTTTTTTACAGGTTACAGGGAAAACAGTTTGTGAGTTTGTTTTGTGAGCCATGTTGGCTTTTCCCTATAGCATTGCTAAAGCAAACCTTTCCTCCTGATTTACCCAGGTCTCCTCTGACTGAGATCCATTTGAAAGTCAGACATTCTTCTAATTACACCATAGGTAATTCTATTTTCATCATTTTTGAGGGAATTGTAAAGGCTGGGGAAGAATATTTACTGAAAACTCCTCTAAAAATCTGAGCCTTCTGTTCTCCAGATTGATCCATCCCTCCTTATAGTCATCAAACAGTAAAGGGATCTTGGCCAGTTTGCATCTTTTTAGGTACAGTTAAACCTCATATTCCTTATTTCCACAGGCTTGCAATTGATTTCTTCTGACTCTGATGAAAATTCCGAGACACTTCAGATATGCTCTTTGTGAAATAACAAACTAGCTTCAATATGTGCAGATATTTTTTCACCTTCCAAAGCATGGAGACATTGCTTAACGTTTTCTCAATGTAGGTTTTGTTCTTTACCATCATTGTTCATGACTTGTTTAGTCAACTGAGCCCTTATGCTAATTTCAGAGGAAAGTGTGTTTTGAGATTTTTATTTCTGTATTTTTTTGTAGGCAGAAGCTCTCCATAAGCCTTCACAAATGTCAGTGGAAAACAAAGCAACAATACATCAGTGATTTATTATTTGGCATTTTGAAGTGGAATAAAGGAAATAATGAGCATAAAATATTATACATAGGACTGATATTATTTTTTCTGATTATTTGGGGGTGTTTTTTTTGGGGGAGTTATTCTTTTTTCCTAATGCATGAATTGTTGAATCTTCTACAATTAGAAGATCATCAAAACCTTATTTTGCTCATCAGTCTTCATGGCAGTTGTTTCACACCCACGCATGTTCTCTTCTAATTCAGTTGAGGAGCTAATGAATAACTCCCCCTAACAAAGAGGCCATTCATTCCAGGCTTGCAGAATTATTAGAGGAGAGTTGCATAAATGTCACTGAAGACTGGTGTTTGCAGGCCTGCCTCTAAATTTGGTTATTCACAACCTTTGCAGCTCAATATTATTGCTGAACTGTGATCTTTTCCTAATTACCTTAATAATACCTATTAAATCACTTGAATTGCATAAGCACAGACCTGCTTAAATACAACTTAACCTAATAAACACTGGTCATTCATTAAACAATAATGCTCATTATTTTTAGGAAGCTTGAACAGAATATTAAACTCACCAATTCCTGCATCATTACACGTATGTTATTGTGAGAAACAAAGCACTCACATTTTGCCTGGGAAACTCTTGACTTCGTGCGTTTGCAGCAGAGGAGTGATTGAGAGACACTAACATCCCACCTTTCAGTATCTGCCCTATTTGTAACTGGCCACCTACACACAAACAATCAACGGGGAGAAAAAAACAGTACTTTCACCTTAATGAGGGCAATCCAATTACCGGGGATGGTAAGAGAATGAGAAGCATCGATCTCTTGGCAGACAGCCTTTTTTAGGAAATGCGATTGTCAAAACAGCAACAACAAGAAGTGGCGCTGGGCCATCTATCCTGGTGTCTATCCCAAGAGCTGGAAGCTTCTTGTCCCTCTATTTTTTTTTTTTTTGAGGTTTCCAAAGAACAACCTTTATACATATCAGAAGAAAAATGCTAACTTTCCAAATTCTCACAGCCTTTTTAGCAGACTTTCTCGTAGGCTGTAAGGGGGGGGTGCTGTTTGATAAAGGGTTATGATTCCATTCAAGAAAAATAAATGATACATTTTTAAATAAAATTTGGAATAGACTGACATGATCAATTCTAGGAAATTAGTAAATAAATATAAAAAGGTTGGGTGAATGCTGTCTTGCTGAACTGATTAGTGCAGTGTCAGAATAGGGGTGAGAGCTGCTAAGGCATTAAAAAGGCCAGCATGGAGGGGTTGGACTGAATTGCCTGGTTAAGACAACAACAAGATCAGGTGCCAAAACATATCTGGGTTTTCTGTGTTGTGCAACTGCCTGTCAGGAAAACACAAGGCTCGGTTTTCTAAAGTGGAGGTAAATAAAGATACATTTGCATTCTGGAAATGTGTGTTTGTTTCAGCACAGACCTAGAGCCCCCTCTGAAGTCCCTCACGAGCACGGTTCACACTCCCATCCCCACTGTGAGCCTGGCAGGAGTCCCCAGGGTCCTGCCCCTCTGCTTCACCCGTGTGTGCTGGGGAGCAGTGCCAAGGCTGGGTCAGGAGCAGCATCTCACAGCCCTGGGTGCTCCGGAGTGTCAGCTCAGCTCAGGGAAAACCTTGCCTCTGGCATCATCTGCCCACTGGGGGAAAAGCTGTGCTGCTGGGGCTGTGTGTGTGAATGCAGGCTGCTGTTGCTATAGCATGGCCACTGGCTCTAATCATATTAATGGCATTTCACACTCCAGGAAAGTCATTAAAGACTCTGTTACTAGGCAGGGCTGCTGCTGGCTTGGTAACTGAGATACAGCTCCTGGAAACCTTTGGTTCCCTCCACAAGATGAAATTAAGCTCAGGATGGCACTNTGGGGGGGGTGGACATTGTCGGGGGAAATATTAATTCAGGTTCAATACCATTTTCAATAATTCCAAATCTGTGATAACAGAAAATTTAAAACATTCAATGTAAAGGTTCTTGAGCTAAGAGAGAGTTTGAGAAAAAGGTTTATCAATATTTTTTGTCCTGGCAGTTATTGTTCCTTTACAGACTTTGCACCATGATAACCATTAAAACCCTCTGCTTTGGAACAGGTTAAAAATCCCACCACTAAACAAGCAAACTCTGCTTTGTGTACCTGCTTCTCCTCTTAGTTCTTTCTCCAGTTCAACACCAAAAATCTCCAGAGCTCTTTGTCTTTCCTCCAGTTCTTCGAGCTGGCGCTGGACTGCCTACAAAAATGTAATGATAGAAAAGCTACAGACACAGCTTCAAAATTCAGAGACTAAAGATGGTCTCAGTGCTTAGAGAAATAGCTTGGAAAGGTCTTGGAGGGGTTGTGGCTCTTGCCAACTCATTGAGTGTACCAGGCACCTAAGCAATTTAAATATGCCACCAGCTGTCTATCACAACTTTATGTAAGTATCACAGCACCAAAAGAATCTCAGTTTTTTCTGAGTTTTAGTTCTCCCATTGTGAAAAAGAGATCACAATGTCTCTGTGTCTCACAAAGTGTAAAAAGTCAATATTCAGAGACATATATTCTGAGATCATACATTAGTAAAAAGCTCATATAAATAGGGAAGGTTTACAGCTGGAAAGCTCTGCTAGCTATTTCACTGTCCACAGGATTTTGTTTGGTTTGCTTTCATATTTCACCAGCTTTTGACTCAGAAAGAAAAGGGTGTAATAGCTAAGGTGTGACAATTCAGTGGCACTTCAGGAAGGATTTCTACATCCATTGTCTATTCCCTTTGAAATAAGATTTTTATAGGTGTGGTGGGGATAAAAAGCATGAAAACACCTTAAAATGTCAAAGACAGATGCTCAGCAGTTCCCAATTCAGGCTATGTTAGGGCATTCCAAGCCAAGCCCTCAGCAACAGCCTAATAAATACAAAATATCATTCAAAAAGATTGGACTTGATTGTCTTCATAAAGCATTAAAATAAGAGTAGTCATGTATGCATCTAATGTTACCTCAAGATAATTTACAATTCTCAGATAAAAACTAAAACATAGCTTCTCTTCCCCTATATTAAATACGATACTTCAGAGATCAAATTGTTCAGAAGTGCATTTACAAGTCTTAAACTGTAATTGGAAATAATAATACACCAGTAGAGTCCAGAGTTTTCCTAGCATTTTCTAAAGAGCAAGGCCTGTATAAAGTGAAGTGACTTTCCATCATTAAGAAAAGAAATGATTCACTTTCGTTATTGTGGCAGGGAGAGAACAAAAGCCATATAAAAGGATATTTTTGTATCCTCCTGTAATGCACAGAGGTAATGGCTGAGTTTCTTACATTCTACAGGGTTGATGTTATTTCCCCTTTCTCTCCTCTCTCTTCTCATCCCTCTTGTTCTTCATGCACATTTACAAAATTATGATGGTAATTATGATGCTCTTCAGGGACTGACATGGATGTGTCCCCCAGAGAGATGTGGCCCTGCCACACACCCCTTCCTGCTGCTGCTGGCCAGGGGGATTTCAGCACAGGGGGCAGTGAGGCACACTGAGGAGTGAGGGGAGGTGCAGAGCCCCTTCTGGGGACCCCCATCCTCAGGAGTCCCTCTTGGGAGACAAAGGGAACGTCTGTGAGCTGCATTTTCACCTGTGCTTTGTGAAGCCTCTTCAGCTCCTCTTGTTTAATCAACTGCTTTGTCTCCTTCTCCAGCTTCCTTCTCTTTCTGAGAACCCTTTTTGCCTATAAAAGACACATAGGGAAAGAAAAAGGCAATCAAAGCATAAGTATGCCATTGTAGCTTTCCTCAGAGCTCCCCCAGAATCACGGAGCCATTGAGGTTGGGACTGACCCCTGGATTGGGACTGACCCCTGGGTTGGGACTGACCCCTGGATTGGGACTGACCCCTGGACTGGGACTGACCCCTGGCCTGGGCCTGACCCCTGACTGGGACTGACCCCTGGATTGGGACTGACCCCTGGATTGGGAATGACCCCTGGATTGGGAATGACCCCTGGATTGGGACTGACCCCTGACCCCTTCCCCTGCCCAGAGCAGGGTGAGTTACTGCAGGCTGCTCAGAGCAAAAGGGAAACATCCATGTAGGAACATTTACATGCATTTGCTATGCTGGCTTTAAAGCATTACAAGCTCCTAAGGCAACCCTGAGTGTCAATAAAATGTTTCCAAATCACAAGTATACAACATCCCACTGTACACGGCCATACACAGGCTGGGGAAAGCACCAGTTTAAGGATATTCAACCCATTCCCATTGCTAAAGCATTAAAGTGATAAATTCACATCATGGGGCACTACCTGAAGCCCCATAAAACCTTCCATAATGCCATTTCTGTGCTGCATTACAGAGATTTTTGCTTTTCCCCAGGGCATTTGTTGCTGCTGTCAGGAGATCAGGACAGCACATGCTGCAGGGCTGGGCAGGGAATCACCTGCCATTGCTCCATCCTGCCTTTGACCCAAGCTGTCCTGAAGTGCTTCAAGCCTGTGGTGTTCCCATTTTTGAGGAAGCAGGATACATGAGCACCATAGACCGGACAATTAAAAAATTAACCAGCCAGGAAGTCACTAAAATTTTTCCCACTGAAATTTTGCCAGATACAAATGGTGGCACTGGCAAAATAGCAGCCAGAACTGGCATGAAAAGGGATAGTAGGAGGCATGTGAAAGAAGCACACTGAGTGGGGAACATGCATCAAAACTGAATCACTGCTAAAGCCTTGATCCTGCTTCCCATTTCTGGCAGCTTCCCTGGAGCTCTGCCTTCTCCCTGCCTGGTCCTGCCCTCCCTGTGACTGCCTGAACTGCTGGGGGTTGCTTCTATCCAGTTCCCTCCCATGTCTTTTCTCTATTTTATTCAAATAATTTTTAATTCATCATTATATTTTTTTACTATGGATTGTCTTTCCTGTGACAGGAAAGATGAATGGAGGATTCGCCATCTCAGCACATCCTGACACAGAGCCACCGGGGCCAAGTGCTGCCACACATTGCTGTGCTTTGGTCTCCTGTTTCCATTCAAAGTCCATTTTTCAGTGAAAAATACAGAAAAATCAGTACTTTGTTTTCCTTCCTCTTCCCCCCAGCCCCAAAGGTAGCAAATCAAAAGGCCACCTCATGCTGTTAATTACGTTTACCAATACTCTGCACGGGAAAGAGATGAACACATTTCTGATGAGCCATTCAGACAATAAAAGCTGTGTTTCCTCATGTCAGAGCTCTGTATGGAGGGCTCAGGGTGCTGTAGCCCCTTGGCTCCTGCCCCTACAGTCAGCCCTTTTGGGGTACAGGGCCTGGGTGTGACTTCATCCTAATCAGCACAAGTGTGTGAGCCACAAACAGAGTGTTTTCCAGGCAACCTACCTGCAGCACTCCTCAAATGAGTCTGTATTCCCCCAGAGGAAATCTGCATCTGTTTAGTTTATTTTTTTCAACTGTTTGCTTGTTGGGCTACGTATTAAGGCCACTTAAGAATCAGCTTCAAAGTGGTTTCAGTGAAACATGTCTGTTCGTCAAATTAAGACCTCCTCTGTCAGCACTGGTAAAACCTGGGGGAATTAAGGATCTAAAGAAGTAAAAGAAATGTTGATGTTCATCTGTCTTAATGCATTTTCTCTCTGTGACATGTAACCTCCAACGTTCCGATCCCCGCTTCAAGGAATTGCTGAGTGTTTTAGATCAAAATCATCTGATGGATTTTAAATACAGCCCAGTGTAGGAAATACCTTTCTGTTTCCAACTCAAGATTACCTTGTGCATTAATGAAGGCTTGGATTCAAATTCCTCATCGGAGGATGAAGCAGAATACTCAGTAGCTTGTTTTCTGAGAGGTAGGTGTTCATACCCTAAAACACAATAACAAAATGGTCAGTGAAGCAAAAAATACTCTTCTTTAGTTTAAACAGACACTTTGCACCTGCCCTGAGCTCTAATCAACAGCACCTAGAGCAATTTGGAAATTCAGCTGACAGCACCAATTAAATTTTTGACTCCTGTCAAAAACTGTCTGGCTACAAATTTTATCTTTTTACTAGGTACTACAAACAAATAAATTAATTCCTTGAGCACCCTGCATGTCGCACGCTTGCTCTGAATGCACTCAACATTCATTAAAATGTATCTCTGAAGTTAGCTGTATTACCCAAATGATTGTATAAGGCTCACTATACAGTGTAATTGAATGCACAAAGTCTGAGCCAGCTCTTAAACAAATTATCCTTATGTGGCTTGTAGCATCTGGCATCCATTTTTACTACATGACATCTGCTCAGTGTAAAATAGTTGGCGTCAGAATGTCTGGTCATATAAAAAAATCACAAATGTAATCAGAAGCAAATGGACTAAGAGAACAGGGCTTTATCACACAGCCTTCTGCAACATAAATATTTCATTAATTATGTCTAAACAAACGTCACTTATTTTTCTGCTTTAGGAATATTATCACATCATTGGGCTCTTGATTAAAATGCCATAAGAAGTCAGGAAAATCCATACATCACAACAGTACACTCCATAAGGAAAATTCAAAGTCTGCCTTTGGAAGAAGCATGCTTTCAGAATTATAAATTAAATTACATTTAATTGCAGCAATTTTATCTTGCCTGTTTTTCCAGCATCGTGTTTCAACTGGGTGTAAATATTTGAATTTCTTCTTAATTTGTCTAATGCATAGCTTCATTCTCTTTATTTCAGAAAATAAAACCGCTTTTGGAACATCTGTCTCTATGCTTCAACCTGCTACAGGGTTAATGATTAACAGCTGGGCATCTTGGAAATGTACATTATTTAAAACTAAAAATGTTAGCTTTTCTTTGTATCAACAAGGCAACAGTTGGCTTTCTAGGTGTATTCAGATTAAAATCCCCTCCCCTTCTCCCAGTATAGATGTTTCTTCTTTGCCTTGCTCTAAATCTCAGGGCTAAAGTAGGACTTTTGCCTCCAGTCTTAATTTAAACTGAGGATCCATGAAACGTGTTCATCCCAGACTGTAAAGCAATAAAAGCAAACCCAAGTAATTTAAATTAGAAATTCTGATTATTTTTTTTCCCGCAGCAATCTCAGTTTTAGAAACACCCAGTCCTTGTGCTCAGTGAAGTTGCAAGCTCAGAGGGCACAGTGGAGCAGGTTTGGGTCCTGCCATCCTTTTTGGGGTGCAGGTCCTTGGGCAGAGAGGTGCAGTAGCCCTCCAGGTGGATCTCCAGCCTCACAGGTGACTGCTCCAGCCCTGCCCAAGCTGCCAGCTCCCACCTCCCTGCCCCGCAGTCCCTGGAGAGGGGACACAGCTCCTGCCTGGCACCTGCCAGGGGCTGGTGGTTCCGAGTGCTGGGTCCCAGCACAGTGCCCGTGCTCTGGACACCCAGCTGCACCCTCCCTCAGCAGGGACAGCCTGGCACAGCCCTTCCCAGCTGTGGGGAGCATCAGCCACTGCTTCATTTAATGAGGAAACTCCCCCCGAAAACCTTGCTTTTCCCTGAAGTTTGCAGTAACCACCCTGCGGTCAGGGCGCCGAATCAAATTCCACAATATGCAAAGGGCAATCCTTGCAGCCTGGCAGGGCTGGAAACACGAGCAATTACACACTCCCCTTCTTCTCAGCTGTGCTGGGAACGAGCAGGTGCTCCCTCTGTCCTCCCCTTGGGGTGTTATCAATAATTTAGGAAACGTTACAAGGTCTGGAGGAGAAGCAGCCTGCTCCAACACAGTAAGACAAACAAACAACAAAAAACCCCAAACCAAAAACCAAAAAACCCCTCAAACTAAACAGGGTGGGACAGGCAGAACTTAGCCAACAGCTGTGAAAATTTGGACAAAACAAACACAAAAATGTAGAAACTTAGGGACTTTTACTGAGTCCTTAAAACCTGAAATTTAAAACTGCAGTTCTAATGTTGGATGACAATAATTTGCTTCCAAATATGCCAAGCCTTAAAACTCGATCTGCTACAGAACTGATCCCAAAAATGTAGGTTCTTTCCCAAATATTAACTCAAGTCTTCTAGACTTGGGCTTTTCAGGTATCTCATTCCTTCAGGTTGGGAGATATTCATTCAATACTTCTTATTTCCTTAGTACTCTAGCATCTCCCAGTTTCCAAATTAGCCTATGTTATACTAGAGCTTTCCCTCTCCATGGAACAAGACTTTGGATGAAAGTGCAGTGCTTTTGAGAATCTCTCCCTTAACATGAACATCCAAGGTTCTCATTTTCTCAGGAAATTTGATGTGCTCTGAAAAATGAGGGAGGTGTTAGATGAAGAGGCTCATGAGGTGATTCCTTGTGTTAGATGTGGGAACACTACTGATTATCCTGGAGATTTATGGGGAAAACCCACCACTGGTGTCAACCTGCCTGTCACAGCTCACTTCCCTTTCTTTCCAGAGGTGTTTTTGTGTCATGGTAGTGGCTGCAGCCTGAAGACACAGAATGTCTTGGAGCAGGAGCTGTTCTGATAACATGATGCTGTATTAATCTGTTGGCTTCTTCCGTGACTCCAAGATGGCATATTTTTGTAAAGTCAGAGGAGGTAATCCTGACCACTGTAAGAGCTTCAGCATTTTGCAAAAGAGAGAGATAAAGCTGCACATATCTCCTGGGGCACTGGTGTCCAAAACCAGATGGAAGCTGGTAGGAATGGAAAGAATGCCCAGTGGAAATCCAGTAGGATGACCAGTAGAAAGAGAGGACTTGGCTATTTGGTGTCAGCTCTCTGCTTCTCTAGATTTCTCATGGGGTCTTAAACATGTAATTAATCTTCTAGTGCCTCAGTTCCCCTTCTAAAATACAAAATCAGTGCAAGAGCAGTGTCCTCACTGAGCAGAACATTGCAAACACACAGACTTTCTGGGGCACAACAGTGCAAGGGGAAACATTGCAAGCAATCCCTTCTCAATCTAAGGGTGCACAATATCAGCAAAATGAGTTCACAGCACATTAAATTTTCTCATCAGCTGAATTGGTTGTCCTGCTTAAAGTATCAGTAATTAACATGGCACTTTGGCATTTTTTTGATTTCAAAAGGGCAGTAGGCTTAGGAGAGAACAACAGTTCTGATTGAACAATTTTATTGATCAGGTTTTTGGGGGACATTTTACTGCAGGTTGGAACACAAAGGAACCATCAGAGGACAAAGGCCTTAAAGATATTTGTGCAGTAAATCAAAAAGCTGGAATAGGATTTAGGAAGTCCAGTGAGGTTATTTGTGGACAGTTGTATATTCTACAGGCAAACTTTGGATTTTTTTAAACCAGACTCTCACTGAAAAGTTTGCACGAACCCCTGTTAATTCAGTGAGCTTTGTCTAAGTCTCACACACATTGTCTGTGCAGCTGGATTTCTGCAAAGTCCCAAATTTCCAAGTGGCTCTGAGGACCAGCTCTTATGAAAGCAGAGGGGGAGTGTTAGGCAGAAAGCATTAAAATCAGGCTGGACATCAGAAACTGGAATGACCCATACAGAAGGTGCCACTGCAGTGTAGCAGGTTTGAACCACAGGCAATCTGCTGCTAAGATTCTTCATTTTTGTGAAGATTGCTTCTTCATGCTGAGCTTCAGCTGGGGGCTGAGCATGTGGCAGAAAGGGATGGGAGGAAAGAACATATTAAATATCAGAAGTGGTTTCTAAGTATTTGGTTACTCCCCAGGGGATTTCTCTGCCGTGAGCTGGTGCAGGCTCATCTCAAACCTATGAACTTTTAATCACCCAGCTCATTCTCTGGATCCACAAGCCACTGGGGGAGAAAACACCAGTGCAAAGCAACAGCAACCATACCTGCACGGAGCAAGTGTGACCCCAAACAGGATAGGAAAGCCCTACTGCAAAGAGCCAAGAGAAGTATTAGAAGGAGTCTCATTAAATTGGTTTCTGCAAGGTGCTGGAAATACTTATCTTTTTCCATTAAAGACATTTTCTGAAATTTGTGGTAAATTTCAAGGAAGGAAAATATTAACAAGTGTGGGCTAAAGCTTGTCATCACTTCATGACTAAAGTTTGCCAAGCCTGGGCCTCTGACAAGTGCCTGTATGAGAAAGAAATGCCACTTTTGAGAGCCAAGCAGGACTTAGCTCTTTACCAGTTTTACTATATATAGATTTACTCAAATATGAATGTTTTAAAAACTTCAGAGAGCAACAATGTCGAAACATTGAAGATAACAGATTACTGGGCAAATAGCTAGATTAGAGCTCCATTATCTTTTTTTTTTTTTCCAAAACAGACTTTGCATTGCCTATATTCAATAATTGTAAAAAATTAATAATTTCTCTTTTGGCTTGCACAGCAGAGGAATGCAACACATTACATCAGCATGTCTTCTCAAAATATTTTTAGCATAAATAAAGCATAGCATTATTCAAACCAAGCAAGAACTTTTCCCATTTCAGTATGAGTACAACATACCAATTATTGTAATGCATTTAGTTAAGAGCAAGTCAGGTTGTCTGAGTTGATGGGCAGTGATGAAGTACAGACTGAAAAGGCCTCCCATTTAAGAACAGAGTGAGAAATGTGAACTAGCAACTCTCTGTGTCTTCAGTGCAGTCTTCAACATCTTCTGGCTCAATGGGAATGCCTGGTTTTGTGAGTTGGTGGATAAAGGATGCTCCAAGGATCCAATCCAAAAATTCAGCACCGAGGGCAGGAGTTATTCCATCAGTTTTAAGGAGCTCCAGACTAAGTGGCTTAGGTACTGTATCTTTCTCACACTGTGTGGCAGTTCTGAAGCAGAAGGGATGCAAAAGGATCTGGCAGCTCACTGGGAACATTTCAGTGACTTTACAATCTGCCACACAGGTTTTATTGCTGAGGTGTAGCAGTGATTTTGGGGTTACAGTTTGGGTTGCAATTTCATAAAGCAAGAGACAAATAGGTGTGTCAACAAAACTCAGTAGGTTATTTAGTTAAATAACTGAGACTTTCTGCAGTGGGAAGATCACAGAGAGAGACAGGTGGGTGCAGCTCTCACACCTCATATTTCACACCTGAATCTGTGCTGCACTTAATTCTTTCTGAATGTGTGCTCAGATCACTCAGATTGCTCTTGGTTTGGCATCAATATTTCTTGGACTTGTCTGCAGTTTTAATACTAATCTTGCTCTTGCAAACAAACAAGAAAATTGATGCCTTTTAATCACTGCCCAGATAGAGTCACAAACAGGTCAGAGGAGGTCAATAAGGTGCTCTCTCCTCTCAAATTAAAGAACAAGGAGACATTAATGACACTGCAAAGCTCTCAAAAGTACGTCCACAGCACAGTCACTCTGACAGCAGGGCTGAAGAAACCCCTGCTGAGGAAGCATGAACACAGAGCAAAGCTCCTTGCTGCTGCAACCATATTGCCTCAGTCTCTGGCTCCTCATGGCAGGGAAAACAAGTGTACCCTGTGCTGCAAAAACTGGAGTTCTGGTGCTTGTCCTCCTGCTTGCCTGCTCTAGACCCCCACCCATAACTCAGTGTCACTGGAGAAGTTGATCTGCCCAGCATCCCACTCTGCCTTGCCACCCCTTCTACCTCTTGAGGACAATTCCCTGACCCACACACATCTCAACAGCAGTGAGCAGCAAATCAAACTTGAGTCCAGCGAGATGGTTCTGCTTCCAAATCCACCCCGCTCCTTTAAATCTGTAGCAGCTCCTAAACTTTGGCCACAAAAAGTATTTATAAAGACTCCTTATGTAGAAAATTAACTAGAAATTAAACATAGCACACCATAGATGTGTGTCATGCACAGGTCTTTTAAAGGTTAATTGCTATTACACAATAATAATAGTGATAATAATGATAATAACACTAATAATAATAATAACAAAGTAATTCCACTGGAGTCCTTACCTGTGAAAGGATAACACAACCTTTCTGGAGAATGGTCCTTAGTGACAGGCAGAGATGACACCAAGGAATTCCATTCCCTTTCATGAGCTTTGCTTCTCAGTCTGTTGAAGAGTGACCCTTTTTGTGCAGAGTCATCCAGACTGTCCTTGAAGGAGTTCTTGGGCTCTGGAGATGAAAGAAGAGTGGTCTTTTTCTTACGGATACATATTTCATCCAGGGGAGCTCCTAGAGGGATGTCTTCAAAGGTAAACTTCTCTAGGAGTCCTGGCACCTCCTCCATCCTAGTGCAAGCTGGTTTCTCAGGTAGATGGGTTGTCTTGGAAGGCCTGTAGGGTGTGAAGGATACCTCTTCCCTGTAATCCCTTAGAGATATCCCTTCAGAGCCCACAGAAGAATGGGACAGATTTGAGTAAGGGCTCCCATCTCCCACGTATTTTCCTGCCCACTCCCTTACTTTAGGCTCCTGTGACTGAGTGTTATTGTTGTTCTTGTTCCTTTGGCTCAGGGAATACCCAGGAGTTCTGGGAAAGCTGAAGAAGGCTTGTTCTGAAGAGGCTTTGACTTTGCTGTCCGAGTCCTGCTTTAACCCTTCTGGTGCTGAGGTCAGAGGCTCCCAAATGGACCTTTTGATAGCATTGGCTATAAGCCTCAGTGGGGATTTTGGCTGGCCAGCTGCATGCTCCCTGGAAACCACATCTGGAATCCTCAGAGCATCCTTTGTGTCCACTAAAGAAGCTGGTGGAGCACCATCTGCAAATAAGAGAGGCCTAGGACAACCAGAGCGTGTGAACACTTCTTTTCTCCAGCCAGCATCCTTTTTCTCTGGAGCCCACAGGGCTCCATTATTCCCATACCCTGGACTGCTCCCACCTGGGTCTTTCCTGTTGGAGTCCTTCCAAAGCTGCTGTTGAGTATGAAGCCCCAGCCTCTGTTTTGCCTCCTTTAATTCCTGCTCAAGCTTTTCTTCTGGGTGCCTGGTGTTTTTGCCATCTTTCTCTTTCAAATCCAGAGATGACAGCGCTTTTGTCTTCCTGTTAAAGTGCTCTGGTTCAGAGGTGCATTTCTGTGTTTTTTCCTTCCATTCCCAGGCTGAGTGTGTCCCAATGTCACTGTCTGTGTCTTCAGACTCACAAAAATCAGCAGCCAGTGCCCCATTCCCAAGAGGAGTCTGTGGAGGACCTGTGGTGCTGCTCTGAAAAGGACAGTGGGGAACATAGCAATATATGTCTTCAGGCATCTCCCTGGCTTCTGCTTTTCTTTGAAATACTGGGCTGCAGGGTTTGAAATGTCCTCTTGGAACTTCTGGTGGCTTCTTGTAAGAGGACAACTGTGAAGTGCATAAAAAAATATTTTATGGATATAAAAACACTGTTTTTTGTAGCTTCTATTTCATAAAATACTTCAATCCATTTTTATCTTAACATAATAGTAATGAACATAATATTTAATTTATACACAAATAGACAGGTAGATAATAATGTGAGAAAAGCTTTTCTCCCCAAAAGGCTAATATTTCTCTAGGAGTAGAGATCTAATACTACTGAAAATTTTAATAGTCTAAAAATAATGTTATTCATGCTAAGAATCTGTCATATCTTTATGAATTACCTTCAATATTTTCTTTAGAAAGAAACAGTCCTATCTCCATAAAAACAGACAAGAGCAGATCTGCTCTATTCTCCTGTGTGTGTCCCAGTTGTATCACCTTAGAGTTTTGAGCAAGGAATAGAGACCATTATCCATCCTCTCCAAATGTTTTTCTAATATTGCATGTTTATGTAGCACAGGTAGGAATGACCAGAAAAGATTATAAAATGTAAGATGGTGGTTTTAAAAAATTCAGTTAGTTCTCTCTCATGATTATTTTTCCTTTGGTAAAGGTTTAAATTCATTACTCCAGCCACCAAAATCTTCTGCTGAAGACAGTAACAGGGATAAATACCCAGTTTATGTAGCCAGCAGAACAAAACTAGAGCTCTTCCTTCCATCTTAAAAGGGAGGCATTTTATCATCAGTGCTATGTGATAATGGATGGTGTGAAGATTGAATTCCTGCTTCCACTTATGTGCCAGATACCCAGATTCACACGGGTGAAGCCATTAATCTGTCTGACTTTTCATTTCCCAGAAGCATCAGAGGTAAGGCAATAATGATTCCACTTCGTTTCACGCTTCTGTTTGATGACTAAAATTGTTACTGGCCAGGATCTCCGATCAAAAAAAAACTGTAAGGAACACAATAAACAAATAAACACCCTCTTAACCCTCACATTTTAGAGTAAGGAAAAGGCCACTAAGCAGTGGTGGTACAGCAGGAGCTGAATGGAGTCCCATCTCCTCATGGCCAGGCAGCATTGTGCAGCTCTGCTCCCCTGGGACGTTCCCTTCCCAGCCCCATTGTCCTGCCACCACTGTGGATGTGGAAGAGTTGATTTTTCATTGCATAGGCCCTGAGGTCAAGCAATTTTAGTCACGTTTAACCCAAGGGTCAAGACAACTGTCAAGGGCATGGAAGATGTGGGCTGGTCCCTGCTCCACCTGACTCTGGAAGTCCAGGGATGTGTCCTCAGGATGGTCAGTCACAACTCCTGCAGTGCTGCACTCATGGCAGGCCCACCCTTCCTCATCCTTAAAAAACCTAAAAATAAAAAAGAACCCCAGAAAATACCATGGAAATCCAAGGTCCAGAAGGTGCTCCTGAGCAGTCAGACATGTGAAGCCCCTTTCCAGCCTAAACCAATCTGCAATTTTGTGACTGGCATGACAGAGTAGTGGCTAGCTCCTTGTGTGATCGAGGCCTGAGTCTCACAGCCACTTGATTTGAGAATGATTACATCAAATCCAGGTCTCTTCCCTATGTACAGCCCAAGTGTGATTCCAACCTCAGTGGTTACAGTGAGGACCAAGACTATTTAAAGGAGCAGACACTGCCTGCTGAGAGCAGACATGCCCCAGCAGCAGTCACAGTCATTCTGCTCTGCACAATTCTCCTTTGTACCTGTGGCTGGGAGTGCTCCTCTGCAGCACCACGCTGGCAGCTGGCTGAGCTGTCCTTCCCCTGTAGCCCAGGTTTCTTGCTCGACAGCAGAGGAAAGCCTGCAAAAGACACAACTTTTACCTTCCCATTGGTATTGACTTTGTCTTAAATGAAGCTTGCAATTAAAGAAGAAGAGTGGAAGATTAAACAGCCTCCTGGACAGAGTTAAACCTGACCTACAAGATTGAAGTTTATGGCCTTGCTCACGTGTGTGTGCGTGCTGTGCCAAATAGATGTTGATATTTTCAGCAGTGGACCTGATCTGCTTCCACTTCTTGGCTGGATGCAGTGAAGCAGCTTTTCAGTTCCAGGAAACTTTCTAGAAAACCAGCCCTCTTTAGAGAGCCTTCAGGCCTCAAGAGCAGAAGCAGTCAAAACAACCTGTGACTTTTGAACTTTGGGTAATTCCAAATAATGATAAAAATGGATGACTTCTGAGAGGGCTGTCCATCAGAATAGGGAAAAAACAGGAAATGCCACCTGCAGGCAGTAAGCACAGAAAAAAGTCTCCCAGGCCAGGACAACAGGCAGAACCACAGGGACTCTCCTAGGATCAGTTAAGGTAATTAATTACTAAAGGAGCCAACTTGCACTTGAAGGGAGGCAGGAGAACTTTCCACTATTTGTGCCTGTGGGAATTTAACATAATAATCAATCTTTGGACAAACAAAAGTATCCCTGATCCAAGATATTATCACGTCCAGCTGCAGCACAACAAGTATATTTACAGCTCAATTATTAACTCCCAAACCCAACCATTAATTCTGAAATCCACGCAAACTTTGGTTCTTCTACTTGGGGATTAAAAGGTGTATAAGGACAAAAGCAACATTCCACAGACAGAGAGGACAGTTCCTTCACGTGGATTTCAGCAAAGCTGGGGACAGACAGAGTTTTCTTTCCTCTCAGTGTCTCAGCTATTTGTACCCAATCTTGATGCAACTTGTTATGTTTGATCAAGACCAGAGGGACACACTGTGCTGGAGCCTGTTAAGGAGCTCCTACAGGGATGGCAACCAGGGGCTGACCTTTATATTCTGTAATTGAGCTGTGGGAAAACATGAGAATCCACAATTAGGATGAAAAAGCCACCACCACCATCTGCATAAGTGAGCCAGGGGGGTTCAGCTTGATCCACTAAAGCCTTGAGCTTCCTGACAGGACCAAATGTCATGATTCAGGACACTGGGGGAAATGCAAGTGCTGCAGCAGCGACAGCCAGAGCACTGAAGAGAGCACAAAATTCCCAGCCTAGGGGTCTGCTTGTGCCCATGGGGAGAATTCCCACCCCAGCTCTGGAGGGCAGGCTCACAAGGACGGGGCCTGCACATGTGAGAACATTGTTCCACACAAAACCACAGCTCCCCACCTGTCACAGGGAAAAGAGTTTCATTCCCACCAAGATGCTGAACCTACATTTTCAGCTTTGCTTTCAAAACAGGATATTAAAAAAAAAAAAAAAAAGAAAAATAAGAGTTCCCTAGGGCACTATCATGATGTGCTTAGCCCAAAATCCCAAGATAAATTAAGAGCACGGTGTTCCCTGTGGCCATGCGATGGGGATTAAAGGTTTGGAAAGGTGATATCCTGCTCTGAGCCTTTCAGCCAATATAGCCATGACACTGATTTCCTCTCCTTCACTGCCTACCCCATGCTGTTTATGAAACATATGTGTTGGGGAGGATATTAAAAAAAAGGAGACAGAGGTTTTTTTCATGTGACTGATGATTATATGAATTCCTGTAATCAAATTGGATTAAATATAGAAACCATGACTTATGGTCTTCCTCCAAAGAGTAAAAAAAGCCTTTATTCTGTTCCCAGTGTATGCTGACTGTGCTCTACACCTTATTTTAACAGCACACTCGATATTCAGGATGACTCATGCAGCACATTGCCTCCCTCTCAAAGGCTTTTAGCTCCCTCTAGAGCCCTTGAGGCATGCAGACGATTTTAGTAAAATGATGGAAAAATTAATTGGCAAGCCATTAAGTAATGCCCTTGCTGAGAACAAGCTGAAAAATCAGTCAAAATTAAGAGTAACATCCCCTCCAGTCTTCTCTGCTTTCCCCTCTAACAATCTTTCTTATCCCACCTGCAAACCTGGATCAAGAGTCATTATTGACTGATCTTTTAAAAACTGGGATCAATTAAGGCAAGGCTTTCAATCCAAGCCTTTGGTGGAGCCAAACTCTGATGTCTGTGCCAATTCCCACGTGCTTTACAGTACTGAAGAGGCAGAGCCAAGACTGACAGGGATGTCAGGAGATTTTGAGGATGCCCTGTTCCACCTTCTCATCCCAGGCATGGGGGAGCCCCCACTGGGTGGGACACCCCATGCAGCCTCTCAGAGCATGGCAAGACCTCATGGCTCGGGGTGCAGGGAATCCCAGGGAATCCCTGTCCTGTCTGTCTGTCTGCCACAGCTGCCTCTCTAGGCACAAACCTTCAGAACCTGGTGGGGGCCTCCACTCAGGACCACGAAATAGCCCCAGGCATTTTCTACCAGGATTTACTGAGTTACATGTGAGGCACTGGAGGCCTCCAGGGGACTGTGGGTGGGTAGTGACAGTGCTCATGTGCACCTGGCTTAAAGGCAAGGCTGATGCCAGGAAGAGGAAATGCATCTTATGTCATCATTTGAAATATAAAAAAATCATCCCGGGGTGGGTACTCACAAATAATCTCGAAGCTTTCTTGTGCATTCAAAGCAACCAAGCTGAAATGCCTCTGCTCTGGTCCCATCATGGGCACAGGGACCCTGCTTGTTTCAGAAGCAGAGCCATAACCTCTCTGGAGGCAACTGGGACCCTGAGCAGCAGCAGCAGCAATGGCCCTTGTTGCAGGGTTATAGAGGGCAGGGTTAAAGAGCAGCTGCCAGCAGCATTCCCAAACCCTGCTGGCTCTGTGCTCAGAAACTGTGGCACTCAGCCCCGTGCACAGATCCCACCTTGCTGCTGCTGCACATCCCTGTTTCACACCCCAGGCTCCCAGACACAAAGGCACTTAGAGCAGAGCTTTGAGGGGCTCTGGGGTGCTGGCAAGCTCCTCCAGGCTCACCCTGGTGAGGCCAGTTCCAGCAGGAACCTGCCTTTCTTTCGGGCACTGGCAGAAAAGTGTGTGCTCTTGCTGAGGGCTGTGCTGAGGCCGNCCCTGGTGAGGCCAGTTCCAGCAGAAAAGTGTGTGCTCCTGCTGAGGGCCGTGCTGAGGCCAGAGGACGATCCAGCAGGGGTGAAACTGAGGGTGGCTGTCTTGTTTGGGGACCCCAGCCCAGGAGAAAGGTTAACTAGATGCAGCCTCAGCTGAGAGGGGCGACCACACTCAGTTTCAGAAGTGAATAGAGCACAATTTCTATTGAAATCACTGTATTCTTGTGTGATTCCCACAGGGAAAGACAGGTCAAACCAAACTAAGGGAAAACTGCTAGAGGACAAGAACCACTAAGACTTATTTTCACCAGCTCTTCTCTTGGGATTGGCTTTCTCCCTTTCACCAACGCAGAAATATCACCTGGGGGGTTTTTTCCAACAGAAAAGAGGTGACAGAGCACCTGTGGGGGTGTGTCAATAGGCACCTCCAGAAGCATTTCTAGCGAGTGACACCAACTCAGACCCAGCGTCCCATCTGATCAAAAGCAATCAGTGCAGGCAGGGCTAGAGACAAAATATGCAGCTCTGGGATAGGAGTGTGTGTTCCCATCTGGAGAATTAAAGTGAGCACCACCTGCTGATGGGTATAGTTACACAGAGAACAGTCTGTGCAGAAAGGGAGTTTGATCTTCCGAGGGTAAGAAAATGGAAGGAAACATCTGGTGTGTTTTAGATTTCTGTTTTCTCAACTAGTGACTCAAAAACACAGAAATTCTAAGGGAACAGAGGGAAAACAGCATGAATAGAAGATACAATCACTTCTCAGGCTCTACTCACTCGTTTGGATTTTTCTTCTCCAATTCTGATACTTATTTAACGCCGTGGACTGGAAACTGTTGGCTCTCTGGAGTGCTGAGCAGAAACAGAAGGGACACAGGGTCAGCGAACGCAGCAGGAGCCAGAGAGCAGAACTGGAGCTGGGGAGAACAGAAGCGTGGAGGAACAGAACCCCAATTTCGCGGTGGCAGGGGTCGGTTTTGCGAGCAGCCTGCGGCCGGGAGAGGGCAGCGCGCACCCGCAGGATGCAGGGGCAGCTCCCGGGGGGAGCTCAGGAATCCTCCCACTCATCCCAAACCGACACACGGGACAGGGGCAGGAAAGCGACCCCGGCTGCCAGGGACGGGGGAAGTGTGAAACTGCGGAAGAAAAAGGGTAAAATCCTTTAGTGGCTTTAGGAGCCACATGCTGCTGGGCGCATTTTGGGGTCTGGGTCTGCTGCTGTCCTTTTGCCTTAAGCCAGGGCTTTGTTATTCCAGAGTGGATTTAAATTGCTGTATAAAATCCCCTCTTTTTTGCTTGGCTTAAAAATGTGTATATGGCTGCAGGGGTGGTGGGAGATGGGAAGAAACTAATGCTGGTGGCCTTTTATTTTCTGCAGAACATCTTTGACTGTTCTTAGCATATCTTTTAGTTCTGATCAGCTCCAGAAAAGAGTTTCTTTCCATTTGAAGGCAGACTGTTTCCAAACCTCTCCCCACCTCCAGCAGCTAGATATGTACTTTCCTCCCTGTGCTTTCACAGGCTACAAAACCCTCCAGCAAAGTTTCTACCCTCCTGTAGAAACCCAACCTGCTGCAAGCAGAGCTCCCTAGTGATTCCTAGCCTCACCCTTGCCCAGGCAGTGCTGCAGATACTGCATTGCCTAATACCATCCTAACATTTTACCAGTGGGAAAACATTTATCCCACCCCTGCAAGGCAAGCACGAGGCACAGCTCCTCCAGGTTATCCTGAACCATGGAAATGGTGCTTGAGTTGTAGCACCAAAAAGGCAGAACCTCCCCCCCCAAAAAAAAACAACCTGGCCACACTACAGGGAACACCCTCCACTTAGAAAAGTCTCCCCCAGTCCTACCTGAATTCTCAGGAGAAGCTGCTGGAGCATCCCCAGGTCAGGATACTGCTTACCATCAGCGACTTTGGATGTTTTGGAGCTTTCCTCGGGCACCATGGGGCTCCTGATGAGTGATGCCCACCTCTGGATGGGGCTGGAGCAGGCAGGGGGCTCTGGCAGAAAGGTCTGGCTGTCGCTCACCTCCGAGTTCGAGGAGTCTCCGTTGAAATCAGACTCCAGCTCAGAGCTACAGGGAAAAGGGCAAAATGGAAGTGGGACATTTCAGGGGGTGCAACAAGCACCAGCATGAGCACTGACAGCAGCGTGGGTGTTTCAGAGGAAGAGGTGTTTGGCAGCCAGAGCTGATGGCCTCATTTTCCTTCTTTCATCACCATTATTACGAGACTGTGATCTGCTGTAAGTGCTACCCAGCTGAGCTACCCCCATTCTCCTCAGAATCTGGATTTGCACCCACAGCCACTACATTCAGCACCTGGAATCAAAGTGCTGCTGAGAGGGACTTGGGGTGAAACCTCTCACTGCCTACTTAGCAAGGCCAGGCACTTCTGCCTGCAAGGATGAAGTAAGGGAAAAAGCATTTGCAATGCTGTGATTGGTCTGGAAACAATGCACAAGGTCAAAACTCTACACTTGTCACCTTTTTCCTGCAGATTTTTGAAAATAAGAAGAGAAAGGTGCCAGGAGGAGAGGCATGAGGACAGCCATGGGCCCAGCAAGCAAGGCTGAGTACAGAAGCTGGAGAAAATTGTAAGCATAAGTCTAGAGAGAGAGGATTGAGTGAAGCTATCTAAGCAGCCTTCAAATGTGCAAAAGGTGTCTGTAGGAAAGAAGGAAACCAACTCTCCTCTCCTCATTCCTAGGAGTCGCTGGGCCAGCCCATGTAACTCTGAGCAGTGCAGGGAGGCACCTGAGCTGACCACAGAGGTGGATTGTGGCATCCCCTTGAGTAAATGTAATTAAAAATGCACCACACAAACACACGTGTGGATGATGTGCACATCCTGACCTTGCCTCAGGGCACAACAAGGGTTTGAGGTGATTATTAGCCCTTTCTCTAATAATCAGGCCATTGCTTTCATCTCTGAAGTCCAGACTGTAGGGAACAGACACCATCAGCCCTTCTGGTGTGACCACATTCCCACCGCCATAAATGAGTGCAGCAGGATCCCACTAAGCCTCTTTTGCATGCAAACAATACTGCCAACCTAATTCTAAGATTTACTGTGATGATTAATAGCTGTGCCTCAAAGAAAGAGGAGCTCACACCGTGAGCAGTCCTGCTGGCATGGCAGAATAACACTGTTCCTTATTTATAGAGCAGAAAGCAGAGTTTTGTTGTGACAGCCCAGGAGGAAGAAGAGGTAAAGGAGAGGCTGCAGGCTGTATAAAGCCACACATTTGGGTAGCACCCACCAGTCCTGGCCCTCAGCTTCACCCAGATCAAAGCAGCAGTACTGGGAGGCCAGGGCAGGCAGGATAGCAGGGAAAGGAGCATCTCTCCAGGTGCACTGCTCTCTCAGCAGGCTGAACCAGAGAGGCCTTGAATTTCATGCTAAAACACACTTTTTAAGCTGACTTTTGAGCAGTGTCAACCATACAGATAGATATTGACCTATATATGTAAAAATATAAATATATGAAGGCTTTGATAGCTGAGACCCTGTGTGGATGGAGAGATACCACACTGAGATTGGGCAGAGTGCCACACCAAAGAAAAAGCCCTGCCATTAACATTGATTGATATCTTTCTGTTTTAAGGAGCAAAATGTGTATTTTCCTTGGCCAGCAAGGAGGTAAAATGCTCTAGCATGAGCTTTCTCCTCTCATCTCTGCTGGAAGGGGGGGTCATTATACACAGTACCTAAATCCTGAACTGCAAAGCTGTGTCACTGAGCTGGTTGTTTTCCCTGCAGCCAGCTCAGCAGAGCCATTTGTCCCTTGCTGTTTCTCTTGTCCCCCCTTTCAGGCAGGGGCTGTCCTGCTGGAGCAGTCCAAGGCAGAGGGGGCAGTGGGAGGTTCACCTGGAAGCCACTGGCCCCTGCTGTGCTTCCACCCCTTGTGCCACATCCTGCTGCCAGGGAGCCAGGGGCGCTGCTGTCCAGTGCAGGGAAAGGAGCTGATCCCTCAGAGCAGGGGGATCAGCCAGCTCTCATCACTGCCTGGACACCAGCAGGGCACTGCAGGCTGCAGGGTGTAGGCAGGGGATGTGCATATGCTGCCCAGGGGAGCTGTCAAACAGATAGGAAACCCTCCCCTGTGTTCTCTGTTTCCTCATGGACAGGTTCATCTTTCCCTGTAAGGGCACCCAGGACTCACCAAGCACAAACCCTCGTTACAGCCACCTCAGAGAAGAGCCAGGTTGTGCTGCAAAAGCTGCACACAGCACCACAGGCAGGTGTTTCGGGGATGTCAGGAATCTGAATGAGCTTCCCTGCAGAGCGGCAGGGTTTGTAACAGTTTGGGTTTGCCTTTTTGTTTCTCTTTGTTTTTCACTCCCTCTCTTACTGTCTAGTTCTCAGTAAGGAAAAGTGCTTTACTCGGGAGATACCGATCTAATCTTTAGATGGGATGACCCTGCCCAAAAGCAAATATATTCTAAATGAGTATGTAGAAATGTGGCTTCCTCTGACAGCTCCCCAGGGTTCATCAAATTTCAGATTTCTGAGGGATGGGCAGGCTCTCAAAACCCAGGAGAGGCCCAGGGTCTGGAGCTGTAGGATGGGGCCCAAGGTGGGAGGTGACCACGTCACAGGATGCACCTTTAGCCACAACACACCCATTGCCCAAATCCCTGTGTGCCAAAAATTGTATGTTCCAAGAGCTGAACCCAAGCTGATCACAGCAATGGTTATGCCTCTGATTCAGGCTCCTGTGTGGGATGGGAATGTTTGAAGATTTCCTGCAAAATGATTCATGTGTGCCTTGTGGGGATTTATTGCTGCAGTTAAGAACAATTGTTATTCTGAGCATTTTTGGGGATTTTTTTGTTTGTTTTTTTTCCCACCACCCCCCTCCCCGTTGTACGTACATCCAATCCTATGTTTTGTTATCATTTTCTTCAGCATTCCAGAGAAAACCAAACTGCTCTTACGGGTCTCCTGGTGTTTTAAGGTACCTGCTGGCATCACTGGTGACCATGACTCGGACGGCGAGGAGGTTGTGCTCAGCCATCTCCTCCTCGGGGATGACCCTCACGATGGCCCACTCAGGGGAGGGGGATGACAACCAGTGCTCCAGCTCAGGGTGTCCAGGGATGCTCTTCGCCTTCTTGGGGGAGGTGGGCTCGTCAGCCACGGGCAGGCAGCAGCCTGGGAAGGCACAAAGGTGACAGCAGGCTGTTAGGGGAGGAGGGAGTCCACGGGGCACTCACCCCTGTGCTTGAGTGGTCCTTGGCTGCTGGTTTCTGCCTGGGCTCCTGTGCTGAGATGCAGGCAAGGAGTGCACTGACAGCCTGGCACGGCAAAAAAACCCCTCCAGCTCAGTACAGCCCTGTCAGGGCTCCTCAGCTTGGATCCAGAGACAAGGAACCTTCAGGAGCAGCCTCAGCTTCTGCAGCTGTGGGTCCTGGCACTGCTCAGTGGGATGGACAACAGCCTGGTGCCTGGTGGCAGCAGTGCCACACGTGCCAGCCATACAAGTAGGGATTTATGGGCTCTTTTCCAGCCCCTTATGGACCTGTGTGTGGCAGGAGGCAGATGAACCAACCTTGGCTGGACCTTCAGCCTCACACTGCAAGTTTAGGTCAGCTTAGGACAGTGGGAGTGAGCAAAATAAACACAGACCCTTCAGGTTATTTTTGATTACATACAGCAAATACAGACTCATTCGTGAAGAGAAGCAGCATCCCAGCAGTTGAACAGCAGTATCCCTGAAATCCACATTCAGGCAGGGGCAGTAAAGAATAAAGCCACGTTTCCTTTGCTCATCCCAAGTGATTAGGACAGGAGATCATCTCTCCATGGGAAATCGTTCATTTCTGAGCAACCTTATCCACCCACAAACTCCCACCCAAGCACATACAAACATATCAGCTGCAAAGTTCCTTGGGGCTTGGTGCAGAAGGGGCAAATGACAAGCTCCAGGAGAGTGGCTGTGCTTGGTTCACTGCCCATGTGTGGTGCTTTTACTGCATCCAATTCAACACTGGTGCTTCTAATTTACACCTGTGTAAGTGGGGGAAAAAATACCAAACTTGGGACATGGCTTGGGATGGAGCAAACCATCTAGTTAACATCCATTAAACTCCTATTTAACTTGCAGTGCCTCCCTTTATTGCAGGAGTGCACTCACCCCATCCTTATCCTTGCAAGGGTTTTTACCTTGAACGTGGTGAGGCCCTACATCCAGCTCAATAGCACAGCAGCAGCCCTGTGCTTCTTCACTTTCTCTGGAAGATGGGATGAAAGTCACACCCCTCTGTTTTTTATGTCTGACTTCTAGTTTGGCCCAGCCAGGCCACCCACCCAAGGATGCTGTGGGCTCCAGAAGCTAAGTAGAAATCAGCGTTTTGAGCCAATTCGTAAATCCCAAATCCTTCAAGTCAACTTTCTTCTTAAAAGGTGGTGCATTTTTCATGAAAATCAGAGCAAGCAAATGCAAATAATAGTTTGCCAGCTCCTTCTGTAAATTCTGTACTCATGCTGGCAACAAACACTGCCCAAGGTCACTTCAAGTGGCTGCTAAAGAAAGTCAGTTTTGCCACTGGCTTGCACACTGTGTTCCTTCCCACCCCACACACTATGCTTTCTCTGCCACACTAACAGGAAAGAGAAGAAAATATGTTTATGACTAACAGACACACAGCTGGAGACCATCAAAACCCACAGACAGACAGACAAACAGACTACCTACAGTGATTCCCAGCATGGTTCCTGAACATGAACACATCTCCAGTCAAGCTCTGCAAAAGGTTGTTGCACATCTAGTTTCCAACCATTAGGGATATGCAATAGTCAGAGCTGGTGAAGGACCTCAGGGTGCCATCCAGGACACCAGATGACAGTGATGGATGGCACCATTACCTCTCTGAAGAGGTAAATTCCTATGCTTGCTTTTTTTCTATTGCATTCTTCTTTTTTTTTTTTTTAATTTCTTTCTGGCATCACAACCTCTCCCCACCTTGAACTCTGCAGCCAGGAGCTGATCCTCTTAGGACGGTGTTAAAACATCAAAGCCCTTTCTGAGCAAGTTAAGTTTACATCCACAGCGATACCATTCAGGTTTAAGAGCAGCATCCTGCAGCAGCACCTCTGCCCATGGCAGGGGGATTGGACTAGTCCTCTGTAGGTCCCTTCCCACCCAAACCACTCTAGGATTTGAAAGCAAACCCACTCCTTACTAATACTTTATCAGTATTTGTAGTGTGACATATAAACTGAATAAATTATGTTGCACTCAGCTCCACAAAAGGAGAGAGTGAACCATCTTGATGCTTCAGTGCATGGAACAACCTACAAGTGCACACTATCTCCAACACTGGCTTACACATTCTGAGAGCAGAGCATTTGGAAAGTTTAATGTTAGAATCTCTGTCCCTCAACACAGGGCTGCACCTTGGCGAAGAGGCTCAAACAGAAAGCAGAGATGTCCCAGATGTCCCCCATCATCAGTGTTTTTGTAGGCTCTGAGGGTGTTACACCACCCAAGTGGTCCCTCCTAAAAAGCAGCAGTTTTCAATCCCTGAGGACAATAGGGGTCCAGAGCAAGTTCAGGCAGCAGGGATGTGCTGCTGCCCCCCTCATGTAAGCACCGTGGGGGGAGAGTGTAGCCAATCCAAACAAAAGCCCAGAGCCTCACACGCCTGGATCCCACCTGGCAATCATCACCTGCTCCCCCATAGCAGGGCAAACACATCCAGTGGCCACCGCTGCAACTCTGCCACTGGCCAGAGCTGCCACTCCTGTTGGAGGAGCACCCAAAAAGAGAAGTCATGTTCTGATACAAACAAAGCACTCAAAAAGAAATCTGAGAGTTCTTTAAAGCTCTTATTTTGCACAGTTAGAAGGGCTATGTGAACTAATCTCTGCTGAATCAGCCCAAAGGCTTACACAAAGGTTAGGCACACGTTTATGCTCCTGAACAGACGTTAGGCTAAATTAGAAGCAGGCCATTCAGAAAGTGTCAGCCTCACAGCTCTCCCTGAATCCTGAACAGCCACCCATCCTTGCAGCACCTCCAAGGTCCTTAGTGAGATGTCAGCACAAGGCTGAGCAGGAGGACCCTGATTTTCTGGAATTCTGACTTCTGGGTGGAAACTAGGCTGTAAACCTCAGCGCCCTGATTCCCAATCATAGTGCAGGCTGAGACTGCCAGGACCTTGGAATGCTAGTGAAGGACCTCAGGCTGCTGCTGCTTGAGTACTTTCCTAAGTCTGCCCCTGGATCTTGAGTATCTCCACACCCTCTCTGGGCAGAGCCATTGCACAGTAAGTTTTTCTCATGTTTGGGTGGAACCTCCTGAATGAGGTTCCCTCTCAGTCATCTGTTCCCAAGGCCCAAATCTCTCAGCCTGTTCTCATAAGAGAGATGCTGCAGCACCCTAATCATTTCCTCCCCAGGACAGGAGATTTTATTGGCTTTTTATTAGAAGCTGGGAGACTGAGCCAGAGGAACTGAGCTTCATAAAAAGTAAAAGCTGCAGAGGTATCCCGTGTGCCCATTTCCTGCCTGTGCACTGACCCCTGCGTGGCAGCACGGGGCGTCACCAGAGGAAACCCCAGTCCTCCGGAAACAGTCCCTCAAAATAGCATTTGCGTAAGGGCTGACTTCATTTCCATCGTGCTCACTCCACATTTCCTACTCCCTGTGCCTCAGCGTGCTGAAGACTTCCAGCAGGGAATTTGCCTGCTCCACAGCACGCTTTGGACTGGAGGCACTACTAATCCTTGGCCAAAACATTCAATTGACCCAGGGACGGGGGCTGGAGGAGCATGGACAAGCCAGGTGTGGGAAGGTGTCAGCACTGAGTCACAGCCCAAGCAGGGTCTGTCACAGCAGCACGGCTGCAGGGACAGGCAGCACACGCCACCAGAGTCCCTCAGCAGTGGTTAAAGTGGAAACCTCCTGACAACCACTGCTGTGCTCTTGCTGTGCCCTGGAGCTCCCTGAGTCAGACAAGGAGCCAAGGTGCTAATTCCCAAATCCTGCCTGTGCTCGGGGGCTGTCCTGAGCAGGGCTGAGGGCAGCCCTCAGGCTGGCCAGGAGCTGCAGGTCCTGCAGCCAGCACAGCTTGGGGTGCTCGTGCTGTTTTAGCTCTGCACGTACACATCTCCAATGTCCTGACTGGATTAAAGGAATTTATGTTTTCCATTCCTTCAGCTGTTGTTAACTTCCTCCTTACTCTGCTGTCACCCACACAGGATGATACTCCTCTCATCCATAACGCAGAGCAAAGAACATGGCTTTAGGGTTTGTGGGGGCTTTTTCTGTTTGTGTTTTTGTTTGTTTGGTGGTTGGGTTTTATTGTTGTTGTTTTTTTTTACACAAGCAGTGAAGCTTAGCTGCCTTCAGCTACTTAAACAGCAGCGACACAGCCAGTGATTTGAACAGAACAATTACATATTTCATCTGGCCTTCCCACTCAAACACAATGAAAAATATGGATAGACACAATTTCTCCTTTGTCTTCATTTCAAAACTCACCTCATCCTCCTCACATGGGCAGAGAAACGACTGTTTTCCTTAAAGGGCAAGGATTTAGCTACGCCCTGTGGTAACTGAGAAGTATTCCTAACGCTTCAGCTTGCATGGCTTGTACCTGGGTTGGCTCTCACCCAGAGGTCAGGGCTGGTCAAAACTCACTCCAATCCATGGGCTTGGCCAAAGAGCCTCTGCAAACCCCAAGGACAGATAGAGATACAAAACCCTTTACAGTAAAATAGAGGTTTTCTCTCCATTAAGTGTCATACCAAGTGTTTTAATTCAATGTTGTGTCAGCTCACCTTTGCATTTGAGACAGCAATGCCTGCACCAGACCTCAAATTAGTCAGAGACACAACAGTGAGGGACAAAGACACTCTTAGAAGACCTTTCCCTCCATCTCTGTTGAGATGCTCTCCCTGACTGAGCCCTTCAGGAAGCTCATGGGCTCAAGGTATTGTCTTGCTAACCAAAAGCAGGCAAATTCAGCATGGCTCTTCTGCTCACTCAAAATTCAGTGCAACCCTGATTCCCCCAATGACAGGCTTGTAAAATTCACATTGCTTACAGAGGGATGATCCACCATAACCTAAAAAGCATTTTTCCCTTTTTTCTTTTTTAAATAAGCTTTTGTAATGGCAACCTCAGTCTGGATCCATTTCAGCATCTAACAGGGCCTTCGTGCAGTATCATTGTCCTGCAAAGGCTCTGTATCCAAGGCAGGAATATGGCAGTGAAACCTGATGTCCCAACAGTGGAGAGAGCCAAAGTCATCCCAGCGCCCAGAAAAAAGAACAGAGAAATCTCCCGGGATGTGGGATCAGGAACTCTAGGATCTCAAGAGGTTTTCCTAATACCTCAGTTTGCCTTTCTTCCTCGGGTAAGAGGGCAAAGCTGACAGTGCAGCACAGCAGTGGAGAGATTTTTCTTGTCTGTATTGTGCAGCCTGTTACAGACACCAGCTACATGAATATTCTCTCAGCCCGGAAAGTTTGCAATGACACCATGGTCGGAGGGGCAATCACAATGGGTTTTGCTGAGCTGATGAGAGCACCGTGGTCCCCTGAGAGTCCCTGGCACAGGTCTCCTTCAGGAACGTGCCCAGAAGCAGTATGCCACCACAGCCGTGACAAAGAAGTGGCCCTTTCCAAGGGGGATTAGTGTCTACCCACCCAGGGCTCCGCAGACACCTCAACACCTTCTCCAACTACCATTTGTAAGGCGTTGATCCCTGCAGCACCTGAGTGCCCCCAGCGACAGGGGCTGTGCCCAGGCACGAGCAGGAGATGCTGTTTGTGCTGCGAGTCCTGCTCCACAAGGCAGCCTGACTGTGGCCAGGCTGCTGCTGCTGCTCCTGGCTCCTCTGCCAAACCAAATCACACTGCTGTGACCTGGCAACCGAGGTGACAAGGCCTTGGGAACCTGCCAGCTTTGGGCAGAGCCAAGCTCCTGCTGAGGCAGCTGGGCTGGGTCAGTCGTTTCCACCCCACCTCAGGCAGAGCACGTGCTGCCCACAATGGCACAAAGCCTGGGCTCTGCCAAAAATCATTCCCCTCTCCAGCAGGAGCCCATGCCAAGCGGCTCGGACACCAGCTGGCTCAGGACAGCTGGCTTTGATCAGCTCTCCTCAGCAGTGGCTGCTCCCCACGTGCATCTGTCCAGCATGGACAAAAATGGTCAAAGATGCTCCACAGAAAATCCCTAACCAAGGCAGCTGCAGCTGGCTTCCCATCAAGTCAGTGCTGCTGGGCCACAAACAGCTATAAATGTTCACATTTCTCCTCCCTGCTCCACTCTAGCTGGTTTTAAGTCATGTGAAGGGAATTCATTTTTAAGCAAATCCTGCGGGATTTCTTGGCTAAAGTGAGTCAGACCAAACGGGAACCCTACATAAGAAGAAAGGGAGAGCAAACCTCGCCCAGCCAACCAAAGTATGAGAACTCACACAAATCCAGAGAATATCCCCGAAGTCAGAAAAGCACAAACACAACCAGGAAACAACAAATTTTAAAATTGTATCTACCTTTCTTCTTTGGCTCACAACACACTCAAGGTACCAGTGGTCAGGAACAAACTATTTGTGGGGAGGCTGGTCCAAAAAACAACTCTGAGAACTCCTGATCTGCCCAGGCTAGGGGGCCCCACACAATGAACACAAGGTCTGGCAGCTGGCCAGGAGGAGACCCCCTAGCAGGGCCCTCAGAGGGGACAAGAAATTATCCCTACCTGCTGCTGGCAGTGAAAGGGGACCCTGCCACAGCTGCCCTGCCCCAAGGGCAGGCAGCTCCACCCCAGCTCCACAGCTATGGAAAAGCAGACAAGAAACAACTCCTTGTGGGCCTTGTTTGGGGGACAGAGAGGAAGAATGAAACCTCCTGGAATTAGCTGTCCCAACCTGCAGTGGGGATGTGATGTTTTGCCACCTGTGGCACACCCTGAGGGCTGTGAAGCAGGAACAGTACAACAGTACTTACCCAAAACTGCCCCAGTCACAGCACTGGCACGGGGCATTCTGGTTCTCAGGTGAAAGGCACCACCAAAATGCAGAGTGCTGCTCTGGTCAGGGGGTGTGGGTGCCTGGCACCCGGGGCTGGCAGAGGGCTCACCCTCCCTGATGTGCAGCTGTTGGCCACAGCACAGTGCCCTCATTCAAGGCTCCTGCCTAACTGGCATCCTGCGTTCCCGGCCGGCAATCCCGAGGCTCTTGGCCTGCCATTACACTGTGTCACCTCATCACTCACTCACAGGGCAAGCAGACCCTGCCTGGCCTTGTATGGAGCTGCTGACTCAGGCACTGACAGGAGTGGGCAGTTCTAAAGTGGAGTTACTCACAAACGTGGGCAGCTCTGATGGTGAAAGCAAACACCAGCTGGCATCAAAAACCAGCATTAAGAAATTCAGTCAGCAGACCACAAATTGATCTGTAGCACACCCAGCCTGCTTTACTACCTGACTTCTCACTGTGCAATAAACTGAAAAAACAACCTGAGTCGAGCTTACAAAGCAGCAGTGCTTCAGGAAAGCTGTGGGGACAGAAGGAAGGTGTGCTAACACCAGAGCTGTGCGAGCTCAGGGGCGAGATCTCGAGCAGAGAGCATCCCTCCAGGGAAGCACAGCCCACGTGGGACTGGCAGAGAATGGGGAAGCACCTCCAGCTTGGTTAGAGCTTGGTGTTGCTGAAATACAGGGCTCAGCAGCCCACATGTGTGAAACCCAAGCTCAGCCCTGTCTGAGCTCCAGCTGCATCCTGCAACCTGAGCTCAAAACACACAGGGCTGCACGGGAGCACTGCCTCTGTCAGAGCTGGAAGCTGAAGACATCCCACTGAGGCATTCCACAGATGTGCCTTAGGAGGCTACCAGGCTCCCAGCAGCATTCCCAAACTGATGTCCTGTCCCAGCTTCGACTTTTCACCTCACCTGAGATACTACCAGGCACGTTTTTGCCCTTGGAAAAGGCTCCTACAAAAGGTATGATGGCTGACATTTCACAGATTTCAGTTCTTGCCACATCTCCCTATTTCTCCTCATGCTTGCTTCACACTTCTAACAGAAGCCAGTTCCACTTTATGGTGGCTAAGACACGGCAAAGAGCAAAGGGAACTGCTGCTCCCGTTATCCATGGGCTGGCACTGAGCTTCCTGGGGCAGCAGAGTCAGATCACCTGCCTGGCTTCCAATCACCACTGCCTACAGAGGCTTTCCTGCCAGCTCTTCTCCATCCCTGATGCAGGGATGAGCCCCCTGCTCCTGTCCCCTGCCAGGAGACCATCTCCCCCCACTCTCCTGTGAGCCCATGCCAGCACCTATACAACTTCTTCAGCTGCATAACACTTTTTCCATCACTTACTTCATAAACAAAGACTTCTGAATTCTAGCACAAAATATAACCAGGAAATTTGAAGCTCTCAAAGCCAGACAGAGACCTCTGGGATTTTTTAATGCACCTGAGGGGGCAATACACATTTATGTGCAAATACAAATTGAACAAAAACTAACAGAGATAAAGGAGAAAAAAAGAAATTTAGAGGAAACCTATTAGACATACTGAATATGTGTCTTTAGGAAAAATTGATTCTCAAACAAAACCTGCTATGATAGCACACTACTTCTCTAATTTTAGAGTAAATATATATTTAATTAGAGCAATCTGTGTTAGTCTGGTATATTAAGGCATGTATTAATTATGAATTTGGAGTGCAACAACAACACTTTCAGCTTCCAGTGTCCATCAAAATAGTATTTTTGGGCACAGATTCAAAGCACCAAAAACTTTGAAACAAAGATGTGAATGAATGAATGAATAACCTGCAGAACAAATGCTGAAAGGGCAAATTCAATACTGTAGCAACACAGAAATTTCATCATTTCACATTTCAAAAAAACATTTCAGAAATTCCATACATTTCAAACAAGTTTGGAGCCCACCACCTGATGAGATTAAAGCCTCTCTTCTTTTCATGTGAGCGCAGTTCATGAAGAAAAGGAAAGATTTGGGGAAATATTTGCATTACTAATATGTTTACTTGCATCAGGCATTAACGCATAATGTCTTCTTATTTTCAGTGACATGATCTTTCAGGCAAAAAAAAAATCAAGTCATCTGCAAACATGTCACGTCTTCGAAAACATTAATGCAGAACTCAGTGCATTTCAAAACTCAATGTTTTGATTTGAATGTGAGGAACAAGTGAGCCAGAAGTGAATTAAAGCCAATTATAGTAGCTAATTGCTGTAATGCTGTGGAAAAATGCAGACCATACTCTTTGCTTGAGGTTGGAAGAAACACAGAAGCAACTTTCATTGGCATTTTACAGCTGTAGCAATTTAAAAGAAAGTCAGAGGAACAGAAATTACTCTTCTTGGCAGAGTTAATGAAAGGTGGTGTTTGAATTTGATCAATTCATCAATTTTTTCATCAATTTTAAGAAGTTTCATCTGTATTCTTCTATTCAAATCAAGTTTGTTGGAAACCTGCAAGATATTTTTCATTTTAAAGGCTTAGCATAATTATAATAAAGGTGGGTTACCTTTAGTGAATGTTGACATGTTTGATTTTCATTAACAGATATCTAGGCAGTTAATGCTGCCTGGCTTTGAGAATGAAAGGTTAGCTTGACTTTTCAAAAAAAAAAAAAAAAAGGAAATTTAATAAGGAAAATAGGCACATCTCTGTACTTATTTTCAATCCAAGCAGCCCTTGTGGCAACAGACAAGTTCAGAACATATTTGAAGCAGTGTAAAGAGGAGGGAAGACAGAGCAGTTCCCGAGGCTGCCAGCATCATCTCTGCCCTTTTCCTGCTGGAATGGCATCTGTGACATCAGCTCTTAGAGGGCATTGGTGTCCCCTGCTCCGAAACCACGGCTTTTGGGGAGGGTGAGCCCAGAGGAGCAGCCTGCCTTCCTCTCATTTCAACAACTGCAGCTCTGCAAAGGGACACAGCATCCCAGCTCTGGGGGGCACAGCTGGCAGCCCTGGGGCACTCCAGGCCCTGGAGAGAACTCCAGAGCAGAGCAAAAGAAAGATCCAGGTCTCCTGCTCACAGGGAGCTCTGCTCACACAGCAAGATAAGGAGCCCCAAACCAGCTTCTTAAATTCGCACAGACCTTAACCCACCAGGCTCTCCCTCCACCAGCACAACAGGGAACATGTGGTGTTGTTGTGTAATAATTATGACCAAGAGTGAGGGAACCACCACAAACTTCCTCTCTGAAGATGATAATTTTGTCTGTTTTATTTCTTATCCATACACTGCGTCCTGCCTTGTCCAGGAGTGCATGGGTTGTCTACTGCAAGGTAGACAGGACTGGATAGTGATGTGACTGCTTGGGCCTTCTGCATCTCTGGGAAAAATAAATCCAGACTCTAACATTACCCCAATTCCAAGTTATTGTACTGATATTTTGGCAGGAATGAGTGAAACTTTGTGCGAACAGCATGAACATCTGATGCCTGTCAACGCTTCAGTGCCAAACAAATCACCACCTTCTGCAGGCAAAAAAACTCTTCTGATGTTTCCCTGCCACTGCCCAAAACTGTAAACTGTGCAAAGAGTAAATTCAGTTTTACCCAAATTGCTTTGTCTGTTACAATTAAATGCCAAGTATTGTCCTCAGTGGTATTTGTTGCCCCATGTTTTCATAATGGATATCATCTCTCCCTTGGACACCAAAATTTTTACTGTGCCTGCTGGCTTTTTCTTTGGCAGGGAAGATGGAATAGTTCATTGAGAATAACATTTGTTCTTCTTTGGCAATACTGGCTTTAGCAACAATTAAAAAAAATCCTTTCTGTCCGTTCAATCCATTCAAACAACCCCAACGAGGCTCAGTTTTAATTCATTAAAAAAAAATAAATCACACAAACTTTCCATTAAACTCTTGGGACTATTCTTTCTGGGATTTGTTTTTTTCTTGAAATGCAAAGGAAAAGATTATAGCTTAAGAATTGCAGAGTAAGCAAAAGAAAAAAAATGAAGGGGAGGAAGACATAGGAAAGCTCTTTTGGAGAACTTGCTGTTAAAAGAAGAATTCCACTGCCATCTTGAAATACAAAAATTAAAATTTAAAAATACTAAGTAATTAAATAAAGCAAGGCAACCGTTAACAGGCAATGGATCACCAAGAGCTGCAGCTTCCAGGGGTCCCAAAGGTACTGGGAATAGCACTCCAGAGAGAGTAGAAAAGGTAAAGATTTATCCTGGGTTATTACCTGCTTTTCCTGAGCACAAGAAAAAATCCAAACACGGTAACTTATTATCTTTATGACATATTAATATGTAAAATAACAGCACAAGGAAAGGCAGCAGAGACCAAAGAGAGGAGGACAATGCTGTTTGTGTGTGCCCCATGCCCACCAACACCAGCTCCTCATTCCCAGGAAGGGTAAATCCCAGCACCAGTCACCCTGGATCTGCAGGGAGGGGACAACTCCTCAGGGACCTTGATGTGCATCCCTTCCACAAGGGACACCCATGCAATGACACCACCACAGGGAAACTCTTGGGCCTCTGGCTCAGGCCACAAGCAGGGTAACACCACAGCATCCACCACAAGAGGAAGGTGCAAAACCAGCTTGAAGTCACTACGAAGTCTGTGTACCCAGAAAATTTTTATAAAAGGAAGAGATGAAACAAGGAGACTTATAAAGAACTACATTTATTTTCGTTTACAGCAGATATCATAAATAAAGCTAAAACAATTTTCACTGTGTGCAAAATAAAGAATTTCCATGTGAAAATTTAAATACAGAGTTAAAAACTATTCAGTAAAAATATGCAGTTAAGATTATAAGGTAAAATGAAGACAGAAGATTTAGGAGGAGAAGGACAGAATCCTCACTGGGCAGGAAGAGGAAGGAAGACTCTGCAACAGAGAGTAAAAAACACAGCAATAGGAAGTGGTTTGAAATGGCAGACCTTTATGCTATGACCTTCATATTAAAGCATGCTGAGCTTTGTAACAACCCACTGCAGCCCTGAAATATACTGGGAGTCACATCCCAGCCATTTGTGCAGGAAGTGACGTTCGAAACACGGAGAGATTCTGTGTGGGCAGTGTGGGGACTTTCAGAGCCATGAAGTCATTTTAGGGTACCCACACAAATAAATACAGTTGGTTGAGCCATGCAAATGTACAGACCAGCAAGGTAAGGAGCAGTGGCCCTGCTGCCTTCCACATTCCTGGCTGAAGCATGCGAAATTGGGCAGCTGGCAGAGGAAGTCTGGCCCCTCCTAAAACTGCTCCCAAGATCAATTCCCAAAGGCCCTTCCCTTATGACCACATCAGCCAGACTCAGTGCACTTGCTGGTCAGCCTGAACCCTTGGCTCTTGCTGGGATTCATGTCCCCTCCTAGATTGTCACCTTGTGATTATACAAAGTGGAACTTATGTAAAAAATATATACGAAATAATGGCGGGAGCTGGTCGCGGAGAGGGGTGGCAATGTCTCATGCAGCAAGACAAACCCAACCATCAGAGTGCCAAACAAGGCCCAGGTAATAAAACCACTGAAACCAAAGCACTCTGGAACTTGGCATGTTGGTAGTTCAGCCTGAGAACCACATGCACTTTTAGGCCTGCCCACGATGTCACTTGGGGTGGAAGGCTGGAACTCACATAGTTTTGGCTGCTTTTTCTACAGAATCTTGTACACCACACTGTTCCAGTAGGAAAGCAGGAATTGCTTGGACCCTGCTTGCTCAGAGAGTGTGTGAGCTCAATGCAAATAGGTGCTCATGTTAACCCAGAGACTCACCTGGGTAAGCACACACTGACCTTATTTTAAATCTCTCCTTCAGTTCTTTGAAAGAAATAAGGCTTTAACAAGTTTTTTCAAGAAACCCTTTACTTGCCTAACTTACCATAAAGGCTCAGGGAAGCGCACATGCACAGACAGAGAGAAAAACATTCCCTACAAAGAGCACAGACATTACCTCTTCTAGAGCTGTGAACTCAGCAACAGGTTAAATTATCATGCCAAAGCTCCATTAATATACCAGACACACAGATTGCTCCAACAGTTAAAAAAAAACAACATAACAAAACACACAATGAAATGCTGTCAATCAACAGGGTTAGTCATGTAATTTTGGAACTGGGAAAAAAAAAATCACCTGAGAGTGGAAAGGCTTCAGCCAGTGAGCGGGTGCAGCACCGGAATGTTGAATTGGACTAAAAGCAATGAGCGAGATTGGCAGAGAAGACAGCAGGGAAGAAAACACAGAACTTCACTTGGTTATGTAGGAAAGCATCTGGAAGATTACATCGGTACAAAGAATAACTGGCCAAAATGAAACTGCCTTTTTTTCATTCAATTATCAATGAGGACAAGCAGGTATGACTATTACTAGCAGAACAGTAAGATGAAGAAGTCAAAAAAATCAACCAATTGGAGTGATACCAACAGAATAACCCTCCCAACAGAATTACCTGCAAAATCCCAGTGGAATATGCATGGTAATTAAGATTACTCAGGAAAACATTTTCATTATGCAAGTTCCTGAATTCTGTTGGGGAAATGTAGGGATTTATGCCCCTTTATACAAATCTATATAAAACAAATATCATATTTTATTTTTTTTAAAGTATCTTATTTTTACACTTTCTACTAGTAAGATTCATTTGGTTTAGGTTCATTAGCCAGAAATTTCCAAGTTTCTTACTACATCACTATTTTCTCTACATTTACCATTATGCTCACTCTGCCAAAGTAAAGAGCAGGAGAAAACTTTAGGAAGAAGTGCTCCTCAAGACTCTCCTATTGACAAACTGAAACCAAAATTGATGGCAGCCCAAATTTGGAAACTTGACCACTCAGCAGTTTGCTGTGTTGCAGACCTGACCACACTGCAGGCTGTCTCCTTTTTAGGGTGAAACAATTACTACCATTAGCAAATAATTAAAAATAATACAGTGTTTCCAAGTCTACTTTTTTAAAATGCTTACAGCATAAAGGTAGAGATACATTACATACATACAGATGGCCACCATGTAACTGTAATTACTGCTGAGTCCACTCAGTGTTGTAGCAAAGTTTGGCTGAATACATGTTTGATCATTAATGGCAATTTATGTCAAAGGAATGCTATCTTATAGCTATCAATTTTCTTCAAGTACTTTTTCAAGTTCATAAAAATAATAATTTTTCTCCCAAAATACATAACCAGTCTAAAATGTGAAAAGCTCATCCTCATAGTTTAAAGAAAGCCAAACTGTCTAGAAGAAAGATCCAGTTTGTCATTTATTTTGAACAGCACATTTCCTTTTCATACCTAAGAGGCAAAACAATTCAAATAATCTTTTCTCACATTATATTAAATCAAAACAAAACAAAACAACAAACACCAAGACCTGCCAGCCCACAGGCAGTACAATCATTTGAGACTATCTCTGAGGGAGGTGATCCTTAATTTTGGTACAAACCAAGTACAACAGTATTTCCTATTTTTATGCCATGTTCTTCTGGCTGCAAATAAATGCTACAGATGCTTTTCATTTTAGGCTACACATATTGCCATGTCTAAGGATTTACCTATTTCCTGGTGAACTTCTGAATATAAATAAGTACTTGAAAGGCAGGGAGCTTACCTTGCTGGCTAACTAGGCTGAAAGTAATGAGCACAGGGATGTTACTGTGTCCTTGCTGTTCAACAGATTAAGGCAGACATTGCTGAGGGACATCTGGAAGAAATTTACTCATCTGCTGCCCCAGATAATAGAATTTCACCTTTCTGCTGCCAGCTGCACACATTGAAATGAATTACCCAAGTAAGAGGTTATGCCTAAGAATACTTTTATAGGCTTTTGATGTTTGTTCTAAACCTGTATTTTTAAAAAATTCCAAAAGACACTGAGAGCAATGCCTGCCCAGAGGCACAAGAGGAGAGACTTCAGTTACAGCGGAGTGCTCCTTAAATTGATACTCCTCATATCAGCCACCTAATGAGGAAGCCTTGATTTGAGGAGTGTCCGATCTACTTCTTTCTACCAGTTCCTTTAACTTAGAATTTCAATCAATCCTTCACTCAACTATCATTTGCTCTTCAAATTTATTTAAAAACTTCAAATAAATTAGTAGAACAGATAAAATTCCCACTATCAACAAAAGGTATCCATCACAAGCAATGTAAAAGGCATCACTAGGAGCAATGTGAATTATGTACATGATTTTTTTGAAACATATTTATGCAAGTTATAAACCTTATAGCCTAGAGCAAAGATGAAAGCAAGAAAAAAAAAAAAGCTATGTGCCATACTCAGGTTTCAAAACCCAGTCACTTGTCAGAAATATTCCTGAAAGAATACATTCTTTCTTGGTCTTAGTAAAAAAAAGGGAAAAAAAGCTGGGAAGGGTAGGGAGAAAAATGATTTCAAAATGTACCATCTTCTCCAATGATCTGATCACAGAATAAAACAGAGGAGGTAATAATCTAGAAAATATCCTTCATCTGAGTCCATGATGTGGAAATGTGTTTGGACACTGTCCTTCATGCTCTAACATACAGTACATTTTATGTTGAAAATTTTGATTGTACCTCGCTTCTATCAGAAGGAATCCACCATTAAATGAAGCCACGCATGAAATTGCGTAAAAAGCAAAAACAAAACCCTCTAAACCAAAAAAAATCCTCCTCGAGAGAATAGCCAGGCTGTTAAGTTTGAAAATCTGAAAGGCACAACTGAGCAAGACACGCAGAAGGATTCAAACCCTACAGAATCTTTTCACCCATTCGAGCACATTTTCAAGTGATAGCTCTGCTTCCCGGTACATGTGAGTGAGTACCTCTAGGAGAGCACAGAGGAGTGGCACCCCAAGGCTCAGGAGTTCATACAGGTAGGTATAGTTATATGCATTGTCCCTGAAATGGAGGTGGGTAGCGTGCAGGAAACCATGCATCCAGTTAGCCAGGCGGCTGGGAATGTCAAGCAGATCCCTGGTCACCCGCAGGGGCCAGCTTAGCGTGCCCCCTAAGAAGGAAGTCAGGATACCTGGGGACCTGTCCTCTGGACTGCTAGCAGGGGACAAAGGGCTTTCTGTGGTGATCTCTGTGGGCTTGGCTTCCACTTTCTTCCATGCATCTATCGCCTCCTTGGAAAAAGCATTAAGAAATAAAGAAGAGTTAAATATGCTTCTCAAGTATCTAAGTTCAGTTTCTGCTACTGTTTTTAAGTCTTTATGTATACTTTCATTTCCAGTTGCTCATAAGTTCAACTTTACTTTGCATAGAAAAGCTAGATTCCATTGAGAACCAAATCACCAAACTCACAGAACCAGGAGGTTTTTATCTAAGCACTGATTTTACTGCATACGAAGTAGAAAACATCCACACACACTCAAGTATTGCACCCAGCCCAGATAAAGATGCCTCAACATTGCATTAGCAATGTAATCACTCCATACCTTTCCATGGATCTGTATTGTTGCCCTTCTCTTTCTGTGCTTCATACTGATTTTGCAGTGCGTAAAATGAGGTTTACAGTAAAATTTACCTACAAGAGGGAAAAACCAGTTATAGGATAAGTTATCTATACATACATGGACTGAAAAATCACTGTTGCATCTATAAAAAAACCAAAACCAGGATAATGAATGGCTGAGCAGCAAAAGGAATGGGAAACCTGGCACTGACTGTGATTAACAGCTGTGAATAGGTTTCTTTTACAGATTTGCACATTAGTTCAGTAACACGAGGTCATTTGTCTACCTCTCAGGTATAAGATTAATGAACAGCAAAGAACCAGCATCCCATGAATATGAAGTCACAAACCAACACAAGACATCAAGCAGAAAAAAAATGAAAAAGTCAAATAATCAGCTCTAAAGGATATCTTTGCAGATTCTCCACATTGAAAAAGAACCACTTTGACCTTGAATCTTTAATCCTTTTTACACAGAGAGATCAGGATAATACTCTGCTCTACTCAAGTAATTTGGAAGGGCCAAAAGAATTTTCAATTCAGTTTGACAATTCCATTCCAAACATAAAAAAATAGAAAAAAAAAAAAAGAAGGCAAATCACATTCTCCAGGTGGGTTTGAGCACCCAAAATCTGAACCTTTTGTTCTACAGCAGCCTGGAGCCTGGAATAAATCACACTGGGCTTGGCTAGTCCTACTGCTTTTATCTCCTGACCATAACATCTTATAAGAAATAACCTACCTTCCCTGCACCCATGTAAATCTGCCACTATTATGGCTTGTCCTTATACATCACATTATGTAATGGCCAGTTTTAAATGGAGATAAGAATAACTCTGTATTAATGGAGAAATCTCACCCCTTTTTCCCCTCCCTTACTTTGACCTGTGATTCGATAAAGTGCATTTTGGCCACTCAACTTATTTTCCATTGAGGATTTCTTCATTTAAAGCTCATGTCTGTCATAATTCAACTCTTTTGGAGAACTAGGAGTGCAAGTACAAGGACTCAAAGATCAGCAGGGACACGAACAGCACACTTGGCAGACCTCCTCCTGACCGTGCTCGCGGGCCAGATCCTTCTCCCTAGCTCCACTAAAAGCACCAACACTCAGCTGTTTCAAAATACCCCTAAACAGCTCCTACATTACCTTCTTCAACATCAAAGGCATACATTCCCAAGCGGAGTGTTGTAGAACATATTTCACACTTGAAGCACTCCCTGTGAAAGAAGTGGCCTTCTGCACTCAGCCGCTCCATGACATAGACCCGTTTCTTGCAGAAATAACAAATGTCACTCCCCCCAATGGACCTGGGGAATTCTTTCCGCAGAGAACCCTGTTCAAAGATAAAACAGAACATAAAGCTGTAGCTCCACATCCAGATATAAATCCTTATGAAGGGGGCAGCTGCTTTAGCTGCTTGAAGCATTGCATAGCACCCTCCAAGCAAAATTACAGTAAGAATCAGTCAGCTTTTTTATTACTCATTATTGCAATTCTGTAGGTTTATGCAGCAATTAATAAATCAGACATCACAAGGACTCTAAAGGGTTGACTTTGATGTTGGACTTGCATCCAGTTTCCCTCTGTGAGTTCACCAATATTTTGATTACTCATGTCCAAGAGCAGCATCATCCCCAAGCACTCCCTCATCACCCGGTACCACCCTGGCTCAGGGACTCGTGTCTGTCTCAGGAGGTGAAGGCACACCTCACCCAGCCTCAAACAGCAGACTTGCATCTGCAACCACGCAAAAAAACACCCTGAAGACTCAGTTCAGACACACTCTGGAGGAAAACGGAGGCTTGTGCTTTAAGGTCCATGAGGAAAAGCAGACAGTCTCTAATGCTGCTGTCTCAACCACCCTCCCCATCACCACAGCCATGCCTCCCCTCTCAGCCTTGCTCCTTCTGAGACTACAGCCCACCCTGGGGCTTGGTTAGCTTTAAAAATCACTTTGTTTCCTACCACATGCATTCAGAATATTTTAATGCATTCAAAATACAATCCATAGTAACAACATGAATCTACTTTGAAAGTTTGTTGAAATTAGGCTGGTAACTAACGTTCTTTAATTGCCACAAATCTCATCCCCTCTTAGATAGGCATGCAAAAGGCACAGAAAAGCAAATCAGAAATTGATTAAATGCCACTGGACTTCCCTTTTCTTATAAGAGGCAGGTATGAGGATGTTATTTTGCATTGCTGTATTATGGTTGGTTGAGGTTGGTACAGGTGAGCGTGCTGTGCCTGTCACATCCATCACCACCTCCCTCCACCCATCTCTGTTGCCACAGGAGAGGTACCACATGTGGGATAGAGGAGGAAAGGTCCAAGGCACATTCAGACAGCAGCACACAGTCCACACAACTCATCTTTCATTTGCCAGCAAAAGGCAGCTTTGGAACCATTTTTTAATGTTAAGTAGAACTCGCAATTGTCGCTGTCACATAGTCTTGTGCTTAAAAGTTGACAATTCTATAGCAGATCTGCCATTAGCAATTCATTTTGCTCTGATGGATCATTTTAGAGCATGAATCTTTCCAAACAAACAACCATGCAAATGGAAAACCACACAGATGTGTTTTTAAAACCATGGCGTTAATAGATCAGATAGTTACAGTGAATCTGAAACAACTGAGTTTAGTGCTGGTTGGTAAGTAAAGTGTCATCACTGCAACACATCACCTTACTTGGCTTCCCAGTACCTGACAGCTCTGAGCAGTGGAGGCAGCAGAAGGAGAGTGAGGAATGGGGCAAGAGACTGCAGCTCTGTCCAGAGACCGCTTCTGAATTCAACACAGAACAGTGTCAGAGTAGAGAAACAGCCCTCTTCAAAAGCAGGCACAGTGATTCAGCACTCGTGTGTCAAAAGTAACTGCATAAGCATGTACTGCACAAAACTTTCTTTAGAAGCCACCCTGAGTAATAATTGTCTTCTGTTACTAATTCTACAGCAATTATATTTAATAAAAGCCTCCTGAAGTTTTAATTCATATAGTCAAGTAGCAGAAATATAAATAGTAGATGCAGTGAGCAACATTTCCATCAGCATATTGTGCCAGTGTGCACTCGATTCTCTTCTAAGTGTTAGACATTTCATAAGGCTTCAAGTGCTCCACAACTGGGGTCTTAAGTCAGGATGGCATTCTGGGAACACTGCTTTTAAGTCAAGTTACTGTTTCTTCGTGGGTGTAGTCTTACCAGCTCAAGCTGTGGCTTGGGTCTGTGATCATTCATATACAGATTGACAAGAACTTCAGCCACAGCTCCAATTGCATGTGAGACCTTTCCTACAGTCGTCTAACCAGGAAAGGGAAGAAGATGAAGAATAGAAGGAAGAGCTTTAGTTCACCTTGACAGAGAATTTAAAGACAAAAAAGGACAAGAAGGATTTGGACACATGCAAACGTCGATACAGGGAGGCAGGAGAAAGAGCAGAGGGGAAGTCCAGCAGAGCACAAGCATGTTCATGCGTGACCAGCATGGTCCAGCTGGGGCCACAGAAGGCTTCTGTGCTGCCCACAGACTTTTCCCTGAGGATGACTGAGAAATTCCTGATGGGAGCAAATGCTTCTCCTCAAGGCTTCCTGTTGTGTTCATGAAAGGCTGAACTGGGAGCCACTGCATGGCTATCTAAGCTGGGCATTCTGACATTAAAAAAAACCCTATTGTTCACTTCAAATTCTCTGGGATGTGGTTGTTACATCTCAGAACAGGGGTGGGCTCGAACCCCACATTAACACTCCCCAAACTGTGATATTTCACGGAACATTCTATGAAAATGTGTGAGCCAAGTCCCACACAGGGATGTTTTGTTGGTGCTCACAGGGCAGTCTTTCACCCTCTCTCTCCCCAGTGACTCACTGTAACGCCAGGGAAAGCTGGAGGAACCACGCTCATGAGAGGGAAACATCCCCTTTCATCTGCTTCATCACACTGCTGCAGCCACAAAAGCTAGGCTGTTTTTAACCAAATGGATCAATCAGGTGTGCAAGGAGCCAGCAGCTGCTCAGGCTGTGGCTCCAAATGCAAAGCAGACAGACCAATAACTGCATGGGCTGTGCCTCCCTGCCAGAACACCGGCCTGGGACTGGAAAAGGGGAAAAGTGTGTGTGCCAGTGGCAGCAAGTAAGCAGGTACTCTGATCCTCAAAAAAAAAAAAAAGACAGTAAAGACTTCACAGATTTACAGAAATGTTTTCTACCCTAAAGCAAATTTCCAGTAGTGGTGGGGGTTTCAGCTTTGCAGTCAATGGAAGATCCCAGAGCCTCTCTGGTAGCAAATGCAGCAATGGCCATCCTGCTCTGGCCAGGGGTCTGGTACTCTGCTTCTGCAGCCAGGGCATTGCTTTTGCCCTGAGGACACACACATGGAATCCTAGCTAACACTCCATTCAGCTCTCACAGAGCCCAAATCTCAAGGAAGTCCCCTCTTTTCAGGGAAATTATTTGTATACTGCCACCACTCCAAGTCCTGAAAACTGAAGGGTTTAAAATAACAGAAAGTTAACATGAGAAAAGGAGGAAAATATAAATGCAACAGTATTTGGGAGACTTTAAAACAATTTTAAAGCATTTTCTATCAAGTTTAAAAACACTTATGATGCACTATGGTTGTGTTTTCAAAAAAAATTATGGATTAAAGAATTCAAGAGACCATGTCCAATCCTTTACAGCTCCCCTTACCTTTTAAGAATTATCTCTTAATTAAATTGATATCCAAGCAGGTACAAAATACACAAGTTAAGACTACAAAGGCCATTTAAGGAACAAATTTCTGTCCTGTTTGGTTTTGTTTAATATCTGGAAAACTTGTGGCTAACAACTGCATAGTTAGCTGCTACTTACATACCACAATGCTGTCCCAAGTGGCACACCAAATTATAAACCACTACAAGAAGTGCTACTACAGGAAAACTACGTTCCTTTGATTTGTTTAAGAACATGGAACAAAAAAATTTTCCTCCCCAAATTCTGCACCTCTGAATATGCTGAGCAACTTCTGGGCCACATCAAAGTTCTTGTCCACAAGCCTCAAGGTGAAAGAAAGTGTTCAAAGTCAGGTGAAGCAGAAAACTTCCCCTTGAACTTGATAAATACTAGAGCAATCAGTAAAATAACAAGGCTGTACAAGTAGTTGAATTTCAGGAAAAGTATTCTTGAGCCTGAACTACACCTTGAAATTCATCAGGTTGGCTCACTTCTGTTCTCCACCCATTGGAACAATCTATGTCAACATTAAAGCAGTCAAAACAAGAAAATTGCATGTTTATACACACTTTAAAAAATGTTATTAAAAGTAAATGTTCCTGTAATGAATGTGGATTCACACTCCAAGTAAAAGCAAGTGGGATTTCAATTTAATTTAGCAACAATGCCCTTAAAACCATGCTTTATCTTCTGGTCAGCCCTGACTTGGTCAGGCAAGAGATGTTTGTTACACATCCCTTCCAACAGAACTATTCTGTTCAAGTGCCCCTCAATCACCAACCAGAAACATCAGGGCAGCCCCAAGAGCACCTGCCACCCTCAGAGACACGCAGAGTCTTTAGTGTCCCTGAGGTCACTGCAGAGAATGTCCTTAGTGCCCCTGAGGCCACTGCTGTACTGAGGTCACACACAGCTTTGTAATACTGGGGCCACTATCAGCTTTAAAGCCTTTGCTGAACAGGAATTCTAAAGAGTTACCTTCCATGGTGAATTTCAGGGAACAGCCAGAAAACACTTAAAGATCCCAAGCATTTGTGATTTCCTCAGACTGTTGAGCTGTCAGTGGCACACTGCTTCTCAGCAGGTTGACCAGGGTAGTTATTACCATGGGAAGAGAAAGCTGCCTTCTGTATTTCCCTGGGTTATTATTCAGAACTGCACAGCCAGCCAAGTAAGCCTCAGTAGCATTCTCATAAAACAAAGGAAATATGCTCTCTGCCTCCAAAAGCATACAATGTTTCCCCTTTGTTCTTTCATATCCTTAATGATTTTCCTGGTCTTATTTTGCTTTGAGGGTGATTTATTTACTTTTGGTACAAGCTGCTATGTATATTTTTTCTCTGAGACAAACAATATTTGAGTAATAAGTTACTGTGTGTAGGAAACACCCTAGCCCTGCTTACTGCTGGTAATTAGAGACAGGTTGAAGGGAAGTTGTTGGTCCAAGCTCTGCAGGGAGCAAACTGATTGCAAAAACTTCCCAGTTCTAAGGACACACTGTGTGGATTCACTCATGCAAAGCTCAGATGAACAGAGTTTTCCAAAGGTCAATCCAACCTTGAGCACAAAACAGGAACAACCAAAGCCCAGCCTTTAATATAATATATGCTAACTCATAATTCTAGCTATATGAATTTTGCCAGTTGATTGAAGTCAAAGGTACTTTTGATTATTACTGACATTTTGCACATAGAAGGTAATTCTAAGTTGTAATGACTGCATGTCTTGAAAGAAACAATACGATCCCACAGCCTTCTTTTCAAGTGTTGCTTTCAGGACTTAAGACTTAATAACAAGTTTCTGTAATTAGACAGTATGATTTCACAGCCACCCTTTTCAATAACCATGTCCCCATAACTAGTACTGTTCCAAGGAAAACTCAACAGGTGCAATGGATTGTCATGTCTGGTAACAACCTCAGAACTCACCTGAAATTAAAATGACAGCACCAGCTATTTAAAACCATGGGAGGGTGCAGATATTTATAGGTCATATCATGCAGCCTTATAGAACTTAAAACACTTCTATTACTTTCCATTTCTCTGCTGGGGAAAAAGCAGAAACACTGACAGCAATGCACAGCAGCTCTTCCTGTTGGTTTATCAATCCCAAAACACATTCTGATACTGAAGTCTACGCTTAGATAATGAAAATTCTCAGAACAGAGACTAGAAATACAAATTTTGAGACTCATATCCTCTCAAGATAACAAAGACATAGGCAATTCCTGGTACATATTCACAGCAGAGAGGTCCAAATGTATTGTTGAACTGCACTTGAAAATGCACTCTGTGCAACTGAAATACTGTTGAATTTTTATTTACATAGCAATGCACATTTATTCAGTGTTTTATAGAGCAAGATAAAATTTTCACATTCTGAGAAGTGTGCAATCTGTAAGGATAAAACACAGAGACAACAATTTGACCATGGAAGGGCAGGGTCAGATTCTATTGCCACATGTGCCCCTGACAGGAGGAGTAAAATATCACCTGGTCATTACCAGACCTGCTGTTTAAAAATTCTCCAAAATGCCACACAAAATGCACCATATTTACACCTATGAAATGCACAGTGTACAAGAGGCCCTGAGCCTGTACAAGACATGGAGCTGTGTATGCAGGCATCAAGATGCTCATGCATGTAGATCTGCCAAAGTGTAAATGCAGTCCTACTTAACCAGCCAAATATTTACCCAGTGAGAGGAACATATATTTACTGTGCTGGTGACAGAACTAGATTTTCTTGCTTCACCTGAGCTGCATTCTGCCCGTATCTCTAGAGAGAGCACTTTTCAGCTGAAGTAAACTCAACCTGAGTGAAACCAAGTAACAACAAACTATTACCACACTATTTAAATACAAAGGCAACCTATCAAGGCTGTCAGGGCACTTTAAACAAAACACAGTTTTTAAAATAACAACAAAAAAAAAGATTGCTCAGGACAAAGGTTCTCCAAGAAGAGATGTTAAAATCCCAATGAAATTACTGCTCACAGAGTTTTCAGATGATTAAAAGCCTAGTTCTCATATTCTAAAGGGCTTTTCAGGTAGCTTGGGTTTGTTGTTGTTTTTTATTCTCTTTGCAGAGTCACAATAGTTCTCTAAATCAAATGAAGATCAGCCTCAATCTTTTGGAAGCCATGACTTAGCTTAAAACCCATCACATGCTATACCTCTTAGGTCATAAAACGTAAGAGGTAAATCCAGGCACAGGAATTACTCTGAAGCTGAAAGGAATTAGGGGATTACTGCTGCAAGGCACCTGCTGAGCTTGCAGTGTCCTTGAAGGGCCATGTCCCCTGTATTTCCCTGGGGACTGGGAGCCAGGCAGTCATTGCAACACAGCCCATTAACATCAGCCTCTGTAGCAGGAACTGAGTGTGTCTGACCCAGGTGTCATCTGCTTCTTTCAGAGTTATGGATGTTTCCTCTCCATAAGGTCTGCTGTTACAGACACAGAGAACTATTACAGAGAATTGTATTCTAACTATTCACATGCAGAAGCAAGTTTGAAGTACAAATAATTAAACAAAAAATAATAAAATATCTGTGCTGGAAAATGCTCATACAATTCTAAGACGTGTCCATTCTACCATGTGTTTAAAATAACCATTGCTGTGCAGGTTTCCCCCTGCAGACCAGACAGACATTCTTATGAAAAGAAACATGAATGCCACCCAAGAAAACTAACCTACCCCACAGCATCCAGTTTGCTTTATAATGTGAAGCTTTCTTTAGCATGCCTGAGGTATCATCCAACAGCAGATCATTTAAAATAAGCAGCAATGCAGAATTTTCAGAATTGAAGTAAAACAATGTTAACTATTTGCTTTGTTCTTCAGCTTCTACCTGAGACATTTCTGATGATGACATTTCTCTTACAAACATGCAGAACTAACAACATTAAAAAAGGAAAGCTTGATTTAAGTGTGAATTACAACCTATACAACAGGTCTGCTGGCAGCACCTTCCATCTGAGCCATTTCTCAAGCAGCTTGAGTACAAGTTTGGGTTTTGAGACACACTGCAACAGGGTTTTACATGAAAAATCTCTTAATAGAGTACCTGTTGAGAAGAAACAGCAGAGGAAGCAGAACCAACAGATGATGAAGCAGCAACAGCTGAATGATGAGGTGGAGGGCAAGAGGGAGTTGGAGGCTGAGAATGGGATAAGCCTTTAGTAGGTAGCTTATTCTGTGTAGAGCAGAAACAGGAAAGTTATCCAAGAGAAAGTGACATCAACACAGGTTAAGTTCACAGTCATGCGTCAGAAAAAAACCAGAAAGGTAACGATGACAGTTCTACACTTCTCACTACCTCACTGTAGTTTTTTTTAATAGAAATATTCACAGTGGGCAATAAGATAAGATAGTGCTGGGAGAAAGCATAATGAAATCCAGGAAAAACCAGAGTGCACCAAATACCACTGCCCACCAACCGATTAGAAAATGTGAGCCAGCAGCATGTGCTTAAGCACAAGACATAGTTTATTTGAACACATTTCTCTCCTGCTAAGCTGATTAGCTTTGTGATTCAGATTGTTTTACCTCAATTAAACTATGCAACAATATTTCAACAACACTTTTTACTATTCTCAGTGGAATCTACATTACTTTTGAGATCCACACAGAATGAAAGGAAATTAAAACCAAAACCACTGCAATTTTTTCCCCTTCATGAATTGTTATACGTCTTCCAATTCAGCAGTTCTTCAGGTGCAAAACTTAAAATTCACCTTTGGAAACTCCATGTATCCAAACATTGAGGCAAGATGTGCTGCCTTCTCTTTAATGTTCTTTTTATGGAATTCCCTATTTGCTATGGTCTGAGCTCTTTTCTGCAGTGATAGCCAGGGAAGGACAGCCAAGAAAAGAGAGAGAGATTTCAGTTAAAACCACATCCATCAACAGAAACACAGAAGTTTGTAGAAAAACTTCTTACTGTCTTAATACAACCTACAGTCAACAGAGAACAAGCCAGAAAAACCAGCAAAATCACAGCACACAGATTATCACAGGCAGTTAAGAGACAGAAAGGAAAAGAAGTTGCTTGTCACCTGTTTCATTTTTTCCTCCAGGTGCTGAAGACGCTCAAGCACTCCAGAAAGCACAAATGCCGCAGAACAGGCAGATGCCAGATTTTCAGAGGTTTCTGACAGACTGGGCTGGGGATCTGTTTTGTGCACAGTCTTTGCTCTCCTGGCCATATGATCAGAACCATTTAAAGACTGTTTGGGTTCCCTGACCTCGAGTTCACTGCTAGCTACCACCTGAAACTGGGAAACACTTGAAGTGAACAAAACTCTGCTTTCTGAACTACCATGCAGTATACGCAGCTTTTAAGGATGCTTCCGAAAGCGCGGCAGTCATGCACAGAACTACAAATAAAATGTTCTCACATCACTCTTTGCACACTTTCTACTGCACTCCTGGTGCTTGTGCACATGCACTGAAATAAATCTGTCCTACACGACCTGTGCAGGCCTTGACATCCTTCTCTACGTTTGTGAGTTTTTGTGAATAACCTTAGCAGCAGTGCAGAAGAACATCTTCTAAGGTTTACAGCAAAGGTTTTGGGTTGGGTTTTTTTAGCATCACATCTGCCTGAAACTAAGCTTACAATCAAATCTTCTTTATGAGGATTTCAACAGTAGTTCTTGCCATAGTTCTAGATCTAGTCTGACCCAAATGAGCATATAAAATATTTCAGATTTAAGGCATTTTCTGAGGAGTTCAGAACACAACTCTGAATTTGAGTTTTCATATAAAATAGCTTCTGACTTGCAGATTTCCACATGCAATACAGATCTCATTTCACTGCAGATTGCTCTTGAAGTGCCACTATAGGATGTTTACTTCAATTTAAAACTCTGGTGTAAAGTGAATATCAATATTGCTTGAAATGAGATTGCTTTCAGTGAAGTACTAAGAGAAAAATTTAGGCTACCTTGTCAAATTTTCTTCCCCATATACGGATGCTGCAAAAGAGCTTTCAGCAGAAATTCTTATCACAAGTTCTACTTAGAGAAATAAAACATCTGGGCATCAATAAAACATCTGGGCATCAATATCAGCTTTTCAATGCTCAAGCTTTTATCTTAGACATTTTTGCCAGGTTTCTCTCTTAGCCTTCTCACTACAATAGCCTAAAGCATCGAGTACATGCACAAATTTTCGGGTACTGCTGTAGTTTTCTCACATGTTAAATGTAGCTGTGTAATTACATTCACTCAATTTGGAGCTTAGATGTGGTAACATAGATATCAACACTTAGGTTTTCAGGGTACTTCCACACTTTCAGAGAGTTTTCTCATCTGGCAAAGCAGGTGTAAAATAGCCTTAAACTTCTAATGTAGTTTTCACAATTCTCAGCTAAATGTGTCTGTGAACTCAGCAGATTCCATCCAAATATTGCTGTGCATCTTGTGTAGCTCTGCAGTAACAGAGAGTTCCCAGCAGTAAGAGAAATGCTGTGCTTGCCAAATGTTACCCACAGGAGCTTCCTACCTGCCTTTTTGGTTGAGGTGGAAGAAGGCTTGGATCCACAGGTTTAGCAAAGCGAGGATTAACAGGAAGGTCAGAGGACAGCAGGGCTGGTCTATCTGTTAGCTCCTTGTAAAGTATTTTTAAAATTGCAAAGACAGAGCAAAGGAGGAAGAAAAAAGAAAAAAGAAAGACAGTAAATAGCATTCAAAGAATTTTTGAGACAGAAAGAAATAAAAGCTGCTTTTCAGGATGCGTAACTATGAAGCTTAACACCACATTTTGAAGATTTTTGCCATCCACTCTTTTATTAACAACTTCTACCATCAAAGATATACTTAAAGTTGAACACATTCAGTACTTTTTAACAGAGTTTGTGATCAAAATAACTTCCTTCAGCACAGCCACGGAAATCTCTGGCCACTTGCCACACACAGAAAGCTCAAGGCATTGACAAGTAGCCTGATAGTGTGCAAACAACTTTAGTTCAAGGACAGAGAAAGTCACTGGACATCTATAAGGCCTACACTACTGGAGGACTTAAATATTTAAATAAACAGATAGATGCAAGGACAAAGAATTAAGAAAGCCACCATCTTTGTCAAAACATCTACACCTTGTTCATCCTTCCTTCCGATCCTCCAGGTGACCGATCCAAACTCTGCTGATTCCAACTATTTCTGGCTGAAGTGTGATTTTGAGCTTCTCATCCCTACCCTGGCAGCATGGGATTGTTTTTAAAACACCTCCAGTCACACTGACAACAAACCATGAAAACGCTGTACGATGCACAAACTTGTTCCACTCTGCCTAGTTTTGGAATGGAAATGGCAGCCAGACATTGCAAAAGATTAGGTTTCCTTTTGACACTTCCCCGATTTTCCATAAAGACAGACTCCACGGTGTCCTTTATTTGAAAAACATAGGCAACAACAGGCCTTCTGCAGTACTGTATGCAGCCAGTCTAGACTTCCAAATAACACAAATTCTACAGGCTGACTTACACAAGATTTCTAGACACTACAACACATAACAATACATTATATTTATATGCATTAGTCAATCATATGAGTTGTATTTGTTTACCAAGTATTGAGAGAAATACTTTTTATTTGCATAAAGTATTAAAAAAGACAACCCACTTCAAGCACCTAAGAGATGCCTGTCTTCCCTTGGAAATCTGCATCACCTTCACAAGGAGGGAGGGACTACAGTTAAATTTCAGAGACGACTTTCATGTTCATCTATGACCTACCTGTCTCCTCAGAATTGTATTTGAAGCATTTTCTTCAAACTTTGCCAGCAGCTGAGTTGCCATTGATTTGACTTTATTCTGGTTCATTCCTTCTCTGCCATCACTCTGTGCTTCCCCATTGCTTGTCCCCTGGATTGGAAAGCTTGAACTCTGCAAGGAAACAACAAACTCTGTTTTTCTTAGGTTCCCCACAACAGTCATTAAAGGAGAGGAGAGAGATAACATCCTTATCAGCAAAGGGTGAAAGGAAATACAGTCTGCAGTATACTAAAATGATATGTTTAGCACGCAAAAGTCACAAAAAATATTTTCTTGGGTCCCAGAGTACAGTAAAAGGGAACATTAATCAGTGCTGCTATTCATAAAGCAGAGTCACAAAGGTGAGTAATCAGAGAAGGGCTAGAAATCAAGCTGCAATGCAGACTCTTCAAATAAAAAATTGTCTAAGTAGATGAGTTAGGAAAAGGAAAAAAAAACAATATCTTAAATGTTCTTGTGTCAGAACAAAAAGTAGTGCAATTTAGTTAATGCTCTACTCCCTATCAAAGGACTTAAGTTAATTTAGCTCTTCAATGCACACCACAGTTAGTTCAAGGTTTTAGGGGAGAGGATTTTTGCTGCCAAGCTCCTTGGCCCCCCAACTCCCACTGCTTTCTCAGCTGTGGTGCCCATCAAGGAGCTGGACACGAGTGGGCACCACTGAACACCAACCTGCTCAAAGACACCAAAGAGTCCTTTCCGACGCCTTTTGTTAGCCTCATTTTCTTCTGTTTTCCCTTCCGTCTGCAAGGGCAAAGCCAAAACAAGTTCCATGGGTTACTGCAGCAGTTACCAAGTTTACTCCAGCAGTTCCTCTGAGGGTAACAAGCTCCATCCTCAGGCAGGTGAGGTCTGGCCTGTGCTCGGCCAGGCACACACAGGTGAGCAGTGCCAGTGTCAGAGCATCTCGCTGCCCTGTGAGACCCCCCAGCTCAGCAGGATTGCTCCTTGTGCAGCTATCAGGGCAGGAAAAGCTGCCCCACAGCCCCTGGCTGGGAGGTCTCACTAGGCTCCAGTGCATGAGAATACATTCTTGTACACTGTGCTGAACACAGGCCCTACAACTTGGGTGTTTACATTTCCCTTTTTCAGTACTGAGGAGTTTATAATTTATAAAGCACTAATGCATCCTTGAATAAAAAGGTTTTACAGCATCAGTTAGAGCTAGACTGCACTGTTTTCCAGAGAAGTAACAAAATCCAGAAATCCCTCACTCTTTCACTGTAACCCCTAAATCTCTCTTAACCCATCTGTCTGCATGCAGATCATGAATCGTAACACAGTCATAATTCCTTTCTTGAGCAATTACTGGCTGCCTTAAAGGTCTGTCTCTCATAAGGTTCACCTCCCTGACTCTGGCTGAACATTACAATACTTAAGGAACCAAATTGCTTCTTTTGTGCACAAGCCATGCACATACTTCATTATTTTACTCAACTAGAGATCACACAAATCAGTAATGCTTCATACTCAGTCTGCACAAACTTCAAAAGTAGTCAGTGCTTGGAAATTTCTATCACTTCTTATAACATTCAGTTGTGAAGATTTGATACAGTGATAATTTATGAATAATAAACTACATTCCATGTATTTGCATTTGCCCATGCTGTAACTTAGTGCCTGCTCAGTCAACTTAAAAAAACCCAAAAAGGAATAAAGAGAGAAATGCCAAAAAACGCAGGCTTCCTTTTTACACATAGACTGTTTGTAATAAATTATTATGCAGTGAGGACGAGCAATCCCAAACAACTTGTGGGCAAACACCAAAAGAATCAGATGATAATATTTCAATTACTTTGTCTGCTTTGCTACGTGGTCTTTCAAGCAGCAGCTCAGCATAACCCAGCTTTGCATTACCTACAGTCATCAGTCTACCCAGAAAGGGTGAACACAGAGCAGCACAAGGTGCTCTGCATAATAGCCTGGGCCACATAAAAGCAGATTTCCCTCGAGTGAATGGAGCAAGCAAGATGCCACCTTTCAGAAAGCTGCATAAAGGACTCTCACTAACATGCTGACAAAGAAGTGAAAGACAAAGCAATTTAACTGCCGAGCAAGACTCCAAAAGGGCTGCGCCCTGCATTGTGTAAACACTTCCATTCATTTATTAGTCTGGAGCACAGGAAATCTCAGTTCCTCTCCAGCCAGCCTGACACTCAGAGGAGAATGGAAAACATGATCCAGCTCAGCACAGGCTGCCAGAACAGCCACACCAGCTCCAAGCCTTGCTTCCTGGTCTCTCACAGCCTGTGCCCAGATAAGGATCCCTCCTCCAGCCCAATCCAAGGACAGACTACACACCATGGAAAGTTCAGTTAGCAACACTCTCTGCTCTCCTAAAGCCTGGATAGAACATTTGATGTATATACAGCTGGATAATGCTCAGCACCACTTTTTGCAGGGGAAGGAACCCTAAAACTGAACTCAAGCAGTTGCTCTCCAAGGAGCTTCATTTTCCAGCTAGTTTCAGCTGGTAATGGCACTCCCAAGTCTGTCCTAACCCAAGTACCCTAACCCACCTTGCTTGGTTTCACAGCCAATCCATGACACAGCTGCAAAACCTCACACAAAATGCCTTGTTTCCCAAGCTGATTTAAGAAACAACACTTCCACTTCTCATTTCCAACGAACCCCCATCATGTGAAACCAGAGGGGCCCTTCAAGCAAATCACCTCGTGCTTTCATGTACTGCCAAGAACCACAGCTCCTGCTACAACAGAAGGTTTATTTCATGACAGGAGGTTATTCAGAGGCTCTATGGCTCAGTAGTGGAAAGCTCTCCCCACTGTTAAAAACCTATTTACTTCTGCAAACAACTCACTGAGAAACAATGCTGTGGTCATGATAAAGGTTTTTCTTCTAAAGAAGTCATCCACAAGAAAAAGCAAAGTTTATTCTGCCTGTTTGGTTTCTCACTGCTTGGCTATCTGGGAACCATGTCACTTTGTTTTGTGTATATGTGGGTGGCTGGAAAAAATTATTCCCTAACAAGGATATTTGAAGTTACTGGGCAATTGACTATCCACAGGTATTGAAAAAGTGTTTGCAGATGGAAAATATTCAAGACAAAACTCAGTGTAGGAAGTATCTGGAAATTCTGGAGTAATTCTTCAGGTGAAAACAATAAAAATCACATTTCTACAAGACAAGAGAGCAACAAATTTAAAAAGTAGTGTATCAAAATACTGAGAAATGCAGTAGATGTGTACATGTGTTAACTCAGGCCTCCGCAAAGCTTCAAGGTTCTGTAGTCCTTAATCACAGCATGTATGGGCATGGATTTTTTTATAAAACAGGGACAGAACAGGGCCTGTATGATACACACACCAATAAGTTTTCATTAACAAGTGACCAAGAGACAAAAGTACATGGGCATGATTAAGAGATTGTTATTCCAGAGCTCCTGACCAACCTGCCCTGTTTGTCACCATTGCAGATTTCTTCCGTAAGAGCTGGAAAGCTTCCCTTCAGAACCCTGGCAGCACTCACAAATTGTGCAAATCACCGTTTTTTTCAAAAAGCAGAGCTCCCAATCAATAAACAGTCTAGCATAGCACTGATTATTTGAACTGGTGTATAATAGAATAGCTGTATATTTAATTTCAGGAATACAGAGCTACAGGACTCTTTTTCTTACAGGTAGAAATAGCTCAGAAAATTATAGCAGTGTATATATAAACCCCTTATTTCTGAGCCTGAAAGTTTATTTTCATCTTTTCAGAAAATGAAGATTCATAGGGCAAGTCTTGCTTCGCAACTCACCTTTGGTACTCGTTTTCTTGGTAAAGTTAAATTGATATAATTATTAAAGATGAAATTCGATGATTTTGGTGAGCTATGATCATTATTTTCTCCATTTTCCTTCTCAGCAGCATCTGTTGAAAAAACAACTGATCAGGATATTTACTTAGATTTGATTTTAAATTATTTTGACTAAGCCAAAGCTTTCCAGTTGAGTGCTGGTAGCAATTATATACAAGAAACACAGGCAAATCAAAGTAAATACATACAATGTAGGGGGCTTTTTAAAAAAATGAAGAAAAACACAAGCATGAATGTGCTGTGTGCAGTCATCCCTACCAGGGAATCACATCAACAACTTGATGCACGACCTTGATGATGTCAAGCAGCAGGTATCCAGCTGCTCCTACTCCCTGAAACCACCAAGGACCCACAAAATCATGGTCTTCAATCAAGATTTTCCCCCTTTCCCGTGTTAAACTAGAGGAAACTCTTGCAGGCCAGAATGGCTCAGCTGGGAAAAGACTCTTGGCTCAAGAGCAGTGCTTGTCAGCAGGCTGGATGAAGTGCTGCCCCTTCCCCAGTTGCCAAAGCTCAGGGCCTGGTGCGCCTCACCTACTGCACGCAGAGGAGTGCCCCGGAACAGCTCGTAGAACTTGGACAGGTACAGCACCATGCTGAGCTTGTCGGGCTCCCCAGCCGAGCCCAGCTCCTTGCCCGTGGTCACCGGGGGGATCCCAAACTCCTGCTCGGCCACGTCAAATGCCAGCTGGTTGTTCCTCACCACATCCTCCTCGTTCAGGGCCTCAAAGTCACTGTGGGGACAACACATCACTTACTTCCTGCTCCCTTTGGGAACACGCAGTGCCTGTGCCAGGGCAGCTCCAGGAACGAGGGTACAGGCATCTCACTGGGCCAAAGCTACACAGTCCACACAGTGCCAACACAAAATCTGTTATTACAAAATCAGCTTTGCCAGAAATGTAATTCAAAAGCTTTTTCACTGAACTGGACCTTGATGCAGTCCCACAAAAAAAGATCCTCTTATTTACTGGAGAGATGCAATTCTTCCTCAGAAGTGCTAAGAAACGTTTTCCTTCTCCAAATTCAGCTGAACTACTACAGACTTCAGCAACAGATTACTTAGGTTCAATTAGTTTTATAAAAACATCAAAGCCAGGAGGAATAAATTTATGACAGCATTCTATGAATGTAGCATGTTATATGTGTGTACACACACATGCACAGGCTCTACCTTTCTTTTTTTAAGGTGTTACACACACAGTTTGAGCAGGGACCTCTCGTCCAGGTCATAACTGAATTTAGCAGTGCACTAAATAAGTACATCACACACCTGGAACTCTGTTATCCACTCTCTAATCCATTTTCTATGGGACCTATTCTAAGACTGATCTTCTGAACAGCTTCCAAAATTCATGATTAAAATAAACATGTGAATACATTACAAAGCTCCAGGCAGGGTAGTTTTTTTTCTCCTCACAGTGGAATGTGAGTTTTTGAATCCCCAAAGAATCTCTCCTCTTCTCTCTCCCACCCACTGCCCATTTCTGGAGCTTGTGGGTGTCACTGGCAACCACCTCTTGCCTGCCTGGCTTTCACCTGGCCAAGTCCTTCCACAGGCTCATTGAATACAAAAAGCCAACAAGATCCAAACACAATGTTAATCAAACAACGGGAGGTCTGTTAGCTCAGGAAGATAAATTTATCAACTTTGTAGAGAGTAGTGCAGAGAACATGTTTTCTACAGGCAGCAAAGTTTGCTTTCTGTACCCTCTCCCCCAAAAACATTTATAATTCTAATTGTTTTGAACTAACTCAAGGGAAAAAAAATCCTATTCTTAAAGTCTCAGCTCTTTCTCTGACAAAACTGTACAAACAAGCACCCTAAGTACCACTCCTATTTTTTCCAAGTTATCACACCTCATAAAAAAGCTCATTCCTTTCATTTATTCACAATAAAGGGAGGTTCACAGTAATTCATGCATGACTCCTAAGGCTGTGTAGGAAGACAAGAGAATGCATCCACTGCATTTTGGAGACTAGTGAAAAGAGAGAGTCACCCCACTGACTGCACCCAGCAGGGCCAGCAATTGCCATTTCCTGACACCTGTTACACACTGATCTTCTTGTATCTAACTATGGGACATTACAAAATATTCAGATGCATCAGGTTAGGTCATGCAGCACCCAGGACCCCAGAAACTGTGCCAAAAGGGGAATGCTGGCTAACACTCTACCCCTGTGGCAATTAATTTTCTAGGCCCTGCCCTTGCTGTGCCCACCTGAAAGAGCTCTGTGCTCCCCCAGACAGAGCTGTGCAAAAGCTCCACCTCCATGGTCCAACATTCCCCTACTTGACTGTCCCAGCAACCAGTACAGCACATGGAGGATGGTTCATTCCAGGCTCACCCAGCATTCCTGTGACTCAGGACTGTGCTTCATGGCTGTGGCTTCAAACAGACACTAAAACCTGTCTCCAGGGATCTGGGAACACAGCTCTACACATTCCCCCAGAACTGCTAATTTTGTTTTAAATAGATGATAAATCATGATAAAAACATGACAAATCATAGAGTTCAAAGCCTTCCTAGCTCTTTGAAAGCCCATATATTTAATTTTAAACAGCATGCAAGGACGTACAGAAGAAACAATGCAAACCTAACCCCATCCTGTCCACCCCCCAAACCTGGCCATGGTGAGCACTTCCTTGCAGAAAGCAGCCACAGAAGGGGACTGCAGTGTCAGGGCTGTTCGGGCTGGTCTTACACTGCCCTTTGGCAAATGCCTCAGCCAAGGAGTTCCACAGATGTCACCTACATGAGGTCAGGCCTGAAGCGGTGGATGATGGCACACAGAGCAAGGCCACTTTTCCAGGAGGTGGTCAGGTCAGTGACATTAACATTTCGGTATCCCTCTGTCTGCTTCTGGCACCAGGTCAAAAGCTTGTTAGGCCGAATATCTGACTCTGCAGAAACAGGAGAGCAAACATTTCAGTCAGCTTTTGCATGCTCAGAAGGCCGCAGATGTTAAGCCACAGCAAACAGGAGATGCCACTTACCTTGTCTTGTGAGGTTCACTGATCTTCTAATGGAGCTCACTCTTTCAAGAGGACACTGCTGTAGCTCATTGGTAACATATAATTGTCTCACCTACAAGTAAAAGCAATTACCAGCAAAACGTCAGACGTTTTGTTTTGTTTCCAGGTTAACTTTATCAGCAGCTGGCTCTACATTAAGGAGACTCCTGAAGATTTTGTTTACACACTCCTTGCAGCCCTATTTACCCTTGACAAAAAAAGAACTGATTTCACAAGCAAGCCTTTTAAGTACTGACCTGGTGAGGTCGAACACAGCTCGAGTTCAAGTTCGGGTATCTTGTTCCTGGGTCAATGGTGTACTGGTCAAAGTTCTTATTAATATTTTCAGGGGTCGTCTGAGGCAAGAGTCGATAAATGCTCTCTCTTGCAGAGGAAGAAGATGTAAGAGTTATGTATTAAAATAAATATTTATTATATAAAGAGATTGGGGTTTTTTTTGCAGCTGCCTGAACCTTATTTTGGTTCTGCCAGGACAAGTCTTACAGACTAAATGCATAATGCACCTATCCCATTTCTTATCCCCACTCAACAGAAGGATGCCAGACAGAAAAGGGACAACAAGATGGACACTTAGAGCTTATGCCCATATTTTCCTGAGGCAGGAAGTGAGTAAGAAAAAGAAGGAAAAGAAAAAAAAGGAGGTTACATCATCCAGTCATCTGGTTTTACTTTAACATCTGCTCAAGGAGTAACTTCTTTACCACATAACAGCACTAAATCCTGTCATCCTGCAATTCCTATAACCACCACAGCTTTTTTTACTATGCTGTTGAATTTTCCACTTGGGACTAGGCCGTGTTTGAGTCATCCCTCAGGCTTCTATCTTAAAACTTCCCAAAGTGCTGTAGTTAGTAAAGCTCCTGCTTGCATTCCCACAACCATGACTCTTCCTATTACGTGTCTGCCCCAAAACTGCCTGGGCAGATGTAGAAGAGAAGGGTGGCTGCCAGCAGGACCTAAGTCAGCAACTTCAACCATCAGACAATGGTGACACCAGGACTGCTGCTGTACTTAACAAAAGATTTTCTTGCTCCAGTCAAAAAAAGCTTCTGGTGCAGAGTTATAACAATTCTCCTTTGCCACATATTTATCAGTGTAAAAAGACTTTTCACAACTGTGAAAGCTGTTAGTGTTGAAGAATTTATTTAGATTCCTTTCAGGATTTAATTTTCATTTTTATGATAAAAAGGCAGGTGTTGAGATGGTTGGAGGTTAGGTTTGTTTTTTTTGATACAAGGTCTCGTTGGTTTATTTAAGGATCACACTTAAGTGACACAAATCAGTGATTTAAACCCCAATAATATTTCTCCTGATAGCATTCTGAAATCCACTGCCTTCTAGCACCGCTGTGGCTCTTTCAAACACTGGAAATGAGGGGGCCCAGTGCAGCACTCACCGTTCAGCCAGGATCTCCAGCGGGGGCTTCCCCTGCGCCCAGCTCCGCACCATCCACGCCGTGTCAAAGGCGGCCAAGAAGCCTCTTGCACAGCCAGTACCCATCGGCCAGAAGGGCTGCAAGAAGCACTCACACTTTAATTCAAAGTGTCAAAGGCAGCCAAGAAGCCTCTTGCACAGCCAGTACCCATCGGCCAGAAGGGCTGCAAGAAGCACTCACACTTTAATTCCTTGCATCTCTTAAGTTCTTACTACAAAAGTAACTTTTAACGCGAATTTGAGTCTGAGTTTGGTTTCATACTGTCTTGGAAAAATAGCCCAGAAAGAATCAAAATGCAACACAGGTAACACTTGCAGGTTTTAAATGTGCCTCTCCTTTAAGTCTTAGGTAGTGCAAAAGATTACTGTCTTCATTTTCTTCATTTTTTTTAGCTTCTATATTTAAAAACAAATTTCTTAGCCTCAAAGGCTGAGAAAAAAAAGACTCAAGAACTATTAAAAAAAAAAGACAAAAAAAAAAATGTCCTTTTCATCTCCTAAATTTGCTTTGGGCTGTTCTTTTCAAATGCCTCAGGCTTAAAAAAAATGCATCAGTTTAAAAAAAGAAAAGTTACAGCATACACTTCCACTTCAGAAAGAAAAAAAAAAAAGAAAGGGAAAATATTAAGGCAAAAAGACTGCAATAATAATTTGGATCAAGTTTTTGTCTATGATGGAATTCAGTAAAATTATGCCACGCACCGAAGCTGAGGACACAGAGCACACTTTTTTCAGACAGAAACACAACTTGCATAAAGCAAAATGGGATCTCAGCCAGAGGCTGCAAGCCAAGCATCAGCTATGACAAACTATGGCAAAAAAAAAAAAAAAGAGGAAAAGAAAAAAGGGGAAAAAAAGCCTATTCCAAAGAAGGTACCACTGTTTCAGGACATGTAAAAGAGGAAATTTCATACTGGAGGGTAGATTGAATGGTTGCATTAAGGAAATAGAATAAAAAACCTGAAAATATTACTTGGAAGGCATTCCAAGACATACCTCAAGCAAACTGTCTCCAACAAGCGCCACCAGGAGCTGATGCCTGTGCCTCTCTCTCACCAGCGCAGCGTTCTCAGATGCATACATGGAGGTAAAATCAAACATTGCTACATCTGGTTGGCCATAGTGGTTAATTGCAAAATCCAAGGAAGGCAGCTGGTAGTTGGTTGCAAAGTCAGCAGCTTCTCTGGCATAGGACAGCAAATTGCTCTGGTTCACATTTTCCCCACAGAGCAGCAGCTCAGTATCAATGGAGTCCTGCAAGGAGAGAACGATGTGGAATGAGAGACTCCAAAATCCTATCTGAATTGGAACACTGCAGTCCCACAGCAGGACTGGGAGCCACACATGTCACAGCAACAAGGACCAAGTGACACTTGCCATCTCCCCTAAAGGCCAATGTACAAACACAGGTACTGCCCCAAACAGAAACTCTCCTTGCCCACACTGAATGAACAGCTCTGTTTGCGAAAGAAGATTATAGCACCTCTCAGTTATGTGATATTTCCAGAACATTACTTCCCTCACATCAAAAGGTGTTATCCACATCACTGCAACGCTTTCCTGCACACATGCACCCCACATCTGAAACCACAGGAGAGCAGAAACACTGATGCTGTAACATGTGGGACTCAGCCTCAAGGTTTGACTTGACATCTCAGTAACAACACCACATTCAAATCTGGATCATAGCAGCTTTTTTTTTATTTTTGGGCTGGGGCTTTTTTTGGCCAGAGTGGCAAAGGACCCTGCCTTTACAGGTCATCCTACTTAAAGGCAGTGATCATTAATAAGGCAGGTTCTATTTCCAGCCTAATCATGGATGAGACCCCTAATCACAGATGATACCACAGAAGCGCTATTAGCCCAGTTGTTCCAGACAGACTGGGGTCTTTTTTTTTCACTCAGAGCTGAGTAGGTCAGGAAAACTCTGATGAGCCACAGCTGCTGCTCCTCTGCTCTGAACTCCCCACAAATCTCCTGGGACTGCCCCCACCCACAAACACCAGCCCCACAACCCCAGGGCCCACCAGCCCCTTCCCCCAAAGGATTCCACCCTTCTTCTCTCCCACTCTGGTTGGTCATAGACAGCAGCTCTGCCCTGAGAGCCCCTGGCCTCCAAAAGGGCAGGGAATCATGGCACAGAGCCATGTGGTTCCACCAGAAAGCTAAGAGCCCTTCTGACAGTTCCCCACAAGTACTTCCTTCAGGAAATTACACTTGGCTGTTATGGCACTGTCTTACTTTGTAAGAAAAATTGAGTTTCTATGTACTACCTCTCTTGAGTTTCCTGGAAGACAAATTTAAGTGGTGCCATAATACTTTCTACAAACAAAAGAAAATAAACACTGTATTTTACAGAAAAAAAAAAAAGTGAAAGAAAAAAGTACCTGAAAGGTCAGGCTATCATGTTTATAGCCTTCTTCTATCATGTTTCACCTACTTTAGGGAATTTACAATTTAGCTTAGGGTAGGATTTTACACTTCCTTATTTGCCTGATAAAACTGGACATAGCTGTTCTAAGTTCACCTTTAAATAACTGAGGTTTTTATTTTCTGCTGTGATGATCCCACCACGTATTTCCAAGGTGAGTCAAGATCCCATTTCAGCCAGTTTCAAAACTGATCACCTTAGGAAGTATTGTTCTCTACAGAAACTCTGAGCTGACTAAAGGGAAAAGCAAATTCTGAAAACATCAGAGTAACATCCAAAGGGACCTGAGCTTGAATGAAGTGATTAGGTTTATAAACACCCTCTCTAACATGAAACAACCTTCATGCAGATGTTCACACTTACTCTGTGCCAAGTAAATAAAATAGGGTTTAACCAGCATTTTTACGTACGTTAATAATCACTCCTTTGTCCAGAAGACTCTGCTTTTTTGCTGTCATCACAAAATAATGTGTGCTGTCTTTATAGTAAACAATATTCTCCAGGTCAATCCCTGAAAAGAGATACACATTTGTCACCAAGCACAGTGCCCAGCCTGTGTCATTTACTAACAACGTGGGATTGATCCCAGCAGGTGCCTTTCCTTCTTGGGATGCATTCACTCTCTCAGCTTGGATGAAGGATTAGTGGGCAAAATGCTAAGAAACAAAACAAGAGAGGAGATTGGTCTAGCCCAATGGGAGTTTTTCTCAGCACAGTTTAGTTATTCAGCATTTTTTCAGGGAACAGCCAGTTAACTACAGCACTAACAGTTCCTGAGGTAGAACTGAGTGCCAAGGGAACAAAGTGTTTTTCAGGTTGCTAGGGCTCAGGCATTGGGTCTAACCAGGGGATTTGGTTTCAATTACAATAATAATTTTTAAAAAAAATTTAAAAATAATAATTAAAAAAAGCCATAAATCAGGAATAGAATTTATTGTACTGGCAGTGAATACAACTCTTCTGAAACTCCTTTCCACTAAGATGTGTTTCACAGTTTATATTTTTAGTATTTATGGCAGATTTTAGTTCTTCTCAGATTTACACCTCCACACATCAAAAGCAAAAATAAACTCCTCCCAGAAGTGCAGAGACTTTTTCAAAGGGTTTAAGCTGTTCAGCATGTGAACGGGTAGAAACAAAACAAATCATGTCTTAAGGGAAAATCTCTGGGCCCTGAAAATGCTCTTCCAAGTTTGTTCAACATAGCAGACATTTTTGCAGTTGAGAAAAATTTAAACAGTAAAACAAGCCATGATGTGACAACATCCAAGCTAAAAAATATCCTACTGTACCATAAATGGACATCTCCATCAGCAAGCTTCTGACATCAACAACATTTTATCACTTGGAAATTTTTTATACACATTATTCAAAACTGATGTTACCAGTAACAAGAGGGTGGCCTGGTACATAAAGAGTTCTTCTGCTGCCTCTTGTATTTGGTAGTGGAAAAAATGAAGATGCACCCACCTGTTTCCTCTTTCAGGTCCTGAAAGAACTTCTGGTTGAAGATGAAAGCAACCCCACTAATTTCTTCTACCTTGGCTTCTGCAGTTGTATTTCTGTTTATAAAATTGGCAGTGATTGCAATAGCCAGCTTTCCACGAAATTCCTTCCTCCTGAAGCCTGGTGAGCAAAGACAGGAATTAAAACCATTGCAAACTTCAGCCTGGACCTTCAGGGAGGGTCAGCTCAAGGCAGCTCAGTATCCCTCTTACACTTCAGCAAACAACATGCCGTCAGTAGATTCCACTGTGCCTCCAAAATTCCCTTCAATGCAAAGAGTCTTTTCTCCCCATTTTCAGCAGCAAAACTAGAGCTGCACTACATTCAAGATAAAGTCTCATTAAAAAATGGTTGAGGGGGAACTAAGGGAAGACGTTAAGGAAAAATTATGACTAAAGAAAGGCCTGGAAAAAAATTTTGGACACATCTGGAAATAGAACAGGTCAATTTCATATTTTTAACATGCTAAGTGGCAACTTAGGTATTTGTTATACAGGTAGTAAACAGCTCATGAAAAAAGATGTAAGAGATCAGCAGTCAAAAGCAGCAGAGAATGATGTGAAAAACAGAAACCTCTGTAGCAGCGCTTAGGTGCACACACTACCAGCTAATGAGATTTTTCACAGATATTTGGAATTAAAAAATATTCAGTGGCCTAACTGTTATATTTCCAAGGTGAGACTAACTGAGAAGCTGTTTGCTTCATCTCTGCCTCCGTTTTTCACAGAAAAAAGCCCCCTAAGCCACAACCTTGCAATCACACATTGAAGCTTTTCCATCTGCACGTTCCCCTTATCTGTAATTAAATTATGAAGTAGGATAGAGGATCCTTAGAGTATCTTCAGCCCACTGCAGATGACTTGGGGGAATATGTGTATTTTACAACAAGAAATAAACTGGTTATGAATTTTGGTCTCTGTGCTTCTTGATATGCTCTTGTTTTTTCATTGTGATAGATTTGATATGACAACACCAGTTTCTGTACATATCACCAATCACTCCCCTAGATCCTGGTATGGTGATAAACATTAACCTCTCAACAGACACTGCAGCTGAGATAAGAATAATTAGGTTTTGCTGGTACCTGACTATCTAAACAGTCTTTTATGGGGAACAGCTGGACAACAATGTAGGGAAATTTCCAGTACACCATTATGAGGGGTTAACTGTAAGCACATTGTGGTTGGAAGATAAAAGAATAAGCAGACAAAATATGAAGCTAATAAAAAAAAAGGAAAAAAGTTCACTTAGAGAATGGAAACTAGTATGGATATAATTAGAGTTAAAAGGGAAATACATAAATAACAGGTTTGTTGCTGTGATGCAGAAGCAGCTTTTCCAGTGTCTCTCTTAAGAAACACAGCTCAGGTGGTCTGAATTCTCAGCAGTGACCAAAGTTCAGAAAAAATTTACCCCTTCTCCTCCCACATACCTTAGAGCTATTTATTATCTTTTGCTATTGTTTCTAAAGGAACTGCTTCTGAAGTTTTTTAGTCTCATTTAAAGAAATAATGCTTCTGTTGCCTTCATTAAATATCTGACAGTTCACATGAGTTCAAGCACACATGGCAAATTCACAGCACAACAGCAAAGGCTATGCAATTACTGACATGTATCCTGTCAGCCTCCTTCAAGTTAAATCATCATATAATTACTTAACCTTGAAGCAAGCCCAATGGCACCATGATACATTCTTTACACAGTGCAGATACACAGAGCTCAGATGCAGTAATGACATTAAATGCCTTTTATTTTGAGCTATGACTTAAAAACAAAACCAAAAGGTAACACACAGAATGATAGTTTTCACACAGACTTCTGTGGATTGAAAGGTAACCTGCTGCCTTGTGTTCTCCTCTGACTTTCAGATCTTTCAAGATACCCTAAAGACCACTAGTAAGGCTAAAAACACACATTCACCCACCTTCTAACGTGTTCCTGCGGCCATCTGCACCAATGATAACATCAAATTCATACTCTGACAATGGGTGATCCATGGGGAGAAATTCAGCCCTCCAACCTGTCTCTGAAAACACAAATAATATTTATTAATTCTCAGTATTACAAGGGAGAAGTGATTTCAGAGTCTGAGGAAAGGACACTGAGATAAAGGGGGCATTTCTCATTCTCTTTATCACCTAATGCAGTAACTTCTTCTCAGAGCCACACCACAAGCAGATGCTCAAGCACTTGATTCTCACAGAAATAACCCCACAGACACCTTACCAGGGCAGTACACACGTGTGGTTACAGCAAAGAAGGCCTGGCTACTAAAGGAAGAAAAATAGCATTCCATCATCAATGCTTTTAATTGTCTTCTAAATAGAAATTGAATGGAAGCATACTCACAAAGCTAAATTTAATCTTTTTACAAAGCTGATTACATGAAAGTGTTTGTACTGTCCATATTTTACAATTATATATACTTTAACTACTTAAACCAATATACCTGTTCTACTGTCACTATATGACCCTTTGAAGAGATACCATAGTGCTTTAATTAAAATTTTAAAATATTTCAGTGATACTATATATTAAATACTAATATTTAAAAAAGAAAAGAAAATTAGAAATCTTTTTCTATTGTTTAAAAATCTTGCATAAGAATGCTGATAAGACACTGTGTGCCAGTGGGAGTTATATCAAATGTGAATGCAAAACAAGGCCCTGGGCACTTAATCCATCCTCAATATTTATATTATCAATCAAAATCTGTTTTTGCAAGAAGATCCCGAGAAGCCACACCAGACTCCCTACAAAGCCTCAAACACATACCAGAAGGCATAGTGCAAAACCTCAGCTTCTCAGTCTGGGTTGTATTTTAAGATTTATCAGTGCTCTCTCACACTGATACCTATCATGCCTATAACTGCACTGAGCAAAGCTGGTTGAATAAGATGGGCAAGAAATTCTTATTTCTTTAAACATGGTTTGACTGCCTTGTACAACTTCACATAACACCTCGCCCAATAAGAAGTTGCTGTGAACAGAACTGCATTATGATGAATAATACTTTGGTTTTCTTGATCTTCAGGAGGCTCCAGGACTTTCACAAATTCCAGGTTCACGTGAATTTCGACTCCCAGGATAAGTGCCACTTTGAAGAGGATGAGCTGCAGCTGTCGAATACCTGTGGAGAGCAAGTGACAAAGATGTGTCTGATAAGTAAGCAACCAGGCTGCTAGAGAACTGAAATTCATTAACACAAGCCTGTATCATTTCTATTTCCCACACTGTCATTAATGTAAATACAGCAACCACCCCAGGATGTTCTCTTCTGCCTCCTTTTCCTATTGCAGCACAATGTTGGCAAAATTAATTTCAGTTGAGCTTCTCAGAATGTTTTTGTAGAGGTTTGCCTTTTAATGATATTTAAAGGATCTGCTAACCAGCATGTTTTACAATACAAAATATAACAGCATATTTCCCTCTAAAATAGTCCACTCTGCTATTTGTGTCTACCTTCAACATACTGAAATAAATATCAATATTGTTCATGCCTCATAATCAAAACCTGTTGTTTATCTATACCAGACTGACTAAAACATCTGCTCCATAAGACTGTAACTTGCTCTATTGCCACTTTGCTTAAACTAGACCATTTTTTTTCCTCTCTGTGTGCACTCATGCACTTGCACACGATTAAGGCAAATGAACTTGGTGCCAAACCAAGAAAGTCTGCACCAATCTTCTGATCCTAGTAACCTCTTATCCAAACAGTGTCCATGCTTACTCAGATACTTACTAATGTGATCAATAGATCCCGCACAGAACTTTCCATAGAATTTCTTTGCTCCCAGTCCCCGGAGGTCGTGGATGGTAAAGGGCCAGAGATGCAGCACATTGTTCCTTGAGAAAGTGTCCCGCTTCTCCACAACGACAACCTTGGCTCCCAGGAAGGCAAGTTCTATGGCAGTCCGCAGGCCACAGGGGCCACCTCCAATAATTAAACACTGGCACAGAAAAGGAGGAGTGTGACAGAGGGTTTTGTATTACTTCCACACAGTTTCCAACTTACACTATTGGTATGACTTGAAATACAACTGCATGTGCACTGCTGATGTGCACTGGATGTGCACAAACAAGTCATTTAATTAAATCAATGAAAGGGAAATTTTTTTTGCACGTGGTGTTCAGTCTATTTTAAAAAGGAGATAAACTGTGCTTAATGCTGACACAAAAGTTTCTTATAAAGAGAAGTAAGAGAAAGAACAGTAAAATGCCAAATATTTTTGAGTATCAGCTTGTACATTTCTAACCCCCATTTAGCATTTCTCAAGTGCTTGCAGTAAACAGCATCACAGCTGTGTAAAAGGGAGGGAAAGGAAATAAGTGGCCTTAGTGTAGGCTTTCTTTACTTTAAAGAGGAAATGGGTGTACATTTACTAGATTTGTTGGACTAACCTACGATAAGGCAGTAGCCTTATGGTATTAGCTACCCTCTTTCAAGCAAGGGTGGATGTAACAGCCTCATTCACCTACTGATGTAAAGCAGGACATGCCAAGGGAACTCACCAGACTTTTCCTACTCTGCCAGGGCCAGGGAACACACCCCTGTCCATTTCACCCAGTGTTAAACATTCTCACTTTCAGGACAATCATACTTTAGGAGCTTAAATCTAAGTCTGGGCATCCTTGGAAGAATTGCTTCCAAAACAATTACAGAGGATTCCTGCCCAAATTTTAGTTGACAGCTGTGATTTTTCATAGACTAACAGGCAAAGGATTTCTAGAAAGCAAGCTAATTAAACCCCAGGCATATCTAATGCTTACATTTCCTTGACTGTTTACTAAAAACTGATCAGAAACAGTCTAGCTGGACAATGCTGCAGTGCCATATCTCCTACAAACCCCTCTACACCCCTCCAAACCCCCCCAGATTTCACAAACTCCACACCCTGAGTTCCAGCTTTGCTGTGGCTAGAGCAGGAGAGCTGAGGTGGGTCTGGGAGGACGAGAGAGCTCCAGCACAGCCGTGCTGCAAATCCAAGGCCATTGTGTCAGAGGCCAGACACACTTTCTGCGTCGCAAACACAGAGCCAGACACTGACTGCAGTCCCAAAGCAAGCACAGGCTCTAGCTGCAGGCTCACTGGATTCCAGTCTGGTTCCCATTACATTGCAATTTCAGAAAATAGAGTCATTTATTTATTTTGGTTTGGTCATCATTTGTTTTCAGATTTAACAACTTAAGCAAAAAGTATCTGGTGCTGACTTTTGTCCAAACCAAATCATAGAAGTGCAAAAATGTCTTTTTTCAATTTAATAAATAATTCTAATAAATTCTCATTGAAAGAAGAACTCATGTGAGGTGCTTTAGCTTTGCTTTAGGCAAGTGTTTTGTTAACCAGAGATATTAAAGCTAGGCTGTTGCCTTAGCCACTTGGCTTTGCTCCTCTTAAAAGAATGTACTTAATTCACAATTTCAGAACAACACTCCTCAGTGCATGATGAATATGAAATAAAAAAAGTCAACAGATGTAATAATATAAAGGAAGAAAATAGAGGGCATATGTAGCCCAGCTGAAGAGGATCACTGCTGGATCTGGGTCAGACTTTTTTGCACACACTTCTTCTGATTAACATGGGAACTCTGAGCTCTGACAAGTGGATGACTCGACTGAGCCTTCACAGCTACAGGATTTTCTAGTCATGTTGAGCAGGCAGTTAGAAACACTTTACAAATAAAGCCCATACATGGTCCGAGAAGGTGAGGCTGTTTTTTTCACTCGCAAATTGTATTATATAAAAATAAATGCAACTTTAAAGAAAATTAAAAAAAAATAAAGAAAAAGACACAGCAGTCTTTGGAGATGTAGTCATAGCAGGCCCTGCCAAGTAACAAAACCCACACAGAAAATCCTTCATTCCTCCTGGTGCTTTGCAACACACTATGTTAGCATTTTAAGGAGGATTCTGCCCTCTGCCCTCCTCCTATCACATTGACAATGTATCTTCATAATTCATAATCTCCAGAAACACATTTATCTACATCACAGAGCTATTTGTTCTTTGATTTATTGAGGATACTTCTGCTGGTGTAGAACTTACTTTTTAGCACTTTTTCATCTAATTTTGAAACTTCTGGGGTTAAAACCAGCACAAAACCCTAGCAAAAGTAACTCTAAACTACATTTGTGGTCCTGTCTTAAGAAAGGGAAGGGCCATGTCACTCTCCAGCAGCCTGCTTGCCAACACAGTCCCTGAAAAAGTTTGCCAACATAGCCTAGAAAAAAGTTTGAATGGCATCCTATTTTCCCCTCCTGTTATCCCAGTCTCCTGGCTCATCAGGGCCTGCTTTTGGAACTAATTTCTTACCATTTAACACAGATCATGACAGCTGGCATTACATAAGGGAGCCTCAAACAATCAGTCCTGAATGAACAAATGCCAACAGCTTCTTGACATCCACATCACCATTCACACATCAGCTGCCTTTTTACAGTGCCACATCATCCCCTGCAAAGCTAAAGGGCCACTTGACTCTTCTAAACATCTCCTACAAATTATTTCAAGTAACAGCTGCTGAAAAGAACAAAGAGTTTTTGCGTATTTCTTGCTCAAACTGGAAATGAAGGGGAAAAGTCTTGTATCATTTTATAGGGCAGATTATGAAAGAATAAGATCATGACCAGACTTCTGTGACCTGCCTGAAGAATCAGTATCATGTTGGATGTCACATCTTGTTTTGCTACCGAGAGTACACCATGTTAGTGCAAGATAATAATACCAAGAGAAGACACTTTTCTTGGTGAAAATCTCTTGGTACAAATGGCTGATCTTCTGCTTGCAGATGCACATGAGTATTTTCTGTCAAAACAGAAGCTTCACTGAATTTAACACATTCCCCAGAACAGTGCCTATGTTAAGGAAAAATTACAGAAAGAATATGAGTGACAAAATTCCGACTGAACAAGACAAATGCAAGTTTCCAGGCCAGTAATAGTTGAGTAGTGACTAACTTAGGCCTATTTCAGTTTAAATTCATACTTAATAAGTAAAGCATGGACATTTTTGCACTTCACAATAAAACACTAACAAGTTCATGCATATTTTATAAAAGTTGTTTATTCAAGTTGCTGAGTAAATACTCTGTTTCTATGACACTGTCAAAAAGTATTGTACTATTCCCTAAAAGATAATTGTTTCTGTATAAATCTCGTCCCACACTACAACTGAGCACAATACACAAGGCATTTTTTTATCTCCAGACTGAAATAGAGCAGAACTTGACAGATTTCTTCCTTCTACGATTAAAATGTATCAGAAATTTTCACTTATATTTACTAATATAAACTCACACAGCATTTGGCAAGTTTGATACATTTCATTCCATTCAAGGGTCAGTCTGACTGTAAGAGATGCAACTTTCTCTCTCTGAGTTTAGGAAAGGGAGTGCCTTGAAAATCTCCAGGGAATATTCCTAGTGACCAGCTAAATGGCAGCACAAGTCACCTCTCCAATGACAAAATGTGTGCCAGGCACAGGATTTTGAAATGTATAGAATACATCTCAAATATATGACTCAAAATAGGAGGAGAGGAAAGGGAGAGTGATACAACATGCAAGGATCTCTCACAATCCCTCCTTTCCCCCACTATTAAATCAGCAGCCTGTAAACCCAGGCATCTGCATCCCATTCTGGAAACACCATTTGCAGTTTAACAGCTCAACAACAACGTTTTGTTTAACAAAAAAACCCTAGACAAACAAAAAACAAACCAAAACCAACAAACCAAAAAAAACCCCTCCAAACCAACAAACAAAAAATCGCGACAACAACAAAAACTACAAAAAAAAACCCATCTTGAGTGTTAACTCGACAACAATCTAGTCACAAAAAACCTCATCCACTATAACTGAAAGGCTGAATCTTCTCACTGACCTTGAAAAAAGTGAAAAAACTGAAAAAAGTGAAAAAACTTTCACTGAAAAGTGAAAAGATCTCAGAATTTACATGCTCAAGGAATCTACCAGTCAGTAGTAGCATGGGGATGGGGGATGCAACAAACAGCATCTCTTGGCATAGCTAAGAGCAGACAAATCCTGTTGTGGTCCAGTGCATTGTCCTTCTGTTGTCATCCCCCTCTAAACCCCTCACACCTCTCCTGCCCCAGGTACCCAAACATTAAATTAATCCTGGAAAATAAAGGGGTGTTAAATGATGTATGTCCATGGGATGAAAACAGAAGCTTTAATCACTCCAGGAATCCAAGATTTCCTCATTTCTGCCTTTCAATTGGTTTGGAGGTGAAAAAGAGGAGATTATTTTTAGCCTCCAGCTCAACAATAGCTGGACAGGCACAGACACACCCTTCGTTGTCCTATGGCATGCCAAGCCTGAAGCACCACTGCTACTGTTCAGTGGAAATGCACACACACACTGCTGGAAAAACAGCAAGACCCACCTGTGCAGGATACTGAAATGCCTTTAGCCAAACCATCAGTTGGAAGTCGACCTACAGGCATGGATCATGCTCCCAGAAAGGAGTGGCAAGGGGTAGCCTTTCCCACAAGCCTGCAAGCCCCCTGATCCTCACAACCACAGGTGTCCTCAGCAGCTGTGGGCCTCCCCACCCAGTGACAGGAGGCTCTGCCTGTAGGACACAGAGGGACAGTGCTCTGCTTTTCCATAGCAAACGTTCATTTCCATAGTCAGCAGATCGGGGACCATGAGAGAAGACAATTTTCACACCAGCCCACGCCTTTGTGCAACACCCAAAGTGACAGGGGCACACCAAGGACTAATTTGGCCGATTCCAGAAGGTCACATCCTACATGGATTTGGACAAGTGTTTATTGGTGATATTTAATGCGCTGCAACACAAGACAGGCACGAAACGCCACATTTTCTGGAACAGCGGCGACCGTTCCCCTGGAAAGGCTCCAGAGAAAAACAGCTGCATAGGCAGCTAAGGCAGACGGCCACCAGGAGCTCTCTCCACCACAATGCTTCCCAGTCCACCCCCTTTACTAGATACGAAAATGCTTCTGGCAAAGATAAGACTGCTCAGTGGAACATTCCTGACTTACTGACTTAGAGTTCATCTCCCACTTGCAGCTCCAGATTTTATCGCTGATAGCCACTGGATACAACACTGCAGCAAAATGCATCCTGGACCCACTGAATAATCAACTTGAAGTTTGAAACATCACCACAGAAGACACTGAAAATGAAAATCTACATGTAACTTCAGACAACATTAAAAATGTCAGAGGCTGAAGATTTACTTTTAATAAAAATTAATTCTTCCATCTTCCCCTCTGAAAAAGGGGGAGAGAAGGCCTAGGAGCTAATTAAACTTGACTGCAAAGGTGATGGAATCTTTAAAAGGGTCTTTTTCTCTGTTGCACTGTTTTGTGAGCTCCTTGTAGAATCAGTAAGGTTAAAAAATGTGTCATTTGACAAAAATAATATTCACTTAGATGTATTTTAATAAGAGATCTTAACTGTCCAGAGGGTTATGCGGACACTGCTTAAATACACTACAGATAGGTCCAAAATCTACCTTAAAATATTATTAAGACTAGCTGGATCTTGCTGAGCGGGCACTTTTGGAGAGTGAGCACTACATAAATATCACTGTTGGGGAAGTTCAGAGGCATCTGGGAACAGAGAGGCTCACACAGCCCTAACTGCAACAAAACCCTGTGTCAATGCAGGAATCCAGGGACTCACTAGGAGCTCATTTCTGCTTTAAATCCCTCCAGGGTTTTACCCTTTGTACTCCCAGCTGAGCACCTCAGAAATGTGCAGTTTTGTCCTCTCCCAGATCACTGACTGGCATAAATGGAATCACAGCTGTATTCTTCTTTGTCTTCAACTATCATGGATCTGAGGCCACCTAACACAGGGTGACTTTTGCCAGAGCTTGTTCCTCAACCCCGTGCCCTGCAGTTGCTGCACTCGCAGCTGGATGCAGGACAATCCAGGGATCAGAGGATCTATCTTTACTGCCCTCCTGTTTTATTGAGTCAAAATGCCAGAAGTGAAACATTAGTACATTTATTGCATTCATCTGGCTCATCTTTACTGGGATTTTTTTCTCTTTTTTGGAAGATAAGCTTCTGCATGGAAAGAAGCATGTGTCTTCATTTTTCCTGGATGTATTTGGACATGCTCGTCCATCCACCCTCTCTGTCCCATGGATATATGTACTAATATTAGACCTGTGTATTAAAAAAATACCCTTTCCATAGTTTGAAATTAAAACAATGGTATGAAAGACATCTGAAACTCATATTCTGCTATGCCACACATTAAAGGGAATCTGTGTGCACTCAGGGTGTTAGAAAGTCACGAGTGCCTTCCATGGTACATCAGAGCTATCAGGACTTCGGAGCTTCCCTGAAGAGCTTTCTCAGGTGGTATTTGTTGTATTTAAATCTGGTGACTTGAGCTCAGATCTTGTAAAACAATTTGCAAAAATACTTCTTCAAAAAATTGCAATTGACAGTCATAATTCAGCAAAGTATGCCTGGAAACTTTCTGTTGCCCTGAACCAGTTACAGTTATCCAAAAAACCTAGACATTGCTAACAAAAAATATTTTACACTGAGTACATTAAACATATCCTCCAGAAACCAGACAAGTGCTTTAATCCAAAAATCTCCTCAAATAAAGCACAAAATAAGCCCTCCAACATCCTTTGGAATTAAGTGTGTTTGCTGTTTTCTTACCTGCCATTCATTGTAATCAAAACATAGGGAAGAAAAAAAAAAGCCTAGCCCACACCCAAAACCCAGAAGACATTGCTTTCGTTTCTTTTTTTTGGCCAGCTGCTTAAACAATCAAAAGGAAAACAAGATAAACCTTGCAGAAAGAATGTTGCCTGACTACCCCAGCCATGAACGTGCTGGCAGCATGTAAGTACCTGACCTGTTTTCTGTAGGCTCATGCCTGTCACACTGGGATAGTGCTCCGAGGCTACACTAAAAAACTTAGCAAAAAAGAGCCCAAAACAAAACCATGAAACAAAGAATTCACCCAGAAACTAAGAATTGATGGAGAGAGATACAGGAATAAAGGCATCAAGAGCCTCCCCTCTGAGAACAGCAGAGAACAAGTCATGAGTCTTGGGAGTTTTGTGGGCAGTGATAGGGAGAAAATGGTTCATCGTTTTCCTAGTTTAGAGCAAACTGAGGAGAAAACCTCCAAAGGGGATCCTCTAGAACACGAATGTAAGAGTGCCCTCCCTTAACTGGTTTGTGAAGAAAAATTCCCTCGGAGAGCAGAAAAAACTGTTTATTTAAGAGTCAAAGCACTCCCCAGCACAACAGATGAACAGCACTGAACAACAAACCCTCTGTGTGCCCCGCAGAGATGCCAAATTCAGAAAGTCTCTCCCGGGGCTGGAGCTCGGCTCAGTTGCTGTCGGTCCCTCAGGGCTGGGAAAGGCCGGGCCCAGGCCAGGCCCGGTGGGACACAGGTGGGAGCTCCTGGGGCCCTTTGGGTGTTTAGTGCAGAGCAGGTTCAAACAGTGCCAAGAAAAAGGGAGAAAAAACCACAGTGTGGAGAACTTCTCTGCCTCAGCCAGCCAAAAACCAACAAAAAAGCAACGGAGAGCTCTGTGCCACCATCCACACTGCAGACAGCACAGGCCGTGTGTGAGGGAAAGCTGAAAACTCTGATCTTTGTGTTTAGAAAACAACCACCTCAGACATTCCACCACGTCTCCTTCACTCTCAGATCGTTTTAAAGGTGCAAAACTTATTTGTGAGCTAAACAGACGAATGGGGATGCAATTCAGCATCAGCCCAGGACATTCGACTGCTTATCGCCACATCATCAACTTAATCCCAACACGAATTCACATTCTAACTCTACACACACATCAACACAGGACAATCCTCTACATGGTTTCCAGGGGCAGGGGCTTTGCTGGGCAGCCAGAGAAAAGGATTCTCTGCGTACCCAGAGAAAAGGATTTCTCATGCCCTACGGCATCTAAAGCACGCAGGCAGGTTGGTCAACAACCATGGCTTTATTACAGCAAGAGCTTGGTAACATGCTTCAAAAATACACCCCTGTTGCTCCAGTCTGGCCCATGTACAGAGAAACCCAGAACTTTTAACCAAATGTCACAAGAATCCAATAAACAAGCTGAGCTTCCACTCAATTTTCACTTGGAAATTGGCATTTTCAACCAAGGGGGGAGTCAGGTTACTTTGAGGTTATTTCACAGAATATTTTAAAATACATTCTAAAATTCATTTTTCTATTAGGCGAATTGTTAGCCAACACCCATTTAAGATGTGGCTTTTAGAAGTCTTGAGTAAATGAGTTCATATGGAACTAGACATCAGGTATGAGTCAGAACACTGATTTTTAAATTATATTTGCTTATTTTAAAATATCTTAGTCATTTAATCCCATCATTCCTAACCATAAATGAGCTCAAAATGCAAAATTGTACCGGAAGGCAACAGTTTAAAAGTGTATTTTTAAAGAGCTCTTGGAGTATTTTTTTTTCCCAGCTCATCGTGCAGCCTTCAAAGTCACTACATTTCCACTGCTAGCACTCACAGACATTGAACTAGTAAATCTAAATACAGCTCTAAAAAGAATGATAATCTGATTTTTTTCTAGTTTAACTAACTGGTCACTTGCACAAACCAGTTTACCATAGGCAGACAATGCCTTTACTTTTTTTTACAGATTTTCTTACAATTTGAGAACACTGAACTACCAACCAGAACTTCTTAGTAATGTAGAATCCAAAAGCGCCAGCAAGCAAGATGGACCTGAATTGTTCAAACAATCGGAATTAAAAAAATTTACCTTTAGCACAACATTTTTTAGAAGGCTTCTAATAATAGGGAAAGTTAACAGCACTCATAGAACCCATAAAGCAGGCACATTACACAGTGAAAGTTAAATTTCAGCACCTCTAGCTCTTATTTCCAAAACCCTGTTTGGCCTAAAACAAAGGTGGTATGCAATAACCCTTATTACTGAGGGAAAGAGTCTCAAAAAATAAAAATAAAATGGTGAAAAAATATAAAAAGACGCATGCTTCAAAAAGAGAGGCAGAGAGCTGGAGACATAAACTTTGACAGCAAATTGCCCATCATGAGGTGTAATAGTGTCTTTTACACCAACATCCGACACAACAGAAGGGGGATAAACATACACAGGAGACCAGTGTTTATTTACACGTATTAATGAGTCTGTTTTCGCATTCCAGGCAGGGTGAAATGCAGATGGAGGCACCTGCCTCATCAGCACTGGCCACGCTTGTTCTGCCACTATCAGGGTTGTATCTGGGCTGACAGGCAGTGAACTTCCTAGCCCAGGTGCCTCCAGTCAGGCAGAGCACGCAGACCCATGGCTGGCCAAGCAGAGACCAGACCCAGCAGCAACCCCACCAGCCAGGAAAGGCTTCCTTCCCTATCCCATTGTCTCCCACCTTGCTAAAGCACAAGGGAAAAAGGGGGGAGAAGAAACCTGAGAGAAATGTCTCTGCATTCCACTGAGCACTTGCTGATCTGCATAACTCGTTATTACTGCTCTGGGCGTGTAGTCCTTGGCAGGAAGCTCACTGCCATCTCCTGCAATGTTTTCTAATCTGAGTTGCAATTTACCCCGGAGCAGTTGTTTTATCTGAATTGTAAATCCTGCAAGGATGGCAGGCAGAGTGCAGGCAGGACAGGACCAGGAGGAAGGAACACTTGCTGTTGCACAGTCCTTTCACAGCTGCTCTCGTAAATCTTCCAAAGAGGCAGGAGAAGGAAACAACACAAGGCTAACTCACAGCGTGGCAGTGCCACATGTTTCTGTTCAGACAGTATCTCAGTCAGATGAACAAGTCCAGAGAGTGGTGCAAGACAAGTCAGGCAGTATCTCTTGGTTTGTCAATCAGAAACAATGCGCCCTTGGAAAAACACGAGCTGTCCTTCAGGAGCAGCAACTGTCCAGGGCAGAACACCAACTTTGAAAAGCTAATCAGAACTTGATCTGTCAGCATCAGCAAGAAGACAAGAGACAGAAGGTGAAATGCCACAGCAGTTCTGGTTGTGCTCCAAGGAACTCCATGGTGCACCCTTTGGGCCTTCCCTAGCACAGATGAGGTGAAGGTATTGAAGCCTCTCCTGCTGGTCACATTCTCCAGACCTCTGACCATTCCTGCTGCTCTGCTCTGGACTTGCTCCAGTTTATCTGCCAGAATATTTTAGCTAGGATTTCACCTGCACCAAGGAGGTGGCCTGATGTGTGCATCCTTACTGGCATCAGATCATTTTCTGCAGCATAGTCCCAATTTTCTCCAAGTGTTACACTCCTCTACTAGAAGGTTCATAATCTCCTGGCAATTTTACCCCGTTGGTCTCAGGTTAAGACACAAATATCACAGAGACCTGAGATGGCAAACAGTTTGCAGAAACATGGCAGTTTGTAGAAACAAATTATGTAAGAGTAGACTTGTTAGGGAATGTGGAAACGCCAAGAACTGTCTGACAAAAATACTCCCCCTTTAAACAGTGTAGCAGAGAAAGTAAAGCAAATTAAACCAATTTCAAGAGCATTAAAAGGGAATTTCTACTATTTCTTTTCAACAGATACCAGCTAAACTTCTATTTTCACTATGAATGCAATCAATGTTACAGTTTCTTAGAGAGAAATTGCAAATAGAAATTTTCTTGTTTGCTTACGAAAATAATCTTCTACTAATGTATTTTACATTTTCTCTTCTTATACAGCATCTTAGAATTTAGGATGTGGTATTTTGCATCCTATGAAAAGTGTATTCAGAGCTGTCTGCACTGAGGCCTAAATAGCAGATAATGTAGAAATTTGTTTGTCAGCAGAAAGAGAGCAACCACATCCCAAAGTCCCTGTTCTCAGGGCAGACATGGGAACCTTGGGAAGGACCTCAGCTGCAGGAGACAGGAAATTGCCTTATTGTCTGAAATCTGGGGTTTAGCAGCCAAGTGTTTAATCACTCCTTGGTAGCAAAAGTTATGTATTTCCTCACTTATCAGTACACAAACATTACCAGAGCGAAGCTGGAAGCGTAGCTAACAACAAACCCCTAATGACCACATCTGGCACCAACCCCACAAAAACCAGATGGGTCCCTCAGAAGGCAGAGAAGGACCTGACTCAAGCACAGCATCCTGCCCCACAGCTCCCCTTGCCCCCCACACCAGCCTGCCTGGTGGATGGACACAGCCCAGCTGCTCCAAAGAACCCAGAGCCCTACAGAGCCAGGCTCACAGGCACACATCCCATCATAACCTTTTGTTTCATTACATCCCATCATAACCTTTTGTTTCATTCAGACCTCATTAAGCCACTTGTGGTGACCACAGCGGTGGTTTTGTGTGAAAGTAACTGCGTGTCACTCCCTGTGGGAATCTCTATAAAATATCTAGGAAATTAGGTCAGGGTGGGACAGTTCCCTTCGCTCGATTACCTGCAAAGCCATTAAGTTAGAGATAGAGAAACAGCAGAGTTCTGTTAAAACACAGATATAAAGCTACTGTTATCTTCCAAGCCAAAAAAAAATTTAAATTGCATATGCCTACAAAGTCTTATCTAGACTGTCTCACTGGTCTGCTTTGGCCAAGCTTCATTGCTTTTCATGACTGATAAAGCTGAAAAAACTGTGTGGAAGTGTCTCCAGGACAATGAAAATAAAGTGATTTCATTACCAAATCACATGCCAAACATTTGCTTTTGCTGATGTAATTTGGCCCAATCTCAATTTAAAACACATCACAAAGAGTCAAACACTTTGTTTTCAAAGAACTGTCTGCTGTGTGTCCTGTCATCACCCCTATCCCCTCTCTAAAAATCCTCAGAGAAATGAATGTGAATGCAGTGTTCAACAACTGCACATTCATAAGTGATTTACTGCTTCTCCACTCATCTCAAACAAATCTTCCTTGCCACTCACACGCATTAGTCCCATATTTTCTACAGCTTTGAAACAGAAGTTTCCTATTAAAATCCTTAAAAATAAATCTACAGCGGAAATCCGGTGCAAGGCTTCAGAAGCCCTGTCCTAAAAGGCAAAAGCAAAGAAATACCAATATCAATAGAAACAGCTTGTCTTTCAAGCATACCAAACACAGTTAGGTACCACTTAAAAAGTCAGTAGAACATGTGGCCTTTAATATTCCCAAAAACTTTGACAGCTTCTGGATTCTACTATCCAAGCACTGTTTGTTTGTTTTTTTAAAATGCACACACACACACACAAAGCAGCTGAATGCCTCTGTGTAAAAAGCCTCAACCTTTCATTCACTCAGTTTCCTAACTTGGCAGTCACTTTCTGTCTGACTAGCTCAAGTTTTGTGGACTTCACAGGAATGCCTTTTTATTAAAATAAGCAAGCTAACAACACTATCTAATATATCTGCAACAAGTTTGGTGTGTTCATTATAAACCCTGATTATCAGGTTTGGAAAACTCCCCATTCTAATAATTATTTCAAAGAAATTAGTAAATTCAGCCAAAGGGATGGGTATTTACTCTTTACAGAGTAAAGAGGTTGAAGCTTTCATTATAATATGGATATTTTTTCTGTTGGAGCATAACTGGCTTTCTCTTCTTTCATCTTACAATTCAATTACTCAATCAAAAACCAAATGCTTGTCTTGAGGGATGCAATCCGTCAGGTGAATTGAACACTCAAACTCACTGGCTTCTGTACTGGTAGGTACAGCACTGGAGAAACCTGGCTGAAAAATCCCTGTGTCCTCTGAAAGATCAACAAATGCCAGCTCGTGGGGAGGAAATCTGGTCACCTTAGCTGCAGGTTCATACATGCTGGATGATTTGCTTAATTAAGAGACAAGTATTTGTATAGCACAACAGAGGAAGGTGGGCAGAGGAAGATATGTGCAACCCAACCTGCCTGATTTACCACGAGGGGCAAGGCTACAGAATGGGATGTTTGCAAACAACTGAGGACTGGTGAGAAGACATTTTGTACCTGATAACAAGCAGAGAGACCTGGCACCCTCTGCTCATCCATCACCCTACGGCTATGGAACGCGGCAGCGCCCAGCGACACCAGGAGCTCCTTTCCCTTCCTCGGCTCTGTGGGAAGGACAGCCCCAGCAAAGTAGGTTTGTTAACTCCCAAGGTGTTCATTTGGCAGTCTTTAGAAATTGAGACAATGTGAAAAGGAGTGGAAGGGGTTTGCAGATAAAGACCATCCCCTGTTTTATCGCTCATGGGTACACCAGTGTGGTTAGAATGGGGAGACACGGCTTGGGTTCAGTCAGAAAACCTCCAAACCCAGTTCTGAGCCAGGGCTCTTCCTCTGCTGACTCACAGCCTCCCCTGAAACCACAGGCTCTCTGTACTGCTGGGTCGGCTAAAGCACCATCATGGAGCCCTCTCTGCCAGCAAGTCCCAGTCAGACTGACAAATACCAAAAAGAGCCACTCCATTCTTATTAAGTCCTGGAAACATGGTTAAAAACAATTTTAGAGTCATTCTCTTGCAATAAGTCTCCCAAAAGGAGTTTTTGGAAGGAAACTTCATCTATTGTAAAAAAAGATTTGAAAGGCTGAGTTCAGGAACGAGGACTGGGTTTAGTGGTGAACACAATGGTGCTGGGTTAACCAGCTGGACTCAGTCTCAGAGTCCTTTTCCAAACTAAGTGATTCTATGATAGACTTCAAGACCACTGAATTTGCTTTTTAGGATTTCATATGATTCCATATACACATGTACCTACAAATGCACATATGTATGGTTTTAGATGCACAGCTTTCAAAACCTAGCTTAATTTTATTTCCTTGCTTTATACTAGTACTGTTCAGCCTTGAAACAGCAGCTCAGACTGTACGAGTCCCCTGCCCAGGAACTGTGCCCAGGGTGGGGTCTAAAATACAAGACAACGCTCAAAAGATCAAAGCTACACCCAGGAATTTGTCCCTCCTCCACTGGGGAGCTTTGTCTCAAAACTCATACATCCAGAGAGAAATGCCATGCCAACAAGGCACCTGATAATTACATGGTTGCACTTTAAGCAGTTTTCTTAGTTCTCAAATGTAAGCATGTGTTTTGCAAGAACAGCATGCACCTTTGAAGGAGAAGGGCAACACCACATTTGCATGCTTCAGAGAACCAACATCTCCTCTCAGAGCAAGCCTGGGATGTTCCCATGTGCAAAAATCTCTGCTCCCATGAAGCATGGGAGAGCCAGAATTACAGGTGCACAGCATGAGCCAGGTCCTACCCCCTGATACATATTCATACCTATGTCAAACATCACTGGGAGCCTCATTTATATGTGCATGCACATATTCATATAATTTACACAGGTAAACTGAAAGTAAATGTAAATTAAGTGCAAGTAATGAATCTACTCCATACAGAGGCAACACTCACAGATGTCTTAAAAAGGCTAATGAATATACTAACACTAGCTGGATGAATTCATGATCATCACTGCATGATGTTTTGCATGTCCAAAAATTTACACTCGAACTGCTAACGTAAGGAACAACATGAATTAAAACTTTAATGTTCTTCAACTGTCCAGCTTCATCCCCCAAAGAAATAAATAATCACTTCAGAGTCCAACCATGCACCTCTGCATTAATTAATAGAAGACAAAAACCAGAGGGAAATTCTGTCAGCATAAAAATTTGTGTTTTTCCTGCTCACGTTTGCAAAAAAACAGGGTGATCTCTACAGTTTTACCTGGTTAATACAAGCTTGTACTTCTCTATAATGCTGGTGAACTGGGCAAGTGCCAGCTCCAGAAACAAATTTTGAAGAGGACACATTCCCAACTTACAAGTTCAAGATTGAAGGAGGTCTATGTTTTGTACAGATTTAACATTCATACAGGTGGACTCCTACAGTTTCTGTCCCAATTCTGTGCTTGTCTTACTACAACCCTGGGTTTTTTTGGGGGGGGCGTTTGTGGTTGTTTTCTTCTACAAAGAATTCATGGAAAAATAATGCCCCCAGTAAGACAACTCAAATAGCAATGGGTTTGAAGTTCTTGAAAACTGCTCAACTGGTTTTATTCATCCAGCTTAAAATTGCAGAAACTTTGAAAGCCATATTTGGCAATGTTCTTACAAGAGCAGTTAAGACACAGGATTATTGTTTTTTAGTCGGAGTAGAACGTTCTGTGTGTATAAAACTCGTGTATATTACAATGAGTAACTTATAAGGAGTTTACAAGCATAAAAATCAACAAGCACAACATTCAGCTCTTAAACAGCATGGGGGGGAAAAAAGAAAACCAAAAACAAAAAAACACCCCACAGTTTTGAGATGAGGCAGCAGATTTTCATTTTGTTTAAAAAAACAAGCAAACAACCAACCAAAACCCTTCTATGAGTCATTTAGAACCCAACTGCATCTTCTTTATCTCCTCCAAAGAATGGGAAGATTGCACAGCCAGATCTAAGAACCACGAGCTGCAGGCTCAGCCACAGCATTCAAGGCCATAACCTCATTTAAAGCCTTGAAGTCTTTTTTTTTTTTTTTTTTTTTTACACGCACNNNTTTTTAAACGATGCCTACTAGCAACTTTGGCTCCGTTTACAGACCTGCAAGTTCAAGAATCCGCTTAGCTCATTGCTCAGGCAGTGATTCCCGCTTTAACAAGCGGGGTTTTTACCACCCCGAGCAGATCCGCCTCACGGCGGGCCCGGCAGCCCCGCGGAGGTGAGCGCCGGGCACGCCAGGATGGAGCTCGGGTTTCACCGCCGCAAACAGCGCTGGCACACACACAGCGGGACACACAGCTAAAATCAGCAGCCGCACCGGACGGGAAGAGCGCTGGGCATGCCGCAGCCCCGTGTCTCTGCACTGCCAGCATTCCCGAGAAGCCCTTTATCCGAGCGCGGGGCTGCCGGAGCCCGCAGCCGCGGGGTGCGCTCTCCTCCCCGGCCCCGCAGCCTCGCCTCCCCTCCCGCGGGGCCCGGCACCGATCGGTCCCGCAGCAGCCTCTGATTCACACCCCAGGAATGCTCCGGAGATATCCCCACCGAGCCCGCAGACTGCGGCTGCTGCTCTCATTCCCAGCCATCTCAAGATTCATGTTTCTCTTGTTAGATCAACAGTGACACACTGAAGTGGGAGTCTGGGCACGGGCCAGGTTCATGATGGACGTCTCCAAGTATTTCACGGAATATCTATACCCACACTCTTCACATACAGACATTCTATAGCCATTTGCAAGTTGGTCATATGTGCACCATAGAAATGTCCATTAATTTCTGCAAATACTTACACCACGCCACTAAAAATAAATCTTTAATCTCAAGGAGCAGTAATACCATACTTTCAATACTGTGGAAGGTGTTGATTAGCCTCCTCCTTGGCAACCTTGTAAAGCATTACACAGCCTATATATTTTATGTACCGATCCATTTCCATGAGTCTTCTCACAAAATAAAAATTAATCACTTTGCTTAGGAAGTTTACAGAGCAAAGCCTTGTCACCATCTGAGAGAAGACTTAGTTTTTACATTTCACGTGGGTCTTTAAACTGCTTTTTCGTGTTGCAAATACTTTCTCAAACTCACCAGCACGGAAATTTGGACCTGGGACTAGAGGTGTATAGTGAGGTGCATGTGGAGTATTTCCTATAATTTGTTAATCATCAGACACTTTCTCATTCCTTCCCCTTCCTGTCTGCTTTCATCACAAAGATGCTTCATGACATGTGTTCAAGGCCTTTTCCAAAGAACAAAAAGGGAGGAAGGAAGCACAGGTCAAAAAGGAAAATGAAGGGAAAAAGGAGAAGAGAAAAACAGAGCCTGACAGGAACACAGTGTAAATTACTGCAATGACACTCTTTCACTAAATAAAACTATATTAAGGACCCTTATGACCTTAAAAGGCATTAATAATAATTGTGAGCTTATGAAAAATGAGTAAAATCAGAGGACTCTCTATGTACTGAAGGTAACTTGGTGTCCTTCTCCTTCATGCTTTTGAGAAATTTCAGTCAATGATGCAAACCAGAACAAAGAGACTTTCAGCACTGCCTATCTACTCAGTCCATGAAAGAACACTTCAGTGACAGTTTTAATTAAAAAGCCCTCCACATTTTCGTGTCTAGTTATCCCCCAGTATGCCCCTCCTCTCTGTTCTACCTCTATACAGTCAAGTAGTGTTTTAAAAATTACCCTTCTTGGAGCAACATTTAGCTATCACTTGGCAGAAAATGAATTAATTGCTCTTGGGACAAAGTTAGTAGAAATACTCTGTGATAGCTAGATGAAACAACTAGAATGTTTTGTACAGTTTTGTCAGCAAGATTTACACCAGTGCTCAGTGGTGCACTCTATCAAAATAGGTACTGCATGCTCTGTGAAAAGATCATTTCCTGTCCTCTCCACAATCAAGCAGACTGGCTCCCTCAGTAACTCCCACAGAGGAATTATCCACATTCTGCTTGCAAAAAAGCACTACCAGGAAAGGACTTCAATCCATAAATAGAGCAGGATTGTCTTTTGCTGTTGTTTAGCAACTGGAGCCAACGCCAGGTGACAGAGACAGATACCCAGATCTCCAAGCAGCACTTTCAGAGAGCAGCTTAGAACTGCTGCCGAAACACATTTGGCCAGCCCTGGTCCCTTACAGCACACACAAAGCTGAGGAGCCTGCTGAATACATTACAGTTTGTACCTTGCAAACCCCTGTCTAATAAAGCAAGTAGTTCTTGAGAGCCTGTAATGAACGCTGCCTACTTCAGAAGTTTGCATCTTACACCTGTTTAGTGAAGAGGTATAAAAAGGCAGAAAGTCTGAGACAGACTGGAAAACAGGATGCTTTAAGGATCACTCATATATTGTGAATTTCCACAGAACTTTCAGAAGACCACCTTAAAATTTATCCAAATCAGTTGATAACCAGTTTCAGCATATTAAAAGGTTACTGAACAGACACACTGTATGTGATGGTAGAAACCTTGCTTCTGCAGAAAAGCAAGTTTAAAAATTCCCAAGCTATGAAATCAAAAACTGAACTCCACTTACCTTAGTGTTCATACAAGACTTTCCACGTTTATACTCTTTGTGACTTGCTCTTTTATCAAGCTTGTTCCACAAAGCTTTGGCCTTCCATGTGGTCACTCTCGATTTCAGTTTGGTGTAAAAGTTTCTATTGTCCAAAGGATCTAATTCAAGTTGGCGTGTGAGAATATTGAAGGCCTGAATGGTGCCTTTGCATGTTGATGCTTGTACAAAGTTTTCAAATATCTGGCCAGCTTGATTGTATTTTTCATCATCGTTTTCCCCCATGTTCTGAGAGCAGAGCTTGAGGAGAATGATTAAACTGGAGCTCTTGTGCTGGCGTACAGGTGATCAACAATAGCAAGTACTTCCACACATGTTATTCCTAGAAAAGACAAACACAGGTCATATTAAAGCAGGTTCTGCATGATAAAATTAAACCCACAAACTGCACATACAATATGAACATAAAATCCCAGCACACAGTGACTGGACAAGCAGGCACAAAAAGTTGGTAATGATACCCAAGTGTTACAAACAAACGTACCATACTCATGCTGTCAAGATTGTACCCACAAAGACTGTTATAAAAACTCTGCTAACTCAAGCCTACTGCTATAAGAAGAACCAGCTTCACTGAGAAGCTTGAGGATTTCTTTTATTTATTTTTTTTTGTTGTTCATTCCTAGACAACTGAGAAACAAACCCCAAATGTCCAAATTCTTTTCCCAAGCAGAATTTATGTAACAGCAAGTTACATTTTGATCTTAAGAATTCATGGAAACCTGCAGCCAAAAGTCAGCACGGTTTGATGGATTTTTCTACACTGCTGCACAAGTTAGGGCCAAGGATGCAGCTTACCCAGAGCAATTCAGAATTGGCACAATCATTTTCCAAAAGCAAATGCACAAAACAGGTTAAGCAGAAACATCATCACAAGCTACACCAGAACTGAAGAAACTAGAAAACAAGTAATCAGAGAGAGCTCCCCTTTTCCTAACACTCTTGCCAAGATGAGAAAAGGTTTGGTGCTCTAGCACATAGAAAGGAATTTTATCTCCACAGCTCCACCGCTCAATGCTGACGTTACGTGTTTGGAGTCTTACCTTGTCATGTGCTGATGATATAAAGTAATGTTTGGCCTGCTAAGCCCCACTGGCTTTTCCTAGTAACATGATCACTGTCAAACTGTGCCTGATATTCCAGATAAATACCCTTACATTCTGCAAGAGCGATGCTATTCTAAATTAACACAAGTTCCAAAGAACTAAAATACTTTCGTTGCGGCACACCCTTATCCTTCTTTAACCTTGCTCTCCATCTCTAATGGGGAGCATCTTAGAGTCAGCCAAGGTCCACAGAATCTATCCAAGTGGCTTTCATATTTTCCAAGAAAATTGTTACAGGTTATGTATAAACTTGTCCTCAGAAGAAGGTTTGCCTGGACTCAAGTTCAGAAATTTAAGTCATGTATTCTTTTTCTTGCCATTAAAGAATTATCTGCCAGTCCAAGAAACCAAAAACTAAATCAATGCTTGCCTAACTTCCCACATAATTAGTTATTTTACTTGGAACATCATCTGTTGGCTGATAGTTTCAGAATAAATTGTTAGAAAGGCCTTTGAAGTCATGCTTCTCAGTTTAACACTGTTCACAAAGTATTCATTCTCTACTTGCAGTGCCTTCAAAGAAGAAAAAAGAAAATATAACCAGTGTATTTAAGTAAAGAAGAAACCCACCAAGTGTATCCCACCATCCTCCAATACAGAAAAATATTATGCAACTTATTAAAGAGATCCCACAGGGAGATATAAGGAAGCATTTGGAATAATCACATTCCCTGTCTGTACTCAAAATAAATAACCTTTGTATGCACATCATCAGTCTGTTGTGGGTAAAATAAATTGGCAATGTTGAGAGTTTGTACATTTTCTTAGACCAAATGTCATGATTAAATATTTTGTGCCAAGAATAAGTCAGGAAATTTTTGTTTTCCCCTCTGAATACTTCATTTATAGTACATTTCTTGCCCTCTTCTGCAGAGCTTTGCGAGGTAAAAACACAACTATTTTACATGCCCCACCTTTCAGAAGGCCTAATTTTTCAAGCATTTCAGTGCCATAAACTCCCATTGACTCAGAAGGAGCTCAGGACATCGTGCACCTTCCCAGGTTGGAGCCCTTGATGATAGATGAGCCAAGCCCTCCAAGAACCACGTGTCAGCAGGAGGGAGCCTGGTTTTGCCACCAGCATTCCCCTCTCCAGTGCTGGCTTTGGGCATGCAGAGCTGCACAGTGGGTTTAGGTCAGTCCAGAAAGGACCAATGAATCCAAAAGTTCCACAGGAAAGGCAGGGAACAACCATGCAACACAATGCAAGATGCTACGATGAGGCTTGAGCAGCTTGGTATGAATGCACCTCAGAATTTGAGGCCCATTAAAAAAAAAAATACTTAAAACCAAGGCTAAACACTTACTTCACCCAACTTTTATACTTACTTGGGATATTTCTATAACAGAAAAGTGAAAGCATTTATTTTCTTTTTCTCTGAAAATAATTATGAGCAGCTTCTCAGGGAGCAGGGCAGCGTCAGCGAAACGTCCCACCACAGACACATCAGCTGAGGGAGACAGTGGCAGCCAGATGTGCTCTCCTCTGTCACCATACACTTACATTCTGCTGCCTCACCCAGACCTGCCAGAGCTATAAAATAGTGCTTCCTCTCCACTGTTTTATTAGCTCACCCCCAGACTGTTGTGTTCATAAAACACAAGTATCTTTAAAAGTTAACTCTTGGCGTAACTGATAAGCAAGTGTGATCTCAAGCTCTTAGCTCCATCCCTTTTTCCTGCCCACAGAGACAAGAGTTTTATGGCCTCAGCTGTTGCCAATGAGCAGGGAAGTGGGGGAAGAGCAAAGCTGAGAGAGGGAAGCAGTATCTGAACCAAGCAAAGAAGAAAAGCAGCATGTGGCAGCGCTGATAACAGCGAGGACAAGGCAGGACCCACAGCAGGCAAAGGGAAGGGACAAAAAAATTTTTAGCATGGAGTGGAAGTAGGTGTTGCACATACACAGGCCTGGCCTTCCTCTGCCTTTCCACTGGGGAGGACAGGCAGGTCACAGGTCACCTTCTCCAGCCTTAAAACCTCCTTTCTCCAACAGCACAACACCAAGACTGAGACTGTTTTTTCTGGGCACAAAATCTTCTCCTCAAGAACTTCCAACACACTCCCACATCTTGCTCGTACTGAAAAACTGAGGAGTGGCATCTCAGAAGAGACATTTGCTCACTAGTTAAGCATTTATCCTTGCTGTGTCAGAGGTCATATTCTCCAAAAAAGTAACATTCTGTGGTCAAAAAAGCAGGATGAGACAGTAGACTGGTTACTAAGGCTTCTGGATATTTTCTCCTTTTTTTTTTTTTTTTTCTGGCATGAGCACTGTGTTGACAGATGACAGAGCTGAAGATGGTGCTCTAAGTATATGCAGCTGATGGAAAAGTATGCATTTCTTTCTGAAGAGTCACTGATATTTCACTGCAGTACTGTATATAACACACTACAAGCAATACAATAAGGCTAAGAAGTTTAACAGGGTCATTCTTGCCTATAATTAAAGTTTCCTGTTCTGTAACTGTCTCAAAGACTTGAGAGGCAATACATTAACTGCTTATCTGTAATAGAAAAATTAACACTGTTTGGCAAAGTACTTGAGTTCTTAAAGTATTACCATTTATCCTTTTACTTCCTTCATCATATAGATCACTCAAGGGATGAAATATAGAGCCAAAAATCTCATCAAGGTGAGTATTGATGCTGAAACTGCAAACTACGCTTTTTCAAGTGAGTTTTGAACTTCCTCTAGTAGTACAATCCAAAAATAAAATGCATTTTATTTTAAACTTCACTGAAGGGCTACAGAGCCCAATAAAAATTTGGGGCAGTAAAGGCAAGAGAAGGAGAGAACAGGAAATAGTCTGGACAAACAGTTCTTTTAAATCAGAACAGAAGCATCCGTGGGTTAGATACAAGAATTATAATTTTAGGTCCCACACAAGATGTATTAAGCACAAGATATATTAACTCACAAGAACCTGGCCTTCCACACAGCTTCCCATGGCATTGCAGGAGTCTCTGGAGGGCACAGAGCACCCTGGAAAGAAGAAGGGTTCATTTTCAATGGCCCCTCCACTGTCAAAAGTTATCCCTGCCTCCTTTCTGCTTCCAGCCAGGGCCAACAGGAATGCAGATAAGGAAAGCTGAGAAGTGCTGCTCATGCCTGGTGGCTGCCCAGGAAGAAAGTGAAGATCCTGTTAGAGCTAAAAGGAAAGCAGTGCAAACGGGGCAGAGAGAAAGCATGAGTTAAAGCAATGGCACACTCACAAATGTATCCATAGGAAAACTGATGCCTTCAGTCTTGGCTGATATTTCCTGACAGCAAAACAGACTCTGCTACTGCAGACAATCCTGAGAATACTGAAAAAAGCAGCTCCACTGTCAGGGCAATTCCACTAAGTATCTCTAGTCAGATATATGGAGCTGGTTCACATCTGCACATGGAGTCTCTCAGCAGCAAGCTGAGCAAGCAGTAAAGTTGACATATATATGAGTCATTACAGCAAAATAACTTTTTGACAGCAGCACCATATAAATTGCTTGTCAGCAAGGTCTCAAGGCACTATCCGCAAAAATTAAAAACCTCTTTTGTCTTATTTGTCCCACTGGAATGAGAACAACCTAATTTAATTCCAACTTGAAGCACTTAAGTTCTTCCTTAGTCCCTTAATGCGCTGCTTCTAATACTGAGAGCATGTTCCTTGGGGAGATCGGAAAAGGATTAAATTCCTAGCATTTCAATACCACTAATCCTGATTCCATTTACAATATAGCCCTAATTCTGCCATGTTTACCAAGAATAAATTCTTTTATTAAGACTCCAGTTTGGTATGCAGGATACAATACATTTATTGTTGGCTTAAGGTTAGAAACAACAACAGAAACAAAAGACTGGCTTCTGCAATGTCTGGTAATCAAAGTATTCACCTACTCCAGCCCTTCCTTATCATCAGTTAAAACTACAGTATTTCTGCAGCCTCTTTCCCTGACTGAACTAACAGGTCAATACCATCACAAAAAGTGAAGTTTAAAGTGAAACTGACCATGTTACAGGACCTCCTGAGTTTCTCAGCTTAGTTTCTACTGTGATGCACTTAGTTTTTGTGGAGACCGTTTTAAATGTAAACATTTCTATCTGGAGGAAACACAGCTTTTTGGTAATTTGGTTTCTTTGCATGTTGTCCTCAAGATGACATGAAAGAAAAACGAATTATATGTGATTCTGGTAGTAAGTGAAGCTCTCATTTGCTTTGCCTATAAAACTAGTTAAAAACATATTGGTCTGAAATGCTAGTTTGTGCAACAGACAACCCTTAAGATGCACAGTCCTACCAGAAACATCAATGAAGGGAAATTGCCCCTGAACAAAGCCTCACAAACTGTCTCTGTAAACAGCCAGATTACTCTTCTGTATTTTTATAAAAGGCTGACTTCCACAGAACGCCTGCAAAATAACTTTTCGGGCCAAGTATGGAATTCAAAACAGCTCCTACTGAGACACTGTGTGCCTATGAACTTACAAGGTTACCGTCCACGCTATCAGCTTGTTTTGCAGTGGTTATATGAGACATTTCAAACACAGGCCTTCCAACAAGTGCTGCTGTGCCCATTTAACTTGCTGCAGCTGGAAGCACCCAGGATAAAATTCAGCTGGAAACACATGCACTAAGGCTTGGCACTGGATATTTGAGATATGTTCACAGGAAGCATAAAATAAAATGATGTATCTGTAGGATTTTATCTGCCACACAGACTGAGTCGCATTCCACACATTTTAAAGCTGGAAGCTTTAAAAATAGCCCGGTTTGTTTCTTGATGTTACCGATCTGAGCTTTGCTGTGGGAATGCACTCAGACATGGACAAGTACAATGATACCAGCCTCCTAAGACAGCAGCTTTCAGGTGTCTCCATGCACAAAAACACACAGTGCTGGCAGGGGTAAAGCATGGCAGGCTGCTCCGGGGAAATTTTAATTCTAAACCTTCAAGTCCAATGGTTTTAAGAAGAAATGTCCCCAGCTCAATTCTTATTCTGTGCAGGTTACAGTAAATATTTAAAAATTATTTTTTACACGGCTGCTAAATCTCTGCTGCAAAGTCCCAAGTTTCCACACAGTCTACATCTTCAAAGGTAACTGTAGATGATTATACCACAGTCATTTGGGGTTAATGCTATGCATAAACAAGATATTAAAATCTGACTCTTGTTTAGACCGGTTACAAGGAAGAACATTTTTCATCTCTGTTGTAGTAGATGAGAAACACAACATAAACAACAGTAGAAAGTTTGTGCTGATATTGTTCTAGGTTAGGATCACAAGAACGAAGGAAGACAGAAGGATAACATCAGCCTACAGGAAAGCATACCTCTTCAGAAAAGGCACCAGTTATTTCAGCTAGAAAGATGTTATGGATGTAGTCTCAGTGCAAACAATTTAAAGGACAATCTTTAAGCTCTTTGAAACTCCTTTGAAACTCCTGCCTTTCTTTCCTGTTAGTGATACTTATAATTTCAAGCTCGCAAGCTGGAACAACATAGAGATTAATCACAGAATACACAGTGTTGGTTATCTTTTGATCAGCATAAGATTTTCTACTTTCAATAGGATGTTTGGAACACTGAGACAGACTAACTTGGAGAGCAAGTAATACCCTATTTTCCATTCCCAAAATCACAGCAGCAAGGAGGTGGTGGGGCCAGACACACTGAGCAGGGATGGATGACATGAGAGGATGATGGAGAGAGAACTCTGGCACCACTCCTGCCTAGCTGCCAGTGGGAACTTCAACATCCCACCTCTCCCACAGCCCTGTGTCCTCCTCTCTGTTCCTCACCCTCAGGTCACAGGCAAAACTTAGATGGCACAACTGTGACCATAAGGAAGACAAATAAAAGCATACCCTGTAGCTGACAGAGCCCTGTCAGCAAAACCCCTGGCATATATAAAGCTATACCAACAAAATTGAGCCACATTCAGCAGCTATTCCTCTAGTAAAACTTTCCCTTTGTATGAATGGGGACATAATTACAAAGGTAAATACACCATAAAAGAAAACAAACACATCAAGCAGCAAAAAGCAGACCCTCTTAGTCAGCAACCACAGAACTTACGTTGGTTTATGGCACTTTGAGAATAGGAATAATGCAAAAAGATGGGGCAGCAAGATAGGGCATGAACTGACACAGCGAGGTGGGACTCATTTCTGATGGACCCCAGCAGGGAGCAAGGGACATAGAGTGCCACCAGTCTCGAGTCCTTGAAGCCACCCGATGCCCAGATACAGCCTGTCTGTCCCCTCACTGTGAGCTCTCCCAACCGAGAGAGCAAAAAAGAGCAGCAATGCTGCTTTTCTGAGAGCTGCCCAAAAACATCAGCTGGAGATACCAGAAAGCGCCCTCAGAGAACACTGGATGCCAAAGCAAAGACTCTTTTTTGTTTCTCCTCAGGATTTCTGTGAGAAAGGAAGTTAATATTTGTTTGGAGTTTTTTGAAGCAAAAATATGAAATTATGGCTGAACTGAAGCAAACACTCCAGGTTAGGTATTGGGGGAGAAAAGGAACAGCACCAGTGTTAGTTTTCATAGATATGTGCCAAAAGCTCTCAGGAGCATGTCTCAGATCATCTTTCCAAGCATGGATCTGTAGAGCCCTGCTCTCCAGCATGTGTCCCTCTGGTTACTGGGGGTGTGGCAATTACCAAGAGGAATGAACAGCTGGCACTGGGGCTGCAGGATCCTGAGGGCTCCAGCCCACAGTAATTCATTTGGCAGAGCTGCCCTCATCTGTAGACATCAGACTTCCAGATCAGTAGTGAGGATTAATCCATTGAAAACACAGACAGGATTGCTTTGCCAATGATCAAAGAAGTGAAACATTCAGGGCAGGATTTCATATGCATGCACACACATTTTAAGGAATCAACATATTCCGTTGCTGTAATTTTAAAACTTTTTTTCAACACGAGGTAGCACACAGTTCTTCCTGTGTTTTACTGGGGCATTAATGTTATCAGTCACACTGAAATCCATGAGAAACCACTAAGTTAAAGAACCAAAAAAACCCAAATGCAGTTTTGAGTTGTAGATTATAGGTTCCTTGGGTGCTGCGATGCCAATTCACCACCAAAAAACAACCATTGAATGGCGGTGGAGCACTGAGAAGCCACACCCAGGCAAATCAGCCAGAGGGCGATGGAAAAACAGAAGATTAGGTTAAACACCAAGCTCTGCTCCAAGGAGCATTTACATAAAAAGACAAAAACAGAAAGAGAGCTACTGTGTTAACTTTGTATCTGTTTTATGTTTTTTGTCCTTGTAAACTGGACCCACAGTTACCAGATGAGATTGGAAAAGACATAGCTTCTGAAAGTAGAAACAGTATTTTTGGAAGAAAATGTGCGGGACAGTTTCTACCCTCCCTCTGCCCAGACTTCCCAAAAATGAAGAAAAACAAAGTATTAAAAAAACAGATAAAGATGCCAAGAGAGTTACAAAAACATGATCCTTTTCTGCTGCAAAAAAATCCTCCCAGTCAAGCTATAGAATACATCCTGAAATAATTTTGGGACATCCACCAGCAAAAGCAAAAAAAACAAAAAAAGAAGACCCACGGGAGTAATATGCTAGGAAGCAGTCCCATCAAGAAATTAAAAAAAAAACCCAACTCTGAGGGCAGAACATCATTAACCAACAACAGGAAGGATGACAAATGCACCAGTTTTCACAAGACAAGCTGAGATATAGACAGGATTAAATTATGATTCATCTTCTCCAACACAGCAGTTTACTAGAAACTGTAAAATACCAAAACCTCCACTTCTCAAGAGTAATTGTTCATCACACAGCCTGGCTCCAGAAGCCTAAGGTTTAAATTATTTGTGGAAGTCCTCTCAACAGCATTGAAGGTCAGAGGTGGTTGCACCTTCTCTGTTGAAGCTTTCATGCAACAATGGCCATTTGCTTCCAGTCATCTCCCAAACTGAATGACCTATGCTGTAATATGTAGATGTTATCATCATGCTCTTCATTAGTCATCCATTCATTTGGAAAACTTATTTTATCATGTACCTGCATTTCACTGCATGTAAGTGAGCAGACACCGTAGGAATGCAGGCACTTTTAAAGTCCCAAGGCAAAGGACAATGTCTATTTTTTCTAAAAGGTTTTTTTTTCTCACTGTCATCTAGTCCTAACATTCATTTTACTGTACAGAAGAGCCAAAATCTCTTAGTGAAAGCATACATCTGTGGCCAGCATCAACACACATACCTGAAAAGCGACGTGAGCAGTGCATTTGAAGAGTTGGGCCTGTAAGTGCAAAACCATCACAGGTGTGTTACACAGACCCAGGAAGTTTACAGGCAGTTTCATTCCCATCTATTGACACGAGGTTACATGGAGCAGCCACAGCTGTTTGGGGATCCTGAAATGCTGCCATGTGTGACTGCATGGTGCTTACTTGAGCGTGGTGTTTTCAGGGCAGAGGAGATAAGAGGCATCACATTTCTTCCTGCAGCTACAGCAAAGACAGAGCTAAAGCTGCTTTGGTGCCCCAAGTCTCAAACAGCCTGTAATTTTCAGAAAGGGAAGGGATTAACTGGTTCTGGGTTCACAGAGTGCCAAGGTGCTGATTAGAACTGGCTTTGTTAGAGAAAACAACAATTTAGGAAGGCAAGTGGTTTGCAGAGAACATCTTGGGTCGAGTTGGTTTTGCTTTAGCTGAGCCCACACCGCTGATCCCCTGGGCACCACGTTCCTCCCTCACTGTCCCTGCCAAGAGCAGGGACTGGGGAATGGGAACTGTCAGAACATTGGAAGTTTTTATCCAGCTGCTGATCAGGAAACCCAGAATCCATTCATCCAATGTGCCTACACAAAGCAGACCAACTGAAGACACTGAAGATGTGTTTCAGTATTACAGTTCCTTAATATGTAGTTCAAACAGCTTTAGTATTCCCCAGTTTATAGAGACCAAGAAGGAAAACAGAGAACTGACCTTCAGAAAATTGATGAAGAGAAAAAATGTATGAATCTAAACTATTCACAAAAGAAATACTGTTAAGTTCTCCACTTTACAAATGTGATTTTTCTTTAAACATTTTGTTATTAAGCCCAAGACCTTATGTTGGCTTGGACTTCATTCTCTTTCTATATTAGCAGAGATTTCTCCCTTTTCTGCATACAGGTAAACAGTAGTGCTTTTATTTCACTGAACTATGTAACCAGATCTTTATCTATGCTCCAGTTATCAAGGTTTAGTTTACTAGGAATAAGGAGTTGGCTAATGCCCTAATACTGTATTACCAGTGTGATTAAATACCAAAACAACCATTGCCCCAAAAGCCATATGCACAGAACAGGCTTTGTTGGAGCATCTTTCAAAAGTAGGACATCCTTGGAGCTCACTACACAGGCTCTGAGAGGTCATAAACCCATGAAAACAGCACAGAAACTCAGCTTATCTACCCAGACAGGGATTTTTTCAGTATATTTTATCCCCCCACAACAATTAGTTCAAACTGCTATTTGGATTACCAAAGAACAAACCAGTGATACACTGCATAAAAAAAAAGTTTTGGACAGTTGGTATACCAGGTCCAAAAGGATGCAATTTGCATGTTATGAGCTCAGCTGAGTCAAGGGGGGAAAAAAAAATAAAAATTTGAGTCAACTTAAAAAACGAAATCTCAGGTGAAGATTAAAGGGTCTGGAATATCAGCTCTGGAAGCAAAAATTTCAAGAAACACTGCTTTCTTTCATGCGCAAGACATAGCAACATAAAAAAAGCTCATCTGCCAGGCCAGGTATTTCCACAATGCATTTCTAAATCAGAAAACCTTACGAAAGGAAGTCTGGGAGTGACTGCCACAGTCACTGAGTCAGTCCATTTCCTTGAGGTAGAACAGGAGAGGTTTTACCCCTGCCCTCAATTCCTGCCAGCACAGAGCACTGAAGCACACACTGAGTTCAAATCATCCAGTACCTCCTGGGTGCAGCACAGACGATCCCAGCACAGGCTGGGAACATCCCTGTCCCCTTGGTGCTGCTCCTGGTGCACCTGCCCAGGGCTCTCAGACCTCGTGTTGCTACCAAAGGCAGCTGAGCACGACTTCTTCACTGGTGCTATCGACTCCAAGGCAATTCCTTTCAAACGGGGCCCATCAAATAGACCAGTCTGTGTCTAGGGAAAATGGCCTTCTCTCTAGGCAGATTAACCTGCTACCTCAAACTGCAGGGTTCAAAACCACACACACACAGATCCAGGGAATATTAGTGATTTGTGAGCACACATTTCAGTGCTCCTGCTGCCACTAACGATGTGCAGCCCTCCAGGAGAAGCTTTTGCTATTCTCCATTTCATTATTTATCTGTCCTCCATGATCAGAATTATGCCTCCCTCCACCACACACAACAGGGGCTCTTCCACTCTGCCCTTTGCTGACCACCAGTCCTGACAGAGAACACAACCAGAGTCCTGCCTGGGGGAGCAACACAAGATAACACTGAGAAAAACCTCAAAAGCCTTGGTAACTAAGGGTTTGCTTACCACATTCCCTAATGCATAAGTCAACGACATCCAGCTTTATTCCTAGTTTTCTGTGACTGATAGGACAAGCAAATAGTGCTAGAAGCCTATTTTTTTTCACTGGGCAAAAGATGCCATAGGTTTGCATAAAAGAACACTAAAAAAACTGTGAAGAGGTACAAGTTACAGATGTTGAGTTGGCTGCTACAATCCTCCTTATGTTGCCCATGAATATATAAACAGAGTCTAAGGGAGATTGCTAGCAAGAAAGTTCAGAAGACAGCACTTCACTGATTTCCTACCATCCAGCATATCAACTAATTATGAATCAACTTTTGCAGAGCCCAATTCCCCAAGGCAACACACAAACAGTCTGCCCCGGTATTTTCAGGTGAGATGAAAGTTCGGTGTGGCACCAGGCAGAGAGCACTCTTGCTTTCCAAAAGCAGAAGCTGACAGCTTTGCACAGGCCCCTTCCAGGCCATCTTTTTGCTGCTGGGGCAGCTGCACTTAGGTGCTGGCTCCTTTTACCTTTCCAGGCAGGGCCACTCCGGAGTCACCCCGTCTTGTCTGACAGCTCTTTGGCAGAGCTCTGATCATCTCCGGCGGGTTAAAAGGTCAGCTGAGTAAATCTGCTTAAGGCAGAGCCCGGCAGGCAAGGCAAGGACCACAACAAGGACATTCAGCACCGCCACTGCTAATGTGGCTTTGCCATCCCGGGTCTGCAAAGCGCTGGAACGGGAGAGGAAACACCCTGGGCACAGCGGGGAGAGTGCATCCAGCCCTGACAAACCATGCGACAGCACAGGCACAGACATTTCTGGACTTACATACAATCAATACACTGTCCTGGCACTCATAGACAAAAACCCCAGATTTTAGCAACAGCTACCAACATAAATACCAGGTGGCTTTCTCCCCTTTCTTGCCTTTGCCCTATTTTCCTGATCCCTGTGAGGCTGCACACGCCACTCCATCTCACAGCTCAAAGCCGACAATTTTACTGCTGGCAGTTTAATCAAAAGTGATAAGAACATTATCTAGAATATAGACTTAGATGAGGAAAGAAACAGGTAAAGGCAAAGAAACTGAATGAGCAATTAAAGTACAATTTTGGTGGAAGAAAGAGGAACCTTTGGGCCAAGTCTCGCTGCCACTCTGACACTTCGTGACAGAAGTTCACAACAGCCTTGTAAGTGACACTGCCCAAAACCTTCAAGTCACGGTATCTCAAGCGAAATTTTTAAACATGCTATACAAGCAAAAAGCTCGGCTGTCTCCACCTCCCCTGAGCACTGGCAAGGCTATCCTTACAGCCAGGGCTGTAAAACAAACCCCGTCATCTGCCATTGCAGCGAGCAGGGGAGCGACTGCACCTGCCGGGGTGTGCCCAGCGAAACTCACCCTCAGCACATGACTAAGCACACACCGGCTGTGCCAGCACCCCGCTGAAATAAAGGTAATTTCCCTTACCTCTCCCCTCTCGGTGAAGACGGGAGAGCCAGAGCATTGCAGATGAAGTTTGAGAAGCCTTGCAAATAAAAAAAAAAAAAAAGCCCAACGTATCACAACGTGCAAAACAACTCTTTACCCGGGACAGTGACTACAACTACTCTGTTTAAGATTAAACTTTATTAAGTAAAAAAAAATAGCAGAAATGTGGATCCCATTGCCAAAAATAGAAAGGGGAATGCAGATACAGGTAATGGAGACTCCCCATGTGAATACAGATCTGTTTGGTAATTAAATAATTAATGCAAATGTTATCTTTTTTCGCTTCATTCGAATTGTGAGAGGCAATATTTACATTGTCAATACTAGTTTCTAGTGACGAGGTCCAAAATAATCTATTAGTTTTCACTGTAAATTTTCCAGACCAGGCAGAAAAGATAAAAGCTCTCACTCCTATGGATATTCTTCATGAAGAAATCAGAATCATCATTATAATCATAAAAGAATAATCATCCAAAAGGAAGAAAACACTGTTTGACTTCACCTCTTCACCTCCTCGTCCAAAATTAAAAAAAACACTTATTTCAGCCCTGCAACTGGCAAAATATCCAAGCTAAATATTATACAACAGCTAAAACCCAAAAGAAATGTAGAAAATTTGGATTCAAAACACGAGGTGCTTAGTATGACAAAGGTGCATTTTATATTTTCATTAAACAGCAATTAAAATTAAATGTAGAGATGGCTCGCATAAACTCATCAGAAGCACTGATCACAACCTTACAATGCCTCTTAAAACCTAGCAGGAAAGTTGTGCAAGGTCATGAGCTATGCTGGCTTTGTGGAAGTCCCAGTAACTCTCTCTTGCCCATGCTTTCAATAAATTTTTCATGTCAGCTGGCCTACTGTCTGGGTAACAACTGATTAGGCAGAGAGGCAAGGAAAAAACCCCTGCCATCCTTGGCTAATTCAGTAGTGCAAATAAAACTGAAAACTAGTGGTTCACACTCTTTGTTCACTAGAATTATTAAAGCAAAAAAAAAAGTGATATATCTGCATTAATATTTACCTCTAAATTAAATATTGTGTGCAAGTGTAAATCTGCTATACTATTTATGTCATTCCTGGATTTATCTTGGAAATTATTGAACTAAAAGAGACACTCAAATACTCAGCTGGTTTTCAGAAGCCAGTGTTTGTAGTTCTAAAAAAAATAAAGTTTGGTTTGAGAATTCAAATGAGCCAAATTGCCTCATAAACATGCATCTTATCAAGTTCTGGATCAGAATCCACAAAACTTTACAACAAAAGGCAGAAGTTTCATATTGACACTGCTTTGCAGAACCACCTGACCATCTGAAGGATGCATATAGGTGCTGCCTTAGAAAAAGTTGAGTCAAGAAACTCTGTCAAACACAGCATTAAGCTATTCATTTATTTTACTGAGTGTCAGACAGAACCTTGGACTAACCTCTCTAAGGGAACAGTAATGTGAACAACACACAAAAATATCTCACCTTGCTCCGAAACAGACATATAGTTCTTTCTGGTCTCTATTAATGCCTGATAAACAAAATAGTTGGGAGACATGCTTTGGTTCCATAACTGAGTTTGAAGATGCTTCTACACACAAATTACTAATACCATCAATCATTAAGTCAGGTAGTAGCTGAAGAAGTAGCTATTATAGAAAGGTGTGGTGGTCTATATCTAAATGCATAAATAGAGCCTTAAGATGTCAAGTTTCTGCAGTTGTCAAGAAATAGCATCAGAAACTCTGCTGGAGCTGTCTAAGTGCATGCATTCTGCAGTGCTGGAGCCCTCTGTGTAAATGTATTCAGCAAACAATCACAACTCTTTCCTCAGTCAAAAGGAAAAACAGAGAGAGAGAAAATAACACTGCCCTTTGCATTTTTGCATAGGTAAGTGTGAGATAAAAACCTCGAGGCCCTCCTTTCCCACAGAAATACACAGAGGTAAATGCTCCACTGTGACTTTACATGCCCAGGTGGGAAGAAAACCCAGAGAGAAACCCTTCTCTCTGAGTTTGGGGCAGCATCCAGCTCTGCCAAGCTCCGGGCACCTGACCCTGCCCCTGGTGCCTGTGCCAGCACCTGCTGCACCACATCTCCCACAGCCACATCCCCCTCCCAGGGCTGCCAGCCCCAGGACACCCTAACTCTGCTCTGAAACACAAACCTGCCCTGCCTGAGGTCAGCATCTCGCTGAGTCCTCCTCCAGGGGAGAACTGATGCTCCCGGAGGAATAACGCTGCTCCCCTCTCTCTGTTCTATCTTTAACCTGAAAAATTGATACGTGAAGCAGTAATCAAAATGACTTCACAGGGGATACTAAAGGCAGTTTTTTCCCCCACAGCGTGCACAAAGCTGGCCTGGTGCACATTTTCCTGTCTGCTTTTCTAAGCATCCCAGCTAACTAAGGTGTGGCTGAGCCGTGGCACTCTGTGGTTGTGCCTCCCTGCTCTGTGCAGAGCAGCTCTGCAGTAGGTGCTGGGTAGTGCTACACCACCCATCACCCCTGTGCTGCAGCTGGAGATCCCTACTCCCAGATATATCCCAGGAACCCCGGACAAGGCCCATCAGTCAATATGTGCACATTGTCCCCCGTTCCCTCTGCCACACAGGGTTTTCATACACCCTGGCACACGGTGTGCCTCTGTGGCAGGGCAGCATCACACAGAGCTGTGTGTCAGCAGTGCAGGCAACAGATTCACACCAATCCCCGCTCCTCCACACCTGCACGAAAAAGCAGGTCACAAACACAGTAATACTCACGTGTGCTATTCATTTCCAGGAAATAAAACGACCACCCTAATCCTTCTTCCCTCTCACACAGAACCCCCTAACAGAACAACAGAAAAATGGTTTCTTTTGTCTGAAAACAGATTCACTGTGATGTATTTAGCTCTTTGCACATGCCTTACTCTTCCTAATGCATTTTTGGGACATCTAATGTTGACTTGGTGAAACGGCAGAGTTTCAGAAAGTACAGCAAGAGGTATTTGATTACATCCACAAACTCAGTTTCTGAATATTTATGGAGCTTGTGTCCAAGCCTTAACCATGTGCATGTTTCTGACATTCATTCAATCACATTAATGTTCTGAAAACAAGGCTTGTCAGCTGTTACTTTTAAAAATCCATAGACAGAAATGGGAGGAACCTATACACTTCAGTCATACTCTAAAATCTTAAAAAATGGCTCTGGACTTCAATATTCTTTTATCCCTACAGCCATGTAATTACTGCAGCTGACAGAAACAGTTGGCTGCATAGGTGGCAACCATAGGAATTTACAGCATTCAGTGAAAGGGGAAAATCAAACACCAAGCAGAAGGCCAGGAGATCAGATCTGAATGAGAACTCGTTCACATAAATTATCCAAGCCCAAATATCACATTCCATCAGAAGGTCTTTGAGTTCACCTCGGATGGAAATGAGACCCAGAGAAGTAAGCTCTTGTGTCAGGATGCTCACTCCTTTACTGCCCTAAAAGGAGAAAAGCAATGGCAATTCAAGTGCACAAGCAGATCCTGTGTCTGACCCACAGCTGGGGTGAATGATGACATGGAGGTGATTAGCACTGACTGCATATTTACCACCACGAAGTCAAGCCCAACACAAGCCCCATTTTTTCTTCTAATTAGCTCAGATTGCTATTTTAAATTATTCCCCAGGTTAGCACAATCAGTGAAAACCAGCCTGATGACAAGCACATACAATAGGTGAACCTGTATGAAAAGAGGTCAAACTATGAATAAGCAGAAACCAAAAAGTACCCAGTATCTTGTAAAGTTCTTGTTTAACCAGAGGGTTTCCCCAGCTAGAAAGGGTGTCAGCAGAGAACACTGCATTCCGTTCTGAATTCCTCCCTTTGCTTTTAGCAACTGCCTTCAGACCCTGCATTTGTTTCTGAAAATCCTTCTATGCTGCTCCCTGCATGCATGAGTTTAGAGGGCAAGGGCATTGCACATCCCTAACACCACTAACAGATGGAGCTCACCTCAGCCAGTAACACAGATTATAGTCTTTGCAATACACTCTTATCCGATTATGCACAAAAAAGAATTCCACTATCTGCCAAACATGAGTCTTCTCAAAGAGAGGGGAAAAATTTGTCTTCTGCTCCACCTTCTGCTTTGCTGTTTACAAAACTCTTCATATTTTTTTTACTGGACTCCATCATACATGATTTGCACATCACAGACATCTTCGAAGATTTAAAAGCCTTCCAGTTACCTACGGCTGTCACCTATTCAGGTAAGAAAATGACAAAATATGTCATTAGAATCAGGTATTTTAATGTCCTTAAGTCTTCTAAAAGTAACACTACATAATAAAAATATCATGGTTCCAGTGTCTCACCATCTCCACAGCAAAGAATTTCTTCCTGACAGCTAATCTAATCCTGCCCTCTTTCAGTTTAAAGCCATTACCCCTTGTCCTGTCACTACCTGCCCTCGTAATAGGTCCCTCTCCAGCTCTCTTGTAGCCCCTTCTGGTCCTGGAAGGATGGTCTATAGTCTGTTGAATTACCATAAGACTATTTAAAGTTGATTACTTTGATCCCTGCTTATTTCCAACAAAAATTTCACATGGCTTCGGAAATACTATTTTGATGCTTGGCGATGGCAGCAATAGAGAACGATGGACTGTAGCACCCCTTTGGGCATTACTACAGTCTAAACAGGCAATAAGCTGTAAGCTTAAAAGGTCTGAGAAGGATTTATCATGCACTAACAGACCCAAAAAACTGCTTTTGAGGAAGCCAAATCTCCACAACACACAGTGCCAGGAACAGTAATTTTAAAAACTGAACTGGTAATGCCCCCTTGGCTGATTGCAGCAATTGGAGAAACTGCTGCCATCATTTCTCCAGAGCATGGCGGAGGAGATGCCAGAGCCAAGAAAATGTTTAAATCTAGTCCATCTATTTTCATCATACAATTCCATAAACTACCTGCCTCACCAGGTTTTGCCATCACAGCTCTTAGGGGGCCAAAAGCAAGAAGAAACAAACCCAAGTTTCCTCCTAATTACATCAATGTTACTGGGACAATGAAATAAGAATAATCAGAATTTAACTAAGTATAAACTATGGCAGTAGTGTCTTCTAATTTGTGTTGTGGTACCACCTACCTTTCCCAACACAGAATGGGGTTGCTCTTGTTCCTCTCCCCATATAGCAAATTGCCCACAAAACTTTGGAGGAGATAATAAATTCCTTGAAAACATAACCCCTACTAAACACAGGGTTATCAACCCAGAGTAGAAAGACTGCTTGATAACACAAACAGCTCAGATTAAAGGACAAGTCTGAATTTTTTCCTTTCATGGAACTAAGAGTCTAAAGATAATTTTGGGGAAGTTTTTACTTGCTTGTAAACGTAACTATGCATACATGAAAGAGTTAGTCATCTTCTCCAGGTCAAAAATAAACACAGCAATTTCCAGAATGTGTCACAATACAACGTTAACTGCGTATCTGCACAGTCACTGAATCAGTGGACACTTAATAGCCTTAACTTAGAATATCTATATTTTCCAGAATCAGTCTAATATACCCTGAACTACTAATATCACTCCTGAAAGAGCCAGTTTGCTGTATAAAACCTCTAAAACGGGTCCCAGTGATGAGGAACAAGCAGTGTGCCCTCCCCGCACAGCTGAGCTGCCAGACACAGAGCGAAGGCTGCACTTTTCAAGTTCACAGCCTCCTCACACAGAAAGAGCTTGAACAGGAAAGGTGCAGCCAAGAATTTGCTTACACACAAAATGCACACTCCAAATTCCTTTTATACAGGTACACATCTATTACAGAGATGCACACAAGCCAGGCTGCCAGCATGGACACAGAAAGCAGCCCCTCAGCCTTTCTGTAGCTCCTTGACTCCAGATCCAACATGTGAGCAAGCTGTGAAAACAGAAGGAGCATTGGGAGGCAGATCTCACCTTCAGGCACTTGAAATTGTCTTCATTTTAAGGGAATTTCAAAACACACCATGCCCTTAAGAAGCAAGGACACTTCCTCTAGGAAACAGAGCTTTTCTGCTGACGCCAGGGGAACCAGAGTGAGGGGAAGGAACAGACAAGGGTTACCCAAGCACTCACAGCAAATGTCATAGCCACGTGGAGGAGTCCCATTGGGAAACATATAGCATTTCAAAGTTTTCCCTTGAGTTTCCAAGATGCTAATTATAAAATACCAGAGCAGCGCGACAGCTGGAGCAGATACAAGGTATGTGCTAAAAGAGGTGAAAGACTTAAAGCATACTCATGGAGAAACTGGAGAGCAATCACCTCTCCTGTTTTGAGCAATCACCTCTCCTGTTTTATGGTTTTTTATACTTAAAGAACATCTCCAGCCAAAACATAGGCTCTCTCACCTCCACAAGGAACGGGATATCGACAGGAGACTAGAAAGCCCTATTCCAACATATCTTAGTAAAAACCAAACCTTTTCAGATCATATATCAAGATTCTAGGTGAAATTGAAGGAAATCTGATCTCCTCACAAACAGCACCACCCTGATGTCAGGGACCTGGTCACGCTATTGCAACTTCAGAGCAACATTGAGGCAATTGACTAAAAAAGAAAATCAGAGTGAAAGAGAGACAACTTCCCATTTCAGTATATTGTTCTTCATACTAATTTGTTAAGGATTCACTTGATTTTACAGACAGGGCACAAAAGGTCACATCACTTGCTGCAGTCCACACGGCAAGAGGAAGTGGAATGAAGCATGCTTTGGTTTCCCTTCAGAACTTCATTTCTCCACCACACACTCTAAGATGCATCTGCAGTATTTTTATCTCGTACCATGAAGAGAACAGCACTAACAATCACCAAACGCATTTTAAAAGGTGTATTTGTCAGGTATCAACACTGCAGGTCTGTTTAGCACAGGGAAGGACAATACTGCTGCAACAATGCTGAAAAGGAGAACTGACTCAAACGTGTGAGTCCAATGCCATGTCACAACAAAGCCTCCCAGCACACAAACCCGTAGTACAGAGGAACCAAGATGTAGGGAAAGGGTTGACAATTTAGCAGCCCCAGGTTTTAGGTGAAAAAGCCCCTGTTGCCGGTGCTGTAAGGCAGGGTGCTCACTCACATCAGCTGGTTTGTGTCTTTTGGTGTGTGCTGGTGGTGACCCTACCATCCTACCCCCCTGCTATTGCCACTGCAGGCTCTGCTCCCGACTGGGAGGCGGCAGCGAGAAGGAGGTGGGGCAAGATTCGAGTCAGAGGAGTGAAAAGGCTAATTACTCCTTTGAGCAGCAAGTAAAACGGCTAAGAAGATACATTTTACATTCTAAATCTTGTGTTTTCAAGCAGAGAACTGTAGATTTGTGCGTTTTCTCGATTTCTAAAGAAGTGAAACATGACAAAAACTGAGACTGATACAAGATTCAGGCAGAGTAAGATTTAAGATGAAGGACATGCTGAGAGTTGAGTCAACATAGTTTTAATCCTTAAAACCTTTACTGACTTCATAATACATAGAGAAAAACTGTGCGGTATCTCTAGAGTTAGGAGCAAAAGTCTGTTGCTGCTTCAGTGCAATTTCTTAGATGCAGCCTCCAGAAAGGATAAACCCTGCTGCTTTTAGAGAAACACCCACACACCTCAAACCAAGCATAAATGGGCATATTTGGAGCGCCTGTGTCAATGATAACAGACATGAATTCCAGTTCGGCTGTCAGATAATCTGTTTTCCACCCATGTAATATAATTGGCGCCCAAAATGAGGCAAAACGAGGAAAGCAAGATGCCCTCTTTTCTCCCAGATCAAGGCATTTCGTGAGCATCAATTAAATGTTAATGACCCTGGGAGCCAAGTGTGACAAGTCTTATTAAGTCATTTTACAGATTAGGACACTGAGTCACAGAGAGATCAAGAACTTCCTCAAAACCAAAAGCAGAGTCAGAGAGGGGGCAGCTACACCCCAGCTGGGACTGGCAGCAGAGGACTGCGCTGCTCCACCTTACTGTCAAGTTTATAGTCTCTAAAAAAACAGGAAAAAAACCCCCAAACAAATCAGAAATAAACAATGAAAAAAAAAGAAAAAAAAAGGTCCACGCTCCCACCAAGTTTTCTGGCCATACCAACATGCCTCCGTTTTGACCTGCAAGGGACCATCTTTAGATACAAGAATGCAAGTTCCGTTTCCACGCTCAGATCTCATTTTGGCTGAAGGCACGGAAAAGGTTGCCAATTGTAAGCAGTTTTTAAAGTCGACAGAGACCTCCTGATCTATTTCAATAAACTTGAAAACTTTTTGATACTGGCTCAACCTCACAGGCGTAGGGGCAAATAAAACTACAATCACCAGTCTATGAGCCAGCTGTCTGAATTCAAGTCACATGCTGAATTTACACATGAAAAACGGAGTGAACGCGACAAATCACTATCACAGGTTTAACAAACCCTTCAAAGCGCAAAGAGAAACTCAGCAGATGCCATCCTCAATTAGCCCAAAAGGTGGGCAGAGGAGGATGTTACGCTGATTAACACACTCATTAGGACGCGTCCAAACTAATAGCCCACTCCAGTGTTGTAACACATTTGGAAAGCGCTCGGCTGCCTTAATCGCGAGGTACTCAAGGAGCGAAAAGATTGACTATTCCTGCGCGGCCGCCCGAGCCAGCGCGGGGTCACCGCCCGGGAGGGCTCCAGGAGCCCCGCGCCCAGTCCCGCCAGNCAGCGGGGCACGGCACGGCACGGCTCGGCTAGACTCGACACTTCCTGGCACGGCACGGCTCGGCTAGGCTCGACACTGCCTGGCACGGCACGGCTCGGCTAGGCTCGACACTGCCTGGCCCGGCACTGCCCGGCACGGCTCGGCACACCTCGGCTAGGCTCGACACTGCCCGACTCGGCACTGCCCAACTCAGCCCGGCTCAGCACCGAGTGGCCCGGCTCGGCACTGCCCAGTTCAGCCCGGCTCAGTATTGCCGGCTCGGCACTGCCCGACCCGGCTCGGTACTACCCGGCTCGGCACTGCCTGACCCGGCTCGGCACTGCCCAGCTCAGCTCGGCTCAGT
>VZTB01011856.1:94651-130305 GCA_013397245.1 Thryothorus ludovicianus | reverse complement strand
GCCCGCCCCAACCCCGGCTCGCCCCGGCCCGGCCCCAGCTCCAGCCCCGGCCCCAGCTCCAGCCCCGGCGCCCTGCGAGCTCCGCGCAAGGTGGGTGTCCGCGCCGCCCCGAGCGCGGCTGCCCTCGGGGTTTTTCCCACGGCCGCTCCGGTGTTTTCGGGCGCCGAGCGGGACGGAGCGGCCCCGCCTGCCGTGAGGGAAGCGCTGCGAGGGGACAGCGCGGCGTGGGGAACTCGGGGCGCTTCCTCTTGGCTGCTAAAGCTCTGGTTTTGAGGAAGCGTAAAGATTGTCACGTATTCGGCAGGTCCAAGAAGGTTTCGGTCAGCAGGCAAACAGAAACGCACCAGGGCAGGGAGAAAGTTCAAGATCAGCTACCAGCGCTGGCACTGACTCCACGACTCCCATCAACAGTAACACGTTGCTGACGGCAGAAGCTGTATGAAAAAAGAACAAAGGGAAACAATCAGGAATCACTTGGAGCACTCCAAAAGAAAGGGCAAATGAGCTAAAGCTCATATCTACTAACCTAAAGACTTGACAAAAGCCCCAGCAGGCCCACTTTATAGGTAACCTCAACAAGTCATAAATATTTTGACATGAGTCACTACAGCTCAGTGACGCTGCAGAAGGCTGTGGCAGAGCAAGGGAGCAGGACCCTGGCTTGCCATGACATGAACTCTAACCCCTTTCACTCCTGAGCCCCATTTGAAGCGGTTTTGGGTAATGCGGAGAGAAAACAAGTGCGAATGTGGCAATTTTCATCCATGCACAGCTGAATGTAACATAATCTCTAGTGACCCAAGTGGTTTAGCCAACACTCTAAAATAATTTTAGATCTTAAGGCAATGATTTTGTTGTAGAAAATACCTCTCATTTGGGTTGAAATTTATCTTCTAGTTTTTTTGCATCATGCTGGGCTGAACCCAAGGTTTTTTTTTACTCAATGATTAACTTTGAATTGCACTATGTTTGTCTGCTAATTTAACTTCAGGAGATTAACTGTTCTTTTTCCTCAAAGTGATAAAAGCAAGAATATAGAAATAATGGTGCATACCATTTCCCTGTTATCTAAAAGACTATCATCTTTAGCAGCCTTGGGGAAGGCAAGAACAAGGAATGAGAAAATCATCTTGGCAAACTTCCAGGGAAAAAAGTGATCTGTAGTTAGCAAAGGGGGATGTGTGTATGAAGGAAATCATATTTATATGATTTTTACAAAGTCTTGCCAGTTTCAGCACTACCACCACTGAGAAACAGGGAACCCAGAAAATATAAAGTCTGGAGGACTTTAGCCCCTACTGGGAAATTTTCCAAAACTTCTGTCCTTAGGATAGATGCTCCTTTTTGGTTAGGAAAGATGCTTACAGCACTAGTCTCCCACATGTCTGTTCACCTTCACAACTGTCCTCTTCCCTCCATGCCTCTCAGAAAAAGTTAATAAGTCCATAAAAAGATAACCCTTTCCTGCCAGGTTCTTCCAAAACTTTTCTGCATCATCAGGGGCTGCATGAAGACCAGCAGGGACCTTTCTGTTTATTAACTACAATTAGTGTATTTACTCATTGTCCTTAACTGTTTGACCTTTGAAAGTGGCTGAAAGATGACTGTATAATTCACACTAAACTATTATCACAACCATCCTTAAAAATTATGTTTCATTAGTTGTTACTTAACCAGAATCAAGGAATTCTTTACTCACAGTCACACCTACCTCTCTCCAAAGGAAAACATAACTGAGATACAGTCTGGTCACTCTGGGCTAAGATGAACACACATCAGTTAAAGATTAGATTAATAGGCATTAATCAGGAACCACCAATCTGGCATTGCATGGGGCTCTGTGGGATATCCTAGCCCACCCTCCCTTCTTTGAGGTGTGGGGCACACGAGCATGAAGGGAAATAGCAACTTCCCCAGGTGCTGCACAGCCTCCCCTTCCCCTGAGACCAAGTTCCTCTCCCTTTTTTAACAGTATGGATGCTTTGTAATTTTTTCATTCAATCCTAGCCTGTTCTCCTCCATTGAAATGAGAGGAAAAAGGAATAAGAATGGTCCTTACAAAGAGCAATCCAGCCTTATTAACTGGTATAAAGCTGTGTCTGCTAACTGCTGTAGGATGTTGATCCCTCTGTGGCTGGTGATGTGCAGCACTCCCTTTCCTTACGTGTGCAAACCCATCTATTCAAATTCTTGTAAATGGATTCCTATCTACATATCCAGCACAATAAAAGCCCTTGTGGTATTCAAATAACTTGTTTGATTCTTTCTGATGAGCTGTGGGTGTCTTCAAAGTTAACTGATTTTTATACAGGAGGGATGGCCTGGTTGTGGCCTTGCTCTCAGGAGACCATGCTGAGCTCCCTCTCAATCATTTATTTGCTTCATGACTGGGAGAATTCATCATGTATCAGTTTGGGATCTGTAGGGTGCAGGTAACAGGACTTCCTTCCCTTTTGGGGGTTATGAGGATGAAACCTTTGTATGAGGCTGAAACCTTGACCATCTGCTGCACCATGCAAAAGGCCACGATGGGCATTTTCCTGCCCTTGGTTTGAAGTTGCTCATCATACTCACGTCTGGTGAGAAACAGTAGTTAAATACAAATTTTTGTGTTCTCTTTCTTCATTAATGCTTTTTGGTTTGTATCAACATAGAAAGCCTTTAGGGTGGTTCTTTTAAATGAACTTTGCTTTGTAGAGCGAGGAAAAGAAAACGGATCTAAGGAAAGGAAGCTGTAATCTTTACGTGGGAGCATGTAATTTTCCTGGGGCCTGGAATAGCTGGATTTTCTTACCACATGTGCAGGAAATAGCCCTTCCTACCCAATCCTGGGTGTATCAGATAATAGCCTTAGCATATAAAGGAACTATTCCTCTGTGAGACACTTTCTAAACAACACTTCTGTTCAAGTTTCCAAGCACATTAGCAGATTTTTACAGGTCTCTTGAGGCAGAGTTCCAAACACTTTGACTCATTAGAAAAAAACAGACAGAAGTACCTGTGAAGCACACACAACTAATTCTCTAGCCTTTTTTCCCATGGGAGGCTCCGAATTCATTTGTTAGGGAAGTTTGGGGATGGGTCCTTCATCACCCTGCCTTCCTCCTGTGAGCAGTTTCTCACGCTCAGTGCTGCTGCTGCTGCAGAGACAGGAGCAGGGCTCTCCCCGCTGTCAGGGTTTGCATTTGCCCGTTTGCCCTGTGTAGCCTCTGTCCTTTGAGAGCTCTGATAAACCATCCCTCAGCACACCTGGACATTAACACACCCCCAGGCTGGTAGCATTTGTCCTTCTTCCCTCCATGCAAATATTCTTGTTTGGGCTTTGAGCATGTGTGGGGGTGATTTTAGCTTTCCACGTGTATTTTCTGTGCTTTTTTTAACAAACAGGAGTTAGAGCTTGTTTGATGCATGTTACCAACATTAATCTAGGAAATTTCACTCTTTGAGTCACATGTCTTTGCTGGCTAAATCTCCCTGAGGCTGAAAAGGACTTTACTGGCAGGAAATTTCTAATAATACACCCAATATGGGCATGGGATGGTCTCTTGCTCCTGGTATCATTCAACATTAATAGATTCATTTCCTAAGACATGTTGCTAAATGCAATTTCATGAAGAGACAGACCAGCTAGCCAGCACCAGCCTCTTCAAAATCTTCAGCTCATGAATCAAAAAAATTCCTCCTTTGAAGGCAGAAGAAATTAATCTCAGAATCTCTGGGATAACTTTAATTTTAGTAAGGCATGAAATTATGGTGCCATATTTATTCCTATAATGGAGTCATGTCTCAGTGTCATTTTGTTTCATTAAGGGGTAATGTCAGCTCTAGTGATGTTGTAATTACAAATCCTGGAAACATTTTTTGAGTTCTGAAAAGCAACAATCACAGCCCTAAGAAGTTTTAAACCTCTCATGGGGCACATATCATCTTATAAGGTATATTTGAATTTTGAGGAGATTTGACAGATAATCAGATAAGGTGGACATTGTGAAGGGTGGAATAAACCATTATTACAAAGAGCTGTATCTTTTTCTTTCCTTCTTGTGGCCAGTCTTTTGGTCAGCTGCTAAAAGATTTAGTCTTCCATAAATATATGTTTTAATTATTACCCTTAGAAATACCACTTAAAGCCTTCATTTTATCTATGTTGAGTCATCAGAGTTTATTCCATAGATATTTTATATTTTCATTTCTGATGGCTGGGTTTGTGTACTCTAAAGAATAAAAAAAGAAACTTTTGATTCTGCTTTGATTTGCAGAAATCAGTACTCTGAGAAATACATGGGAGATATCAAAGCCGTGGAGCTGCTTCTGTTGAAATAAATGTCAACATCTCACTGACTTCAGAGAGAAAAGGATCAAGTAATTAAGTGTTTTGCATGGATTCCAATAGGCTTTGGATCAAGCCTCATTTCCCCAGCCAGTGCTTGCAGCATTGCTGCTTTGGATTGTGCTGACAAACGACTCTGTGAAACGAACCCACGAGCTCAGCAAAACTGATAAGATTTCCTTCCTGCACTGCTGTGCTAACACCTTCCCTGAAAATGTGCTCTGTCTTTGGCCATACTTGATTTCAGATTAAGGCTTTGCAGAGAAAAATGAAACTTCAATGTGATAAAGTGATAAGGTAATTTAAGTTAATGTACACTCTTCTGAGCCAAGTGATTCCAGGCTCTGTGCAGCTGGGAAATAGATTCTGCTTTGCTGGGGTGCTAAAACATCTGTATGAGCCAGTAACTGCCAGCTGCTTGAGGGATTGTCACGTTGCAAAACAGGCAGAGAGGGTTCCAATTGTATCAGAGGAAAAACACAGTGCTCTGTGAGAGACATGTTGGGGAAATTTTGTGAGAAAAGAGAAACAACCCCAAACACACAAACAATAGAAACAACTCACACACTTGCATGGAAACAGGTGTGTATGACTGTCAGTGAGTAAGGGAACATTCTTTGAACACATTCTTAATACAAATTAAATTTTCTGTATGTGTTGTCAGCAAGAACCTAGATTGTTTCTTGTCTGTGGGAAACCTTCTGTCAGAGACAAAGATCGCTTTCCGCATGCTTTGATCTTAGCATATTAAATCTTAGCAGAGTCTTTATTTAATTAAATGTTATTTATGTTTTGTGGGTGTTACTGAACAAAGACTTCCCTGAGTGTCATTAATGGAAGAATGACAGAGAGTTTGAACCAGGGAGGACCATCATGATAAATCTGAATGCAGAGTTATTTTAGGGAAATCACCGTTTCTCAGAGAGCTGAACGCTTAAACTTGCCTAACTCAGGGATGAAACCACAGCACTTCTCAGTGCCATCCTTCCAGTTTCACAGCTTCTTCATTTTTAAGTTAAACACTTGTAGCTGGTCTGTGCTGCTGAAATTGTTTCTTTAATTGCTGTGACTCCCATACACACGAGCAAAGCCATGTCTGTGCTAAATCTTGGGGAAGGAGGTACTTTCTTTGGCAATGCCAGAGTTTACTTTGGGAGATTCTGGTGACTGATCATTTACTGTGCTGCATTAGAGGAGAGGTGACCTCCTCAGGAAGGAATAGCCAGGAAGAAGATATGTCTTTTTTTAAAATTACCTAACACAAATGTTTCTGACTTGCTCTATGGAGATAATAGAAAACAACCAGCAACTGCTGGGCATGAGTTTTGTCTGTTATACATTACTGTCTGTCTTGACAGCATAAAATTGATAAATTGTATGTATTCAAACCTCCTTTGTTTAAAAAATAAGGTTGCTAAGAAACAAGAGTTATGCACATTTAATGCCATTTATGGTCAGAGGGTCCTGTCAATAGGAGGAGAATAACTGAGGACCTATCGGTTCCACATAAGTTTTGCTCATTATAGTTGAACATACTTCAGCAAGAAGTGTTGATAATGGTAAAAATTTGTTTTACCTTTGAGTTTGCTTTCAGTATGATTTAAATATGTTACAAATAATTGTATGTGTAAACTTTGTCCAAAACTCGTCAGTTGTCACGATCCAGGAGGTAAGTGGGTATGCCCAGTGAAATGTGCATATTGATATTTTTCACTACTGTTCTTATTGTAAAGAGAGAAAATCAATCAAGCCTCCTGCATTTCACTGGAGCCAATGCTATGCTCATTCAAACCAGTAACCAACTTTTCTTCTGAACTTGCTCAACTGCCAAAAAAAAAGAGAAAAAACAAAAGAAAAAGAAAAAAAAAAACCCACCAACAAATTGACAGCATGGCAACACAATTACCAAACCTGAAGGCATTCCTGGCACTGCCAGACTGCCCACAGTACAGACACAGAAGAGAATTTTCCCCAAACCTGTTATTATAAAGTTGAGCACTATAGATCTCTAATCACTACCTTAAACTTAGGAAAATCATCCTCAAAAGATTGCACTTCTTGCTGGGTAAAAATGCAGCCCTGTTCTCAACCTGCTACTCAGGAATATGCTCTTCAAAGTTTAATTGCGTTTTAACTACTCCCTGAAACTCCGGGCTTTTTTCTTTTTAAATTTTGTATCCAGCTACAGCAGCACAGAAGAGTTCTCTTTCTTATCTGATCACAGGGGGAAAAAAAAAAGAAAAAAAAAAAAAACCAAACCAGCTTATTCCTGCTTTCACCCTTTCATCCCTGGTTTCTTAAATGGGGCCTAAAGCCATTTACCTGTTTAACCTTATGAGATAATTAAGTTGTTCAAGCTTAGTCAACTTCAGTTTTCCCGGTTAAACTGGCCCCCTGCCAGCACTGTCAGGTTTCCATGAACCTGTGGGGAAGGAAGGTTTACACAGTATCTCAGCTCGGTGCTGCCTTGGTGATGTGCACAGACATGGGCTCTGCCGAAGCCCCTGTGCCGCATTCCGAGGGGCTCAGGGGGGGACAGTCCCCTTCAGCACTGCTTGTGACAGGGAGAGCCTGTGCCACAGCCCACCTGGCACGGCCAAACAGGACTTTTAGCAAGCACTGGACAACGTTGAGTCCGTGTGTGAAATAAGGCCATGGTCGTTCTCCTCCTGTGGTTTTGGGGATGTGCAGGATGTTGCAGCTGCTGCCTGCACGCCAGGGTCTGCAGGACCACATCTCCTGCCACTCCACAAATTGTCACCAACCCCCAGGGTGACACCAGGGCATGTTGAACAGCCTCCTTTCCCCTCCCCGGCCGCCTTCAGTGCACATGATCTCACTGGATTGCAGCACAAGCAAGAGTGTGCCTGACAACTGCAAAATATTTTTATGAACCTCACCGTTTAGTGTTTAAACATGTCATGTTAGCAACTTCAAACAAACAAGCATAGCTTACAGCGAGACCTTTGCAGACTTGCACCATCTGCCAGTAGCTTTCCTGTGTCAGTGCCAGCATTACAAAAAGTATTCTCTAATTAAGAAAAAAAGGTCCCGTGCATCTGCAAATTTGTCAGCAGGGCAGATGGCATCACTTCCTCCTCCTCGACACGCAGAATTTGAAATTACAGCTCTCAGCCAGTGGAGGAAGAGCCTGAACACACTGAGAGCAAAACCACTTAGAAGTACCTGGAATGGCACCAGCAGCACTTGGGGAGAGAGCAAAGCCTGGGTGCCAGTGCATTTCCTCAGCAGCTGAAATGAAGACTGACAACGCCACATTCCCGGGGGAAATCCTGTTCGGCAGAAACTTGGTCCATCAGCTCACTGCAGGATTGTTCTTCTTTGCTCACAGAACTGGCGTTTCTTTACGTGCCCTTCATCTGGCAGGATCTGTAATTCACACGTGGGATGGACCTGTGAAATCATCAGAGCTCAAAAGCCTTCTTTTGCTGTTGAGCCTTTTTGGTTTGCAAGCGCTTCTTTCTGAATTTGAAATGCTCCTTTTAGCTCCCTATATTGCATCCTTGCAACTCCTTAATGAGCAGCAATTATGCTGCTCTTTTAAGATATGCATCTGCCATCACCCATTCACCAACACACTGCTTTGCAGGGTATAAGATAAAGACTGAAAAGCATTTTCAGAATTAAAAAAAAAGTCAATTTGAAATATCTCCACGGGATTCAAACGGTTTATTTACTTCCTGGTGATCAAGAGATCACTGGCCTTTTACTTTCACTCACAGAGACAAATATTTTTTATCAGATGGTAAACAAAATTTTAGTTGTACATGGATGATTCATACTGAACTTCAGTACAATATGAATGCTACCCAAGAGAATGGTTTATTGTGAAACTTCACAGATGAAACTTCCTTATTAAAAAAACCCTGAAGTTCTGCATTTCAAACAGGCTCCCATTTTAATGAATTCAGTTAAAGGGCTGGTTTCCTTCATGACGCTTCTCTTGTCATTTACTCCAGGCAGTGACAGAGCAGGATATTTTTCCTAGCACGCAGTATTAGGATTTTTAACAAGCATGTGCATTTTGCTGGGTACTCATGGAGATAAAGTTTATATTTTTGTATTTTTTATTTCACAACATATCTAGGCTTTGGAAACTTGCCAGGTCTTGCCTTCTGTTTCGCTTAAAACATTAGTAAAAAAAGCACCTTAAACTGAACCAATGTCTGCATGTCATTATCTATAAATGTGTAGGTGCTTGCCTGGAAGCAGAAGAGCCCATGGTACTGCTACTCTTGACTGCTATTTATATGTAGTGCTTTCTGGTTTAGAGTTTCTGCAGTATATTTTTGTTCCAGATTTTCATTTTGCCTGCCCCTGATGCTGCATGCAGCTCTACTTTTACCCTAACAGCTCTGGCCAAAGGGGGTCAGCTGAGAACAAGGGTTTGGAGCATCTCCCAGGGCCTGGCTGGGCTCTATTACCAGCACTTCTGAGCACAAAGATGCAAAGTTTAATGAAGTCAGTGGAAAGACTCCTACTGGTTTTGGGTTAGCTTCAGATCCAGCTGTAAATTATGGGAGTTTGATTTTATTTCCATTACTTGTCCACAATATTTTTCTGCCTGTGTTAACAACATAGCTCGTTTTTAAACAATGACAGAACTGCTCTTTCCAGACAAGTGTTCAATTTGTCAGTAAATTACACTGCAGTAGGACTAGATAGGCATCCTAAGGTTGCTGTTAGATGGAAAAGGGTGAAAATAGCCTCTTTCTGGGTTTGTGGACAGTCATTGGCTTCAGGGGAATTGTCCAGCGTCCTATTAGTCTCTGTATTCATCATTCTGAAATGGGGGAATAGTTGTTATCCTACCTTTCCAGAAGAACAAAGTGAAGATAAATCACAGCTCTAGGAAATTATAGGGAAATTATAGGAAAATTATAGGAAAACTGGTCTCTTGTGGGTCCCTAGCTGGCCAATGGTAGAAGATATAGATATATCAACACAGGAATCCCCAGCTCATGTCCCATTTCTGCTCACTCTGTTCATGTGACATTTCCAGACTGTGTCACAGAAGAAAGCCCATAGGAAGTGCACAGGAAGACAGGATTTTGTCAGTTTAACAAGTTTAAAGGAATATGTGTTCTTGGAATCAAAAGCACAGGCCATGAAAACAAAAGGACAGCCATCAAGGCAGTTTATTTTGAAGTTATAAAGTGATTACTCTCCCTACACATTCATCCAAATAAAATAAAGATGTAAAGAAATAGTGTGAAGTAATTAAAGGGATCTAAATTTAAAAAAAAAAAGGAAAATTTTTGTTAAAAATTCTGATGCTATGTAACACACAATGTCTGTGCAGTCGTGTATCAACAGACTTTGCCCTCTGAGTAACAATTTTCCCTCAGAACATGTTCTATTTATAACCTCCCTGAGCCTTTTGCAGTATGTTTCCTGTTCAGACACCAGAAAATGACTCAGCCAATCAGTCCAGTCACTTCCCAAACATGGGATTCAAAACTAAGGAGAAAATCATGAGCATGCTCAAAACTTGACTGATGAGTCAAAATACTGTTCAAACTGATTCTTTTTTTTTTTTTTTCTTATTCTAAAGGTACATGTTAGAAATTGTTCACCTCGTCGTTGGGAGCACTTACATACTTGTTCCCCAAGAATGATAATATTTTCTTCATTCATTCACTGTGAAATACTTTCTATATTTACTCTGCCACAATATTATATTTCAAGAGCAGTGGCCAAAAATTGTAACATGGACAAATCTCCGGCTGCTCTTCTTTGGTCTGGTGTGGGAATTATTATGAAGAAGTATTTGATACTTTTAGCTTGCATAAGAAATTATCTTGGAATTACAGATGACTGGTTAAAGTTGTAATTTTCAGTTTATTTACTGACTCACTGCTAATTTTTTCACCTCTAGAATATGAGAGATTTTGCTATATTTTCTATGCACAAAAATTAATCATCCATAAACCTTCTCCAGCACATTTATCTGCAAAATTATTGGAGATAAATATTGGAAGTACAGAGCAGAAGCATTCTCAATTCTCCTTTCAAGAGCAGAAACATTCTCAAAAACTAATGATGGAGTTCCATCCTAAAACAAGAAGTTATGTATATCTGTGATCTGCATGATTCATCATGGCTACAACCACAGAAATTCTGCCACACTCCACAGCTGAGAAAGATAAGTATTTCTTTTTGTCCAGATGTTAAAGCACCGTATTTCTGACATTTCAGCCATTTAGCTTAAAGAGAGCCTCATGTACAAGTCTTTTCCTAATCTGCACTAAAAAAACCCAGAATATTCCTGACCTTTTGGAACCTGAATAATGTCTCAGAGTTTATGAGGCCATGGTCTATTAAGCAGAAGAGCACACATGATCCACAGCTACAAAATTACCTTCGTTCCATATCTACTTCAATGTATTTTGTTTTTTTTTTCAGAGAAACTAAACAGCCTTTCTCTAATCCCACTGCCTTTTTTCAAGCAGATCCTTGAAACAGGTTGGAAGTGGCAGAGGAACACGGTAAATATCCACAAACGAGAGAGGGTTTTTGAAATGAGACCTTTTCCACATCAACTAAGCTAAATTCATATTGAGAGTCTTTTCAGGCCATTTATGGGCATATGCTTGGCATGCCAATGGATGCCTCCATCCTGCACTGCCCTGACTTCGTGCCAGAAGCGTTCGGAAAAATAAGGATGCGGTGTCGCCTGCCTGACAATGTCACTGTGATAAACGGCTGAGGGCACATTCCAGCACTATCTATCACTGCTGCTCTTTCATCTGCACGAGCTGCTCTCGCTGCCACAGCCAGCACCAAAGCAGGGCTCCAGAGCAGATGGAAAGTGTGCAGGGATAGCTACCATAGAAACATTAGGGGGGAAATCAAAATATCGGCATATTTTCAGCTACAAGTGCAGGTTCTAATGTGTTAACTGCTACCTCTACTCCAAGCTTTGTCCCAAGTGCCAACCTTACTACATCACTGCAGGCTAACTGGGGGTTCAGTATGGAAAACTGACAGTGTGAGCAGTGAAGTTCCTCTTACAAAAGCTTTGTGTGTCTCAGTATCTTCAGGATGCAGTGATTTCTCCCATCTCTTCTTGGCATTTCAGCTTCCAGTTTTCTGCCTCAGATACCCAGTGATATTCTTATGGTAATAATGAAACTGCTCATTAACTCTAGACATGCTTTGCTAAGTCTTTTCTCTTAATCAGCCAAAATTATGTTTCTTATGTATACCTATCTTCCCTCTTTATTCCCAGCCAAAGTTCTTTCAACTGGTCCTATATGGGACAAGGTGACTTTGACTTCTTCTGAAAAATAAAATTTTTATAGCTTAACATTATGCACAGCTGGGAATGGGCAGGGAGAGGGATGAGGGGGAAAAGCTGGAGGAAAGGGGAATGGCATGGGAAGAACAGCTGGGGTAGAGGATGTGAGGGATACTTGGGGGTGGGGAGAGTGAGATATTGGGATATTTGGGGGTGGGATGTGGGGAAGGACAGGGTGGGATGAGGAGGAACAGCTGGGGACTGGACAGAGAGATGGGTCTGCAATGTCATCACAAGTTTTGCTACTGACCCAGGGCAAGCACACGTGACCCTCATCCTATAGCTGCAAGAAATTTTGATTTTAAATTTTGTTTTAGAATAGCTTTGGACAATTTCTTAAGTCTGTGCTGCATTCTGCAATAGAGAGGAAAGAGTCAAAGAAGAAGGAAAGAAGGAAAGAGGGAGGGAATTGGATTAAAACTCCCCAAGTAAACATAGGTGAAATAATTAGAGACCTTAGAAAATGCCATCTACTTTAAAGTTCTTAAGAAATAAGGATTTGGAAATACAAGCAAGTCAGCCAAAGTATAATTAAACAGTTCAACAGTGTACCTTTTATTTAACAAAAAGTCATTATACAATTGCATTTTTTGGATTAGGAGGAGCAAAATAAGTTCTGTGCAGAACAAAAAGTAACACTGGGCACCAGTGTTACTTTCCAAGGCCCCTGTTTCTTATTTCTGTCTTGTGTTTTTAAAAAGTCCTTCACTCTTTTCTGTGCAGGCTAACTCTTTTGCATTTTCCCCGTGCCCTGATATGGTGAGTTTGGATGTGGATGCAAAGTGCAAACCTGCTTGAGTTCAGCTTGGTCACATCCTCTCCACAGGTAATTCTGTGCTCCTTCCTAGGAGATCACAGAAGCAAACTTCATCGGGACAAGGCAAATTAATATGCACAACAAACTGCTGGTGATATAAATATTTCCTGCCAGACAGAACAATATAAATAAACCCCTCACCAAGGAGCAATATATCAGCTGGCCTTTGGTTAAGAAATGCTTAAGAAGCAAAAATCTGTAAATTTGCCAGACACGGTTCCAAAAGGAGCACAGACACCACAGGAAAAGAGGCCTTTACTGAGGCCTCTTTACAAGTCAGATTAAAGCTTCTTTCCTAACTTGCCCTGAAAGATCTTCACTTTCCCCATAGGGAACTCTGTCCCCTAACCTGCAGCCTCAGCATGTTTTTGCACACACAAAAAGTTCACAAGACTAATTAACATCCATTTAACCTCATCCCACTTCCACGAACTTCACTGCTTCAGGATCAGCTCTGCATCTGGGTGATGAGAAAATAACTTATTTTCTTACAACAAATTATAACCATATTCTTCAGTGCTCTTTGGGGACCTGGTCACCTATGACAAAAAAAGCGAGGCTGTAGATAGGACAGGCTAAATGATTTCTGAGCTCAGTTATGTCCTGTTGGCTGGGGATTTCTGCTGCCCCAGATGCAGCAGCTGATCCAACAATAATGCAATTGTCATGCAAAGTAAATGGATCATCTTAAGTCATGCTCTTTACTGAAACTGGACTTTAAAACTCTCAAAGTATTGAATTATTGTAAAACAATTCACTACTTTGCCAGTCCTGATAAGGTCCTATGTGAATTGTTTTATGTGCGTGTGAAATAGCAAATAACAGGAATGGAACAATGTCTTCCAGCAGTTGAATACAGGTTGAATATACCCCTGCCTGATAGCAGAGATTAGTGATAATCAGAAGGAAAATAGGACTCAAAGGAAGATACATACATAAATGAATACCTGAGGAACTTTATCTAAATTTAATTTGATTTCCTATCTAACACCGGTTGTTAATTTTTAACTATGTACTTTCTGCATATAGCATTATAGTACCCCTTTTAAAAGTATTTTAGTCGTCATTAAAAAGGCTGAAATATTAAAGAAGCTTCTGAATACCAAAGAAAATTGCACCAAGAGCTAGCTTGGCTCAGAATAAAAAAGTCCTGCTGCTGTAGGTTGCTTGTAGCTTAAACACTTCTAGTTTCTACTTCCAAATTTAAGGTGCTTCTTCTGCTTGATTATGAAGCTGACAGTCACCTTTCCTTTACTATCATTTAACCAGGTATTTAACATTGCATTTCTCTCCCTTTTTTTTCTTTTTAATCTGAATGTCCAATGTTCTTAGGACAATTTAATCATATATTCAATCAACACAGGTGTGTTTATAAGCCACACTTAACAAATGCATGTTACATGTCCATTGTTAAGTTCTATCACCCATAAAACTTTGTCAACTGATATTGTTTATGTTACTATCAATTATTTATTTTCCTTTTGCAAGCCATCTCGAATTTTGTCTGACTTTTCCTCTGGTTGTCTTCAAGTAACTGTTCTGAAGTTCTTGATCCATATCTTTTTCCCAGTTTAAATATCATCTGGTTTTAGTCCATTTTATCCTACCCTTTGTTAAAAATGCTACTTGGTCAAAAAATTCTTTAATCATCCGAGCTATATCCCTGAATTATTGTACTACAATCAAAGCTGAAAATATGATTTTGTGTATAAAATTAATTACAAGAGGGACATATGTTCATCGCACAATGCAAAGAATCAATAATAAAGTGAACTGAAAATTAAAACCAGTGTAATTTTCTGCTCTCACTGGGCTGACTGTAGTAAAGCCTTCTGACAGCAGTGTCTGAGCAGGAAGTCTGGCAGGGCTCACAGTAATTCAGCCTGAAGTAAATAAAGGTGTGGGCAAGTTTCAAAACATCTTGGGCGGTGACAGGGTCAAAGCCTAGGACTCTCCTACAACTGGTGAAAAGAAAATGTTCAAATGCTTGAAATACTGTTCCTCAATGGGAAGATGAAAAAATAGCACAACAGCACGAGTCCAAAAGGGTACAGTAGCTGAAAAGTAACTCCATATAAAGAAAAAAAAATAAAATCAGTAAATTCAGTAAGTGGTTATATTTAGAAGGCCTCAGTGCCAGATGGTTTTCTGGCAATGAATTGTTACCAACCCTATTCCTTCTAAAGATAAATAATATAAAAGTGGCAGCTTTTTGTCACGAGAAACAAACACAAGGATGGTCAAGGCTTTGCAGAAGCAGATAGGGAAAGGCTGCACTGGATTATACACAGTAACTATGCAGGGATCAAAACCTGATAATATGGATTTCTGTGGCAGAATTACATCAATCAGAAGAAATAATTTCATTCACAGGGTTGTCACTCTTGGCTCTCACACAGTAAGCCCACATTTACACTGGCCCTAAGCTTGTTCACCCTTGAACAAAAACAAGTATGACACTGATAATCAGGGCAAAATCAGCACACAGAACATGACAAATAATGTTTGACTTCGAAAAGTAATAGCAGTATTTTATGTTTTATGAAAAATTTAAATCTTCCAGGAACTTGCAGTTAATATTCTGAAACCTTTTCTGAGTTAAACTCTGTTCTTGTCCCATTGGTAGATTTTGCTTGTATACTTTATACAGAATGATTAGGATTAGGAGCCACTGCTTATCCACATGGGAGGAGAGTCTTCATCTGGTTAAGACTTACTCTTGTTCCAAACACTGCTGGACCAACGTGCCAGAACTGGTAATGCATATTGAACAAACCCCAGCTTGTGAAGAAAGCTGTTTGTGGAACAAGCAAACAAGACAGCTGTGGTGACCCACGTGACATGACAGAATTCTGTCCCTGCACAGCAACAGAACTGTGTCAGCTGGAGATCCTAAATTTAAACCCAGCAGCATCAGGTTTCAGATATGCACCAAAACCACCTACATGTCAATATTTGTTTGGTCTTTTGGATCTGTAGATACATTTGAAAGGAAGAAAAATGCTCAGGGACAGCAAATGCACCAAGTTTTAATCCCAGTTCCTGTCTGGATAAACTTGGCTTCTCCTCTCATCTTCAACAGGATGTAAAAGTATTTAGAAATGTTTCTTCTCTGTGAGGAAGGCTTCACTCATGTGATTAGTGGGTTAAGAGGTAAAGATTAATGATTGTAAAGTGCTTTGAAATCCAAGATGAAAGGTAAAGGTATTATGCAAGAATGATTATTTTACACCAGTTATTATCATTTGTTTCTGATGATGTAACATTATGAGAAAGGAACTATTCTTAAACTAGACACCGAGGTCTGGCAAGGGAACTTGGATTCTGGCTGCTGCAAAGTTTTTGTGCCCATATGCTACACACCTACATCACAGGCCCTGACCACAAAAGAGAAGTGACAAAAGGTTGTTTTTCTCCCTTAGTGTTCTTGCAGAACTAATGTGTGTTTGTGATGGGTGTGAAAGTGCTTGGATACACGTGCACACCATATAACACATCATAACAGGGCTATCATCATATCAGACAAGACATCATTTCTGTAGGTCTGAAATAAATGGATTATCACATGGGGAGAAAGAAATACCTTATTTTTCCTCCACATAAAGTCTTTCAGTCTAGCATGTTGCTTTCTTTTGCTGGGCCTCCTGCCTTTCTGGTATAATAGCAGATTTACAATACACAGAGAAAGGACTCACCACAAGAAAAAGATACTTGGGGTTGTTTGTTTTTTTTTTTGCCTAGTCTTCAATCACATAGTTCTTGCACATTCAGGGCATCCCTCTTCCACTGTAAGTTATCTTGTATCTCCTGAAGAAAAAAGAGCCAAATCTCTCCCTGTGTCATTTCCCCAGTTCTGCTTGCCACACCTGTGAAACAAAGGGGAGTTTCTCCTGACACAGGGAAAGCAGTGAGGTGAAGTGGAAGGATGCACGTGGATGGAGCTGGTGCCCTCCCTGTCACTGCAGCAGGTGACCCACTTGTGTCATGCAGGCACTGGCAAACCCCTGATCTTTCTCCAAGACACAGCCTCACACACTGGGTAAGTAAATCCATCTCTCTGCGTGCAGCCACACAGAGGCAATATTTATGCTGCTAAGCATTTGGATTATGAAAGCATAAACAAAGGGAAGGCTACTGGAGTCACTGGAACCCATCAGAGGGGTGCCAGCCTGAGCAGGATGAGCTGCTCCATGTAGTGTGCCCTGGATATGTCAGACACTGGACTGTGCTTTTAGGCAAACCATACCTTCAGTAAGCACTGGCAGCATCCTAATCCCCTTAGTATGGCTCTGATACACTGATCACCAAAATCTAGGGCAGGCCTCTGAAGTAGCTGTATCAGGCTCTAATGCTCCTTTAGATCATAATCCTGCAAAGACCTAACATTTGGAAATAACTTTATCATGTGAGTGGTTAAATGGGATGTTGGAAGACCTGGGTCAGAACTGGAACATTCGACGAATTCCATCTTTGGTTTATATCTCTCAAGGATACAGCAGAAACAAGGAAAAAGTCAGGGGGGCTGCTGAGAGAAACTGACTCTTAGGAATATGCAGCCTTTCAGGACATAGATATCAGCTTAAATTCACCCACAACTATTCACTCCTATCAGCCTCAAAGGATTTTAATCAGCAGGCAAAGCTAAGTAAATTTGCAAAAGACAGGGAATGGGCTATTTCAGCTTTTCTTCTGACATGGATATTCTTCACTCTGCCCTGACCCAATGCCTATTTTAGTGTTTTACTACTTTTGTTTCTAAGCTTTGGGTTTTTTTAACCTTCATCCTCCAAACTGGACATCTCAGCATGCAAATGCTGTGATGCTTTTACCTGTAACAACCATCAAGATAATGCCAGAAACAGGAGAGCTGAAAGGGAGAAGCTGCTCTTTAATTTAAAAGCTGAGCAGGGAGGGTTTGCAGCCCTCAGCTGGCTTCCCTGCCCTTGCCACCTGAAAAATTCTGGCTGTGGATTTGCTCTCTTACCTTCTGTGTAAAGGAATTTTAATTTAAGGGAGAACAGTTGCATTTCTTGAACAAGTTTTGTGTGCTTATGCAGGAAGAAGGGGTGGGGGGGCAGGAGAGTGAGCAAACTGAGCAGAAAAAGGTGTCCAAACAAAATATATTCTAAAAAAATTAGGTAGATTATAGATATGTCAGGTGAGAAGTAATTTTTTGGTCATTGCTAGGTTTGATATTGGATAATTTAAAAGGTTATCTAATTTTCCATGAGTATTTCTGCCTGGGGACCTGCTACAGCCCTGCTGTGTTTAGGCTGGTGTTTGTCATTAGAAAGCCTCTGCCCTGTTGCTCACACATCTTCTCTCACAGGGAGAATAAACACTCAGAAAAATTAAAAGTATTCTGGAAATAAAAGAGGAAGAAAATAATTGCTTGGACCTGGAATGTGGTTTATTCAATTTATGCATGAAGGATAAATGCCAGTTATTACAATTTTTTTTTTTTTACTTTGTCGCTGTAATAAAAATGAGACCAGGAAAAAAACCCCAACAGTAATTAATGCTGCTTTTGTAGATCAGTGTGCAATTAAGATTCAGATACTTGAGGAAGAAAAACTAGGCAAGACTAGAGTATGAATAGTAAGTTTATGAATTCCTGCCTGTTCACTGTTCCAGTTCTGAACAGCTTTCAAAGGTTTAGCATGTAATTAAGAATCTAACTTTGCTTGGAATCTGCCCTTTATTTATAAAATCAATCCCTCTATTTTATAAATCACAAGTCAAACACGCTTGCCCTGGTGAGGGAAACATTTGGTGCGGATGTTTCTTTAGAAGTCATCACTTCCTGTTGTCCTTCTTAGCTCATTTCCAATCCTTGTGTAATGAGTCAACTCTTTTTTTACAGGCTGCAGAGATACACTTCTTGTAAAACTGAGCTGATGGATGAAATGAAAACTGTTTTACAGCAGCATGTCCCTGCTCCCATAGCAGAGTCACAGCTAAATTTGTCATCTGTGCTTGCTTGTGTATTGATTTCAGTCCCGATAAACAAATAAAACTCTCCCTCTCTCATCACAGGAGGTTTAGTGCAAAATTCAAGGTTTTGAAGAAAACTTCAAATGAAAGTAATATATTAAAAGCTTCAATCCTAAGGTCTTGAAAAGCTGCTCTAGTCAGAAATACAGGAGCAGGACAAAAGCAAAAATGGCTAAATGATGAAAGAACTGATCTTGCTAAATTGCATTGTTAGTGTCCATCAAGATCCCATACGTACTTAATTCCTTGCAGACTGAAGATCTAGAGTAATACTTCCCCAACGTGTCAAAAAAGTTTCTAAAATTTAGTTTAGACAAATGAAAAATCAAGGCACTAACTGAAGTTCCTGTCTGAAGAGAAGGAGACGTTACCATTGTTTACTGCACATGTTAATTAGATTAGAATTGAAAACTTGAGTGCAAAGTTATCTGTTTGAAAGAAAACTGACAGGGTATAAAAAATAGTTGCTTTTCAAGCTGCTCAACAGCTTGGAAGAAAAAGTAAAAACCCTTATCCAAGCAAAACCTTGCATGTTGAGAGATATTTTTACAATTCTATATCTAATAAAAAAAAATTATTTTCAAAAAGCTATACAAACCCTTTTTTCCCAGTCATTCTTTCATATACAGTGTTAATTGTAGGTGTTTCCCAGTAAATAAAGGCCACACTCATTTAAGTAGCTCTGATAGTCCTGGTTTAGAAAAACTCATAAACAGAAGATCATCTGACCAGCCCATAAATACATTTACTTTTTATAGTAATTGGCTAAATTATTAGTCACATTGCTAGATATGTTGAAAACTACCATGTGCCTAAGACAGTACAGTCAGTAAATATGTCTAAATAGTCATTAAATTCCTAATCCAAAATGTTTCAGTAATCCTGTCTTGTTGTTTGCTTGGTAACAAACAACAAGCAACTGTGCGTGAAATATCATCGATCCCAAGCATTTTATAATCATAGTCTGAAGCTTTCTCACAATAAATATGCCTGTAATTTGCTTTTCACATAAAACTGAGCAGGTTATTAAGTGCTTTTCAGCAACCTCAGCAGCTCAATAAGTAAGGTATTTTCATATTTATTTTAAGGTAAAAAATACAGAAGCTGGAGCTCAACAAAAAAACCCCACCAAAAATCATGACACTCTCATGATGTTGTGAAAATCCACAGATGAGACGTATGGAAAAATGAACTGATACATGGGGTTTAAAAAAGTTGCTTATTTACTTTCGTCCTGGCATGGCAAATAGACCTATCCAATAATTTTAGCAGGCATGATAAAAGGCTCTTTTATCAAAAGGAATTACAGTAAGGCAGGCAGGCTAAAAAACAGAGTCCTGAGACATCAAAAGGAAGAAGCAAACTATTTGCTGGCCTGCAGGAAAAGGAAAACTTCATTTAACTAAACACCTGGGAGAAAAGGCAGCACATACAGAGCTTGAGAGATTTCCTCCTTGGTGCCATTTATCCCCTTGATTTCATCACATCACATCTGCCTGGACACGCAGGTGACCATGGGCAGCCACAGCAGCACCAGAGCTGAGCCAGGCACTGCTCTTGTACCTCCCTGTGCCCAAACACGTTCCCTGTTTATGTGGATATGAGAGGCAGCAGTGCTTGTCCTCTACTTCTTCCTTGCTGCATGCCAGGCCATTGCTGTAAGATAGATTCAAGAACAAGTGGTTCTGTGGGGTTTTAAATGATCCCCCCAGTTCCCTGAAGAGCTGCTGTAAAGATGAGCTGCGTGTGCTCATCCAGCTGTGCTCCAGCCCTGAGCTCACATGTTCACCACAGCTGGATTTCACAAGAGCCACTGGGGGAGAGCGCAGCCGCTGGGTTTCAAAACACTTGCAGAATGTTAGGGCTTAATTCTTTGAGGAGAATTTAATTTTCTTAATGAGTCTGAGTAAAAATCATTAGCTTCTAGAGTAGCACAGGGAGATTTTTGGGAGATTTTATGAGGTATACTTCAGCAGAGTACAACAACACAGACAAAGTCACACTTGTTGGACACATGATCAGAGCTATTCTTCTAATATCTCTACTGCACAGTGTGTTTTTAAACTACTGAGCAAAGCAATCACACTGATTGATTTTGCTGCACCAGAAATTATACACACATTTTTTTCTTTACATTATAATTGATATTCCTTTTCTTGTCATGATTTTGCCATAAATTCCCATACTGAAGTGCCTTCATCCTTGGAATCAAGTAAGGAATTACTATGGAAAGTGGAAAAGTGGGAATCTTATGCTTTTGGAGCCAAGTCCTTCTTAGTGTTCACTCAGCATATACCATTTTCTTGCTCCATGCCAGTGCCAAAGAAGCTACTCTCTGGAAAATGACTGTCAGAGTGTCTGCTTGAGCTGCAGTGGCCACGAGTCCAGCAGTTCTGGGGTCCAGGTGGAGGCAGCATGACAGGGTTGTGTCACTCTCCACGTCACTCTCTGCCTGACTCACCCCTGTGACACTTTCCCTGCTGTGACCGTGACCGGTCGCGCTCATGCTCTGCCACCTGCAGAATGTGGCTGCTGCAACCTCTCAGCGGGAAGCAGGAGGCCCATGGGAACAGTGGCACCCTGCAGAACAGGGCAAAACACTCCCTGAAATAACGGGGAGGACGACCTGCTGTAAAATCTGGCCCTCCTGGGGTTTACTCCTCATTGCTCGTGCCTGGCACCAAAGAACAGGACCCTTTCAAATCAGCACTGAATTAGGTGGTGAGGAGCTGCGGGAAAGGGAGCACTCCCATCCCCCTGCTCTTACCCTTATAATCCAATATCAAAAAGAATGAAAACAAACTGTAACTGCAGCCAATGGTGCATTGCATTTTCCACCAGCACATTTTATAGGTCACTGTTTGGCCAGTGAAACATAACACGGTGTTCCTTCACCACTTCCCCCTTGCCCCCCTTCTTAAATTTTGAAAGCAGGTATCTTCTTGCAAGCTAAATGCTTTTAACTACTGAACTTCACAGAAAAAGAAGGTCACGAGCTGACTCATCAGCAGCCTGGACTCATAAAGAGCCTGGACAGGACATCAGGGCATGTAAGTTATAAATGCCAGGTACAGAGATACTCACCACCCTGGGAAACAGGTGTATGTGTTCTTAAGGTTTCCTGTGATTTATGAAGTAATAAACATATTATGCCAGGCCAAAATGTCCTGGGCCTGATCTCCCACTGCTTGTGATCATGTACATGTACATACAGCTTCTACAGCCTGTGCACAGAGTGAGCTTTCAAATAAATCAGAGCAGAAGGGGTCATCTCCCTTGGTGTGAGGCATAAACACACAGCAGTTGACTTTTAGAAGCTGACCTGCTAAGTTCACTGCGAGTGAGAGGGATAGTTGCTAAAAGGACTCTAAGCCTTTATCCAAACAATTTGTACTCCAAGCATTCAAAAGACAGAAAAGATGTCCTTTGCAGTTACTATTTGGCACCACCAGCTGGATGCTCTAAGCAACTAAAATTGAGATTTTTCTTCTTTTTTTTTTTTTTTTTTTTTTATTGCTTAAAACTGGAAATAACAGTAGCATGATCCTGTAGTTTATAGTTCTGTATTTTATTTTGCCTTGCTGGTAATGTATAAATACCTGGTCCCTTCTACACAAGATGGGGACCATGCAAGAAACAGAGGAAAAGATTCTGCTCAGACCCCGAAAGAACAGAGGAAAACTGTTAGAAATCAACACATCGGCTCACAGGATTTTTTACAAAGGCCAAATTTGTACTTTGTTACTGTTTCAAGTACTCTGCATATTTCATTTTGTTGGTATAATATACGAGGTGAGCAAAGAAGGAGCAAAACACATCATTCAATTTCTTTCTGTAACAAGATGTACTAGAAGCGTGTGAGCTGAGGGGTGCACATCCTCAGTCCTCAATGAAGAGCAGTACAAACACATCAGTGGCCCAGCAGTGTTCTACTGCCCCTGTGCCTCTGCCAGGAGTGAGGTATGCCATGAAAGGAAATAAAAGTGACCTCCTGCCGATTCAGAACAGGTGTGGTGGGGGCAGGAGATTGCATCTCTCCTGCCAAAGCTGGAATAAAAACTCCTGCCCACAAATGTCCATTTTGTCTGGAGCTGGGTCCAACTCTCTGCTTGAAAGATGAAGTGCTTCTGCTGCAGGCACAGCAAGAGAAAGGTGAGCAACATCCAGTTTTATATCCAGAGAGCTCAAAGCCACCATCCCTCCTCCCAGGGACGTTTGGTGTGAGCCTAAAGCTTTCAGAATGATCTCCCCTCCTTGGACTGAGCTGCTGTGCAATGTGTGGCAGGCACACACCACACAGTGCAGCCCTGAGGAAGCAGCCAAGTGGCATGGTGACAAGGACTGGGGATGGAAAAGGATTAGAGAGGCTGAGTCAGTCATCATAAGCAATGATTAACTTTGTGGTTCTCTGCTTTTGGCATTCAGATCATGCAGAATCATGGGATTAGTGCAGTGCCAGCCAGCCTCGTGTCTGGGCCCTTCCCTTCATAGCAGGAACCAAGGAGGAGAGAGATCCAGCCAGCAGAGGACAAGGTGAAAGCTGGAAATGCACAAAAGGTATTCTCAATAACTTCTGCCTCACTGTAAACACTGCTGTAGCTGTAAACAAATAAACTATAAAATTTGGTGCAAGAGGGCTCAGGGCTGGAAAAGCAGGACTGCTGCAGGTCAGGATTAATGTGCACCTGTCCCCTTGGTGCCTGCCTTGAGTTAGGGACAGTAATCCTCTGCTTTCACAGCCATAGCATTCAAACCTGCAGTTTAGAGCAACACTTTGGTGATTGGAAAATGCTTTGAGGGAGATTTTGCTGAAAATGAAAAACATGCACACGTGGGGCAAGCAAAGAGTAAGAAAGATATATGTATTCATAAATGTGTTTGTAAGGGAAGGATCTTATCAATTCTTAGGAATATATGTGTGTGTACAAAACTAGGTATGTTCTGTGTGTTAATAACAAGATAAGCATTAAAAGATGTGACAAGAGAGATAAGGACTTTTTACAATTCCAGCCACCTGAGGTGCTGCACGGTTCATTCCAGAAAACCTTCTCAATTTCTACCTGGAGTATGCTGCTGGATTTAGGGCAGAAATACCTAGCCTGGATGGGATGATGGAGGACCTGAAGCCTTGCTGACAAATACCAGCAATAGGCATCTGATTAGTCAGATGTTGTTATTCAATCATTCTTAAATAACTATTACACCATTGCAGCCACTAATCCTTTCTGAGAAAGACAAGTAAGAAAGCATTAATTGGGTGACCATTGCATGAGGACTGTACTCTCTTTGGGACTGAATGTACTGCAGTTTTTACCATGCTCTATTCCTTCCTGAAATATTCCTCACTAAGCCCCAACTATTACTGTCAGAACTCCAACTAATTTTAGTGGATCTAGGAAAAACCTTTTCTTTTTTTTTTTTCCCATCAGCTAAAAACAACTCCCCTCAAAATATAGGGGAGAGAGTAGATACAGGATTTTGTGACCATGTTTCACATTAGGATAATATTGTATTTTCACCTTTTCACCTTAATTTGTCTTGAAGGCAGTAACAAACAATACCAGCTCTCAAACCCTAATAAACTCTTTCTTCTTGAGTAAAATATATTCTGAGAAAAGCATTAATTGTGGGGAGGGTATGACAAGCCTGAAAACTTTTCAGTGTCTTTCATTTCTTTTAAAACTGATTCAGAAAATTTCTGGACAAACCATCAGAAATATTTTTGTGGGTTTTAGGGATGACGGACTCTGCGGTGAAAAAAGCAGACCAGTCTGTAATGGAAAGTCCATATCAACTAGTGTACGTGGTTTTGGAATGCCCATGTAAAATTGGAAATTATTTTACAGACAGTAGGAGGTTCCTAATTTCGTTTCCCTCGAGGAAAACAGTGGATGTACAGCTACTGCTGAAACAGTGGGCAGGCAGTGTCCTGGTGCATCCTCAGCCCCGGGACACCCACTAGATGGGGATATATCCAAAGGACACTCCTGCCTCACCGGCAGGGCTCAGCCTTCCCATTCACCTTTCAGATTCTCCGCTTTGGAACTGGATCAGCGTTAATTTGTTACAAATACTAATTCACAGGCTTTCTCTTTAAAGGGCAGCCAATCCAAATAATTTTTTACGTGAGACCAAATAATTTGTTACATGCACACACACGCACAAGCACACACATACTTGCACACATAGATGTATTCAAGAGCCTAAATGGAGTGAAAATCCCACTGCTCCTTAGTTGGAGTAAGTTCTACACCCTTTAAATGTTAGGCAGCTCAGACATGCCAGACTTTGGGCACACACTAGATTTTCAATGGCCTTCTGGTTTTTGTTAAAACAAGATTTAAACTCAGTTATACATTTCAGAAGTATTTGTGGAATACTTCTAAAAGGTTTGTTTGAAAATCAGAATATTTCATTTTGTGTATGTATAAAATCCTTTTCTGCAGCCCAGTATCTTTCAGCCTGTGAGAATCTGGTCTCTGTGCAATGGTAACGAGGCCTATATGAGGTAGTAATTTATTCTAATAATAAAAAATTACAGAAAACTTGAGTTTATGATATCCTGTTTTCTTTACAGGTGCTAGCATCAGAACATGGGAAATATGCCTTATTTTCTCTCTATGTTGCACAGGATTGGGGATCTGCTAGAGCCACTCACTTTCTGTCTGCAAGATTCATAGAACCATTTAGGTTGAAAAAGACCTCTAAGATCTTCCTTTTGTTAACCCAGCACTGGCAAATCCCACTAAACCATGTCTCTAAGTGCCACATCTACACATCCCCTAAATCCCTTCAGAGATGATGATTCCACCATTTTCCTGGGCAGCCTGACCACCCTTCCAGTGAATAATTATTTCCTAAAATCACATCTGAACCTCTCCTGATGCAGCTTGAGGCCGTGCCCTCTCACCCTGTCACTGGTTCCCTGGGGAAAGAGGCCGATCCCCTCCTGTCAGGCAGCTCCAGAGACTGATAAGGTGCCCCCTGAGCCTCCTTTTCTCCAGGCTGAACACACATAGTCATGATTTGAAAATATTTCTGTTTTTTTTTAACAGTATTTCATCTGTGCTCTCTCTGCCTCTCTGTGTTCCTAACGTGTCATACCCAAAATGACTGAAGAATGAATTGTTTGGCATTTCTTGAAATCACTTACAATTAAAATGGTCTTTCTTCCTGTGAACCTCAGGGAAATCAGGTCGTACACGAGCTCCACAGGTCCTGCAGGAACCTCCCATGCTCCACTGCACAAAACAGATTCCAGAGACCTAGGAAGTCATCACAAATGCCACTGGGCTGAATCACTGCAGAAATGTTATCTTTGTTAACTATTTATTCCCTAAATGTTATCTTTGTTAACTATTTATTATTCTCTCACACCTACAAACTGGATAAGGGCACAGGAACCCACACCTCACTATCAACAGGGACACCCTGCTCTTTTTTTTTTGGTCTCATCTCTTTTCCATCCAATTGATAACTGCGGATTTTTGCCGGTTGCAAGTAGTTCTTGGCTGGCATTTGAGAAATAACTCAGCTGGTGACTGGGAAAAGTATGTAGGGATGATCCATCAGAACAAATTAACTCCTTGGTTTCTGCTATATTTCTGTGTCACAACTTTTCTTTTACTATCAGGTGCAGTTCAGATTCTTTGAAATGGTTTCTTTTGTCCCCCTCTTAATTTGTTTGTTCAGAAGTATTTCAAATGGCAAATTGGAGGCATGCTTTAAGCTAAAGTGTGCATAAAAACCCCCATCCTGCAACTCTAGCTCCTTGCTTGTACACAGCATGAGTATGAAAACTGACCATGTATCCACAGCCTGCAGTTTTTCTGAAATAAACCATCAGACAACAATTAATGCAAGTTTAATTCTGGACAACATTCCAGCATCAGTGATACAACCCAGTGGAACTGCCAGAAACCATTGTCCAAGACAAGTGAAATAAAATTTTTATTATAAAGCAAGGTTCCCTCTGTAACATCACCTTTTCAGAGAAGTGTTTGCCTGGTCTCTTTTTGTTTTTATCAGCAAATTGCTGCTTCATCAAACTAACATCCCATTAACTTAAAATAGCAAGTGGTGTGGAGAGCATCTTATGTCTCAGTTGGACTACATACTATTGAAAGAAAAGAATCAGAAGCTGTATTTTAAAGACTTTTCTTGATACTTACGTGTTCTTTAAAAAAAAACCACAAACCAAAAATGAACAAAGAAAACCCCCTAAATTAACTTAATGTATGTGCAGTGCTGAGGTCCTTTCTCTAATATGAGGAGTGAAAGCCTGCTGTGAAGTAGGCAGAGAGTATGAGATACAAACCACAAAAGAGAGCACCATAATCACAGTGCAGCAGCTGTGGCCAAAGGGAAAATGGTCAGCACAGGGGGAGAGGCAGAGTGGCAGCACCAGGGACACAGTTCAGCTGTTTTTGCATTAAGGCAGGGGTGAGTCTGTGGTGGTGCAGACACCCTCTGGACATGCTCAGGCATCAGGGAGCTCAGCTCTACAGCTCAGCAGAGGTTACAGAACCCTCCAGATTAAAAACCACTTTTGTTTTCCAGCCCTATAGAGCTGAAAAGAGAGTGGGGCATGGCAGCTGAGGGGCCCAAAGCTGCATCTGAATTATAGACAAGAGTAAAGGCAGTCATTTATAATGAGTCAGTTGTAACATTGGCATTTACAAAAAAAAATATTACTCACTACAAAATGTTTTTGTTACAGCTTTGTTGTGTTCCACACTGCAAGAGTGACCTTCTCTTATCTTTTTATGAAATGCTACCAGTATCATGGCTTGTGCTGTTCACCAGCAAGGCTCATTCTCACAGCTCCTTATCACATAAGCACATCTTTACCCTTCCACATCATTCTCCCCACAGGGAGAGAGTGAAACAGTTTTAATCAAACTCCTCAGAGCCTACAACTGTTTTGAATGTCATTAAAAAGCCATTCTCACCGTCTAGAATAGCTGTAGAGATACCAATGACATCAGACCAAGCAGACCCAGTTCTGGGCAGGCTTAGGCCCAGCAATGAGCTCCATGTGTGGCATGGATCAGCCTTCAACCCTAATTTCAGTCATCCCAGAAGAAACCAGAGGGAGGTTCTGACTGAGGTGGAAAAAAAAAAAATAAATCAGAATAGATTCAATATTACAGTGCTGCAAAAGTAGATAACTTAGATTGAAACCCTTTTTCTTCCATGACTGACCCAGTGCATGTAGCAAATAGGTACAAATCCACCCAGTTCTGTGAATAATGCTGGAAAGATACATCTGTAACTTAAAGTTCTGTAGGAAAGCCTGTCCTTTGAACAGCATATTGCTTTGCTAATAGAACATTCAGATAGATGGCTTATTAAGCTATCTTTTGCCCCAAATGATGGCAATACTGTAGCCTTCTGGGAAACGAGATGCAAGTGTGTCTGTCCCTTGCTGTTTGACATACACATCCCAGAAGGATGAAGGATACAGCAGGATCAGAAATCAGGCTTTGCTTTTGCAGAACTTGATAGACCAGTGATGGTGAATGTGTTTGTCTGACTGGAGGCTTGGGAGCAGTCAGTCAGATATAAGCCTTGTGAAATGGAGAAGCTGAAGTATTGGATGTTTCATTCCAGCTCAGTGACAGTGACGTGTCCCCAGTCGGCCCCTGGCCCCTGCCTGAGGCTGTGTCAGCCCAGGAAAAAAGTGAGGACTCAACTTGCAAATCACAAAACTTGAAATATGAAAGGGTGTAAAAATCAGATTCCTTGCATGCCCAGAGTAATTTTGCTCTGATAAGGAGAAAACAGAAACTTCTGGGTGCAGCATTTACTTTATTATTCAATTATTTCTGCAGCAAGATGTTTTTTAATAGCACAGGTACAGGGTGATATAGCCCAGCTTAAAGATTACCAAGACCCAAATAACTTCCTTTTATTTCCTTCCCAGATTTTGTTCCAGAGTAATGATAGCAAAAAGAAAAAAAAAAGGTCTTAAAACAAAATTGAATTAAGTTCCTACAATGTTTTTCCCTTATTGTTTATTACTGCACTGCAAGAATTGTTTCCTGCCACCACCACCTCACAGGTCAGCCTGCTCTGTGGTGCTGTCAGCCCCCTTTGCTGGTGCCAAATTCCTTGTTGGGTCAGGACAGGCTCTGCACAGGCAATATTCCATGCTGCAACTGGAGGGGCAGCTAAAACCTGAAACATTTCACTGCAGAAAGCACAGAACCTTGTGGTGAGTGCAAAGGTTTCACACAAGTGTAGGAAACCCTTCCACCAGCACTTGAAGCTTATGCACTCCACAAGGGGCAAGGTACAACCTGCAACCTGCTGATGTTCAGAAACCCAGAAAGTTGCTCAAAGTTGCTGAAATAAAAAGTATATAAAAAGGCTTTTGGAAGATTAATACACTTCCAAATGCCAGGGAAGTCACACTACTCAAAAAATGGAAAGGCTTCATAGCTGAAGAGAATGTGTTTTTTGTGTCACTGGCCCAGAAAATGACTCAGTCACCCTGGGCAAGCCCTCAGTGCCATGAGTCCTTCCTTGCACTGTTCCTGAGTGGTTGTCTCACACCTGCTCTGCACCCTGATCTCATCTCCAGAAAGCTGCCATGACTGATTTTGCTGCAGGCTGACAACCACTGGTTTATTTTGAGGTATGACAGTGTTTGAATCAGCCACTGATTGCCTGGCTGTGTCAGCCATATTCCCTCAGTTTCCCCAGATTCTCTCTCTTTTGAAAAAAATGGTGATTTCTTTTACTCCTACGTTCATTTTGGGCAAATCCTGGATGTTTCTTCCTCTCTTGAATAAGCTCATAATAAAGTGGCCGTTGTTAATGCTTTTGAGATGTTATTGATGAATTTTCTTCTCTGATTTATTGCCTTCTCTACACAACTTGTACTTTTCCTCCCAGTTATCCTCTACAGCTAATGAACATCCTGCTTTTCAGCAGGCATCGTGATTCTTTGTGTTTTTCTTTGTTTAAAGCTTAGTCACATCATCAGCCTTTCTTTTATTCTTTCTGACAGCCTCTTTCTAACGACAAATCTGGTGTTATGATGCGAAATCCTTCCAGCTCTCCTCCCTTCCCTTGTGTTAGCATGAGTAGGAGGTCAGCACCAGGAATGTCAGTTGACACTCTCCCCCCTCTCCAGGAATACATCTGCAGGGCTTGCAGCAGCCCTGTCTGTGGCTGAGAGCTGGTCCATGAGGCTGGGTCCTGCTCGGCTGCTGCCGTGCAGCCGCTCACGTTCCGATAACATTTATGGCAAATCCCTCCTGCACTGCCCCAGCTGCCTCCGTGTCACTGCTGTCACTCCTTCTGCACCATCTGCTGCTGCCAAACCCTCTCCTGCCTGTGCTTATTTGCAGTTTCCAATGGTCATTTTTAACAGCATTTTAGGGTCAATGACAAGCTCCGTGTTCCTTTGCTCAAGGAGCTTTGGCCAGATTGCTTTCATGGTATCACTTGTTTATTTTCACAGTTCAACTCTTGTTGCCATTGCTACCCACATGCCTCTCCTCTAGCACATTTTATCCAGCACATTTTATCTCTCATTTGTGCCTTTTGTGAAGTCGGAGTCACCTAGGTTTTGTTTTACACGCTGTTCCTTTACTGTGACCACAAAAATTCAATCCACAGCTGTGCTTTGGCTCACTTGTATCCAAATATTTCAAAATAACTTGTTTTAATTTGCACAGTTTGGTCCTTGCCTCTGCCCCAGATCCTCTGTGATTCTTAAACACAGGACTCAGGCCCACATCAGAAGTGGAATCCTCCCTTGTATTGAAATTTGCAGAAATATCTGATTTTTTAAAAGATCAGGATGTTTGTGAGAATCTTTCTCTGCAGATCACTCAGTTTCAATTCTGTAATTTTAGTAATTTATGGATTTTTTATATAAACAATAAAAAATTTGTGTCAAAAACTACAAAGGATACCACAGTCCATTACTTTCAATTTTAAAAAAATCCTGAATTTAAAAGAAAATTGCTTAAAAATGTTTTTTGTACATAATAAAGTTTTGTTAAAGAAGAATAACGGTTCCAATAGGTTGCAGACAATGTGAAATTACAAAGGGATGTGCTTCAGAGGTTTTCTTTGCAGATGATATTCCATATGGATTATGAACTTTGTCCTCCACATACCAATAGGAACTTAGGTAAGCATCTTGCCAGGAAAATATTAGGGGGAAAAAAAAAAAGCTGGAAAAAGGCAGCCAAATGCATGGCAAAGTGCTAAAGTAAAAAAAAAAAAACAAAAAAACATCAACATTATACTAATAAAGAACAATTGATTGTGTAATGATTCACAAAGTCAGGATGGAGGGGGCTTCTAGATTTCCTTAATGAAATGCATTTTTCTTTCTTGTGAACCATTCAGTGGCTTTTTCTTGTGTCCTTTGTAAAAGACCACGTGCAAGTTAAATATCAGTGTGGCAGTGACTTTGTACTGGCTCTTGCAGCTCTGAAGATACTCAGTCAGGTGAGAGCACTGGCTGGTCCTGGCTTGAGCAAAGGGATTAGAGCATCTTTGATTTATGGATTTTAAAAGTCAGATCTTTCCAAATGAAGGATTCATGTGTTTTTGTAGCCTCGGGGATGCAGCCAGCTGTGAATGGCTAACCTTTATTGTGGGATTTCTGTTCTCTTTCATGTAAGACACAAACTTATTCACCATAACAACCACTAAAAAATCTGTGAAACAGTGAAAATAAACAACCACTAAAAGCTAGAAACAGTAAAAATAAAAAGAAAGTCAGCAAAACCCATCCTTGAAGGAATACTAATTCAAGCCAGCTTCAATTCCATAATGGAACGATGTACAAACTACCATAATTCAAAATGACAGGCAATTTTAAACTGGAAATGTTGAGGTTGTTCCTCTTATGTGGGTATAAATAATGGTAAATCTGCTAAAATCTGTGAAAGTACAATGCCTAATTTTGGCTTGGATTCTATTCTGATTTCTGTGAAATTAACCATGTGTTAGATACACACAGGTGAAATATGTTCAAAACACTTAAAATAGCAAATGGGAAATCAGAGTATATTAATTACTTTTTTTACAAGGTTTTATCATGCTTGCATTTTCTTTATTTTGAAATAAAAATGATATTAAACTAAGTTTTGAGTATGTAATGAGAAAATTTGAATAATACTCACAGTGTATTAATCAAAAAGATCTATTTTTTAGGTCTTAATTGTTAGGAAAATTAATCCACAAATACCAGAGATGCAGAGACAGAGGAGTCCATATACTTTATTCAAATAAAGGGAGAGGCTATGGGGCATTTCCCCTGGGATCTCTCCAATTTTTGGAGGACACAGCCTCCCTTTAATCCCAATTTCCCGGCCATTTTTCCCTCTCTCTTTCCCCACTGGCTGAGGTACTTGAGAGTACAGACTTCCCCGATACCTAAGATTTCCCTCTAATGTATAATCCTCCCTTTTCATTTTTAATTCTTATGGAATTTATGGTTTTCCCCCCTTATTTCCTTCATCTTTCAATATCCAATTTCATTAATCAGCAAACCTACACTTTGTTTTTAACTCAAATACCTTTTTTCCATTCGTCAATCAGTGGAACCCTTCCCATTTTTCCTTTACCTCTCAGTGCTGGTTTTATTTTCCAGCAGACCCACGGCTTGTTTGTAAATACAAATCCCTCCTTCCTCTCATAATGAATTATAACTTATGTTTTTGATGATTTAATATTTAATTTTGTATTCCTCCTAATTTCATAAATGTTTATGATATTGCTAAACATCAAGATGTACAGCTTCTGTATTTCACTCCATTTTCTTAACCACAGTCTTAAAAGAATGAAATACTACCACAGTCCTCGTGAGGATGAAGCTGTGGATTGTCAGTTGACACTCTCCCTCCTCTCCAGGAAAAACATGTGCACAATTATGGAAAAAGATTTAGCATTTTCATTCATCAGACAATATTGTACCTCCTGGGAAGCTGACAAAAAAATAGCATGCAGGATTTTTAAAGTGTAAACTGATTGTATAGAATCATTGGTAAGGGAAAGATCTTCAAGGTCATTTAGAGACCTTAACAACTGTTAACCTAACACTGCCAAACCCACCACTAAATCACATCCCTAAGTGCCCCATCTACACATCTGAATGCACATGGACAATGTATTTGAGAACAAAATTATTCCCATCCATTGCCATGGACTTACGCATTACAAGTAAAAATAAATACTTTCTTAGAACATTCAGAGCCTTATTGTCACACAATATTATTTTTAAATGGAGTCAAAGCCTTGGAGAGTATTTCAAGAGTCTAGGATAGGTACTAAAGTGCAGCTGTGTGCCTGTGTACGTGATTTGCACTTGTGACAGCAGAAGAGAGTCCTTACCAGGCTGTGCAGTCCATGTAAGCCAGAGCAAATTCAATGTGCTGTACCTCTGCAGGCTGTAAAGCAGATCCAGGTTAGAGGTTTCGTTTGGTCTGTTGTTATCACAGCTCTGACAAGGTCAGGTGAGTGACTCACTGCTCCATCTGCTCTAATCATGAGGAGCTGACACAGTGCAAGGCACACTAAGGAAAAAGCACTGAGGATTAGTTTTCAGCAGTTAATACCTGGAGTATCTTAAAAGGAAAATACAGTCTACAAAGCAATAAAAATGAGGTCAAAGTATGTTCATATTTCAGATGTTTAGCTGCTACCTTGCTAAATAATGAGTCATTAAAACTGAACAATATTTGTATTTGCATAGTTCTGTTTTTTCTGAGCAAAGTACAGCTGCCACATGAGGGCTGTTTTTGAGGAAACTGTCAAAGACGGGCTGTGTGCTGGTTGGTCAGTTTTTAATGACTCCCTGACATGTAATAATCCAACTACTAGAGAATATTACAATAATCCAGTAACTTATTGTCCCAAGGTTTACAAGTTTCCATATTACAAAACCTCATGCGAGTAGGAAACCATTCTTACAGCATCTCACTATTCTTTTTTCCTGCAGCTGACCAATTGATTGATTGTCTGCAATACAATTGCTGCAGAGGGAAGACAACTATTAAGTAAACTGGTAAATGAACATGCCAAAAAACAAATGTTTGAAACATGGAAATCAGAATATAATATACTGTGTCTAAATGAATAAGCAATGTGTGGGAAAAAAAATAATTCAAAGATGTACAACTCCCTACCCTGCTGCTTTCAGAAACGTGGTCTTTTGTCTCCAAGCTCATCCAAGCAGAAAGTGATTTCTATTCTCCAGAATCACTGATTCAGATGATGCCTTTGACAAGAGTGCATTCCCCGTGACAGGGGGCTGCTTTTGCCTCAAATCCACCTCAACAGGCTTGTATTGACACTGATCTAAGTCTTACAAATTCCTTTTATGTAATAGCTCTGAAATGTGGTTTTTCTAACTATGTGTGTATATATTCTCAGATTATTCTGGCTCATTATGTTCTTTCTGAATTAATAAATTAAGGCCTAGGAATAAATTATACCTTGGCAAAAAGATCGTATGTGTTTTAGTGTGATGTATATTTTTTGTGCTATGTATGAGATGCTTTTTAGCTGTAGTAGTTTACCTCAGAAAATGTTCAGCTTTCTGGGCTGCACCTTACCTACAAAAATTTTTTATTGTCTGAAACATATTCTCTGATATCTTTTACCTAACATCATTTTGGACAAGACTTTGCTCCAGTTCAGCATAGGAAGCTGTTTATTGTTTGCTTTTGTATAGAAGTAGTATTTTCAATAGACATAACTTATTTCCCACTGTAAAAAAAAACTAGTAGAGAGAGCCTGATTGCAATGGTTCCTTTATATTAAATACAGATGAGTTTGTGTTTTGTTTTTGTTTTGTTTTTTTTATTGGAAAGATTGTCTCTCTTGCTTTAGTCATACAGGATAAAAACAGTAGAGCAAATGACTAGAAGAGGTGATCAATAGTACAAACTTGTTCTGATCCTCACTTTTCCTGTTTAGAGTGTAAGTCCCTCTGGAATTTATGGGAATTTGATTTGAGGCCCAAATTCACAAAGATATAACAAAGAAGTGTCTAGTGTCTGGTCTGTTTCCTTGGAGTCTGATTACCTTTGGGAATTTGGGCCTCAGGCATTTTTTTTAATGCCTTTGTTTCACCCAATCTAACATCCAGTTGCTGCTCAAAGCTGAGTTAAAGTTCCAGATGTTACCTAAGCATCACCTGTACATTGTCAATATTACTAAGCAGATTTGAGGCAGTGGATGAACAGAAAACCTAACCACAAAGGCAGAGGTGGAAAAGGGAAATATCTTGTCTAAATATTACTCTGCCAATACAGTTTCATATGCCATACTTCCTGCAATGTGATGGAACACAGTTGAACTCTTAATTGATTCCTGGTAACCCCTAACATCCTTTATTCCTTACATTATGTAGTCCAAGAGGTTTGCATCTAAAAAAAGACCAACTATTGTACCAACAAGCAAAGATTCACAGTGTGTCCAGAACAAAACCTTCTGAGGCACTGAGCAGAAGCGTGCTGTGTGGTGGCTGGGAGACTGAGGGAAGGGTTTCCCTGTGGGGACACAGGGACATCCCCAGCTCTGCTGCACTTCTGCCAGCATTCAGAGCTGCCTGAAGCTGCCTCAGCCTGCCAGGAGCACTGGGTTTATACTGGTGATTATTATATTAATGCACTTGAAGGAAATGTTCAGGACTTTAATAGTTTACTCACCATTACCTCTCACTCAGGCTCCAAAATAAAATGAGATTTATAGGACAGCACTAGCCTGTCACAACAGTGTTATCCTGGAGCTGTGAGCTGACTGCAGCAACAAATGTCCGTGAAATTCTTGGGGTGCAGCACAAGGAGGACAAACGACGTGGAAATTGGGGAAGGTACACACATTTACAAAATTATGATGTTGCCTGAATAATTTTTAGAAAGAATTTGAAGGGACTCAGTCAGTCAGAGTGGGGTGCTGGCCAGCCAGATGCAGAACGTGTCACCCCTCTGAGCCGAGGGCATCTTTTGGGAGCCTTCGCTGGAAAGCAAAGCCCGTAATGGAGGCGCCGCCCAGCTCCCACCGCCCTCTTCCCACCAAACCTCTCCAAAACACCGAGAGAACGAAGGCCTCGGATCTTAACGGGAAAACTCTCACTGCTCCTTTCCCTCAACATCTGCCCCCGTCTCTCAGCATCTCCTCCCGCCTCCCGCTCTCAAGGCGGGGATGCTCCGGCGGGG